>QLNU02015270.1:83106136-83120488 GCA_006491805.2 Dysdera silvatica
AATTAATAATCAACTTGAATGTGCAATTAATACTCAACTTCAACATGTAACTAATAGTCAACCTGAACATGTACTTAATAGTCAACCCGAACATGTAATTAATAACAGCTAAGTCTATGCTGGGATGACCCACGGTTTTCCCAGGGAGCTGAACCACTGCCGTCTACGAAATAAAATCCTAAGCTATAGCGAAATACAGTCGAACGCGGTTATAAAGAAGGCAAGGGACCAGAAAATTTTCTTCGTTATAACCGTTATTCGCTATAATCCTATGCATCATACATGAAACCAAACTAACCTAAATTATTTACTCGCTATAGCCACGAATTCGTCATACCCATATGTTCGTTAAAAATCGAATTTCGCAGCACACGGAGAATTGCATCGTACCGGAGCAGAAGACTTTTAAATGTCAAAGTGATCTTACATCCTTCTTAACTTCGATAATTCAGCTTCCCTCTCTTTCACAATTGTTTACTGCAGTGTTTCCCAAGCTTTGGCCCCCCCACAGACCACTTTAAGCATTCCTTTATTTATCACGGACAACCAGAAGAAATCCCCCCGGCATTAAAAAATATATTACTCTGCAGCTGTCCCAGCATAGCTCCCACTTTAGCCACCTCACCATACTAATCCTCTAATCTCATGTTCTTCCTAAGGAAAGACATTGCCAACTATACCCAGTCGGCAGGCTTATATACGTATATAGGAGCTCTGGTGTTGAGAGAGGTTCACCGTCCCTCAAGAATTGTAATTCGTAAATGAAACTTAATTTTTATGGTGTTTTATTTATTTATTTATTTTATTTATTTATTTTTTTTTTTTTACTACTACTACTTTAAACAAGGCACCAGCTTTTGGTAGACGATCTCTAAAATATCCGACCATGTTCTTAAAACATGGGTTGGTTGCCAAACTCACCTGAAACAAAATAATTTTTAGACTAATGCTATTTGATAAAGAGAGTGTCAGCTACGATCGTATTTTATCAAATTTTTAATGAAAATGACATCATTAATTTAATTAAATAATAATAATAAGCAATGTAGACAGCATGGATGCGTTAAGAGCATTCGAATCGTTCATGAAACGCCGAAAGGTAAGGTTTATAACGAGTAATATTTATGAGAAGTTCCTGAAATCCCGCCCGAACCTAAATTCCAGCTACGCCGACGATTTCTATTTCATTTTTTCTTTTCTGAAATTAAGTAATGATCCTAGGGACAATCTGATACGCCGCCGTGGACCACCAATGGTCCGCGGACCACACTTTGAGAAACACTGGTTTACTGCATACAGTTACACAACTCAAAAACAGCAAACTACTAGACAGCAAAATATCGGTAAAGAATTAAACAGCAAAATGTCAGTAAACAACGAGACATGGTTAGCTGAATTTCTATGGCGCAAGGTCAAGTGCGCCAATAAAACTTCAAGTCGCATTTACGAGCAATGCGAATTTAGTTGGTTGATTGCATTTTTATGGCGCAAGATCAGAAAAGACTGGTTGGTTGCATTTTTATGGCGAAGACAAGGACATCGAGGGTTATTCTGCTCCAAATAAGGGCCAACAAAGGTCATTCTGCGCCACACAAGGAAGAGTTACTTCGATCCGAATACAAAAAGCACGTTAGGTTCCAGAGCATATTTGTCTATTTAAAATCCACATCTCTTTAACAGAATTGTTGGTTGGTTACGGCGCAAGGATTGCTAAGGTCATGGTTCCTCGGAACCCTACAGAACCGAGGAATGGGAACTCTGTTTGCCTAGGAAACTAAACCCCAAACTACCGTAAGCAGAAAAAAAGGCACGGGTTACACGGTACCATTCGAATAGAACCCCGGTTAATGGCGCTATAAAGGAACGCGTTATATATGCACCACCGTACTGCTACCTATTAAACGGAAGAATGCAGAACCAGTAGCACAATTAGCAATTTTCGCTTTGTTTGGCGCAGAATGACCTTGCGCCATAAGAATCCAACCAACCGATAAGCAATTTTTAGAAACTGCAAATCTTTGAAATTATTCAGAAACTTAATAACAGATGAAATCCTACAGAAAAGAAAGGGAAGTTCAACTGGAAATTTATAGAAATTCGTTCTTTTACGATATCGCTCCTAAAGTTCAATTTTTTTTTTTTCATTGCGACATTTAATCAACGTCATTACGAAAATTATTAAAATATATTCATTCCAGTATATACACCAAACTGGCCACTTTTTGTTTTCTTTTTAAACGAGACGACAAGTTAAATACCACTTGCTAGTATATTAGAACTAGAATTTTACGTTGCGTAGTAAATGACAGAGATAAATACGTAGGGGAAAAAGTAGAGGCGTAACTTATTCCTCTATTTTTGGTTATTCTTTATAAAACCCTTGATACTTCTTCATAGTAATTCTTTATAGGACACCCTGGACTTACGTTTCAACAAGACAATGCCCGGCCGCACACGGCACGTGTTGCTATGAATTGTCTTCAAGCTTGCCCAACACTTCCTTGGCAAGCTAGGTCTCCTGATCTCTCTCCCATAGAGCACATTTGGGACGCTATGGGAAGGCGATTGCAACCATCCCGGAATGTTGACGATTTAGCCCGACAGTTGGAGACAATTTGGCAAGAAATTCCGCAGGACACCATCCGGGATCTTTATCAGTCTATGCCACGCCGGGTGACAGCTTGCATCCAGGCCAGAGGTGGACCAACGCCTTATTGACTTCCTCCCTTTGTAACGGTCAAACTCTGCAATAAATCATTCAATTGTTCTGAAATTTTAATCGTTTCTTTTTCTATGTATGTTCTTCACATCCACCAATTTTTATCGCAATCGGACAACTACTTCTTGGTGCGTCGATTTTTTTTTTTTTTTTTTTTTATAGAGTGTAATTCCCTTGTTTGCTGATGCTACAACAAGAGACGTCGCCCGGACTTTTCGGTTATTTAATTTTCACAACAACGGGTTTATGTCCTGCACGATGGCAACGTTAGCCAACAGACTAATTGTTGACGTTCTGACGAAAGCAGCCACGAGCTACTGAAACAGCTGTAAACGTTATTAAATTTCAACTGCGCTGTTTTTGTGCCGATAATTTGGTTTATTGTGTTGATTGATCTCGACAATAGAAATTTCCTTATTGCAATTTTCTTCATTTATTGTTGTCCACACGCCATTCTAGCATGACATGGAGCAAGGACAGTAAGGATCACACTACCCCAGAATTTACGGTATTCCGAGAAATCCGAACCCCCTTACGGCCTAGTGAACCAACCCTCGAACTACAGTGAGCATTTAGACAGCAAGAATTTTATTTTTTTTTGGGGAAGGGGGGGGGGGGGCACCGTTGGGAGTCGAACCCAGGATAATGAAACGCTAGATGAAAGCGTTGCTACTGCACCATCGTAAAGACATTAATCTGAATATAAGGGACACGGCATGACAATTTTTGTCGATGCGCCATTTCGGCATGAAACCCACGATATATATTAAAATTCATATTACGTGTTTATTACCAATAGGCATATTTTTAGTGTGTCTTCAAATCGAATCAAAATTTACTTATATTAACCTGTATATAAAGATAAAACAATTTCCACGAAGCAGTACAATAGTTTTTTAAATAACAACTGCAAATACACAGCTTCAATTGCAACCAATTAAACAACAAATAAATAAAAATCGCACTACTTAACCAGTACGCAAAATAATACATGTCCAAGTGACATGGGCGATGTTAGGGAAAAAGACCAACAGAATGGTATAATTTCAACATGCTTGAATGATATTCAGTATATCGAGTATATTTAGCATAACAGTATACTGTACAGAGAGTGTGTGTGTGTGCGCGCGCGTGGAGATATTCAAAATATATCTAGCATACTCAATATATCTGTATGGGTTAATGGAGATATTCAGTATGTCTGGTATATTCACTATGCTTTATTGGAGATATTCAGTAGTCTATATCTAATATGTTATTAGCTATGCTTTATTGGAGATACTCAGTATATCTAATATACTAATCACTACGCTTTAATGCAGATATTCAGTATATCCAACCAACAAATAAGTTGAGAGAATCCAACGATGGCCTCCCTCACAGAGGGAGAAAGGCTTAGGCAAGACTAGAAATTGGAAGGGTGGCCTCCTAAGTCAACGCTGTAATCCCAGAGAAGGCGTACAGTCTGCGCAATCAACAATGAGAAGTAAAAGGGGGAGTAGTCGTTTCAATATAGTACAAGAGGTACCTTCACGCAATGAATACCATCAACAAATGTGCACCGATGCATCGGCGTACGAAGAATCTTCATAAGGGGAGGACTACAATATGGAATTGTAGTCCCCCCCTAATATATTCATGTGTGTGTGTATATATACAAAATTTCATCCTAATTGGGGAAGCAACCCCATCAAAACCCCTCCTTGCGTACGCCAACGCACCGAAGCTGGCCAATGCCCAGCTCTATACAAAGAACGGAACGGTCCTCCCCCACAAGTGCCATATTTCCCAATAGGCTATAGACTAGGGCGGCAAAATTTTGTGTATTAAGTCTGATATAACAGAATCAATACCATACGATGATATAATCAGATGTTTTGCCGAGAAGAAAGCTAGACGTCATGCTTTCCATTTAAATACCAGTGTTCGATAGGCTTTTATTTTTTGCTAAAATTAAAATTTATTTCAATAAAATTGAATTTGATTTATTATATACCAAGAAGAGATAATACTTCAATATAAGTTAATATTGTTTAATGTTTATGTTTCAATTTATGAGTTTGTTTTTCAACATATTTATTGTCAATACAAAAGTTTTTGGCGTATATTGAATGTAACAATTTTTATGTTCCTACCACTGATTGGGGGAGGGGGGTGACGGGTATAAAAGGGCGGTGAAAAATTAGCCTTGGGGCGGCAAAGTGATAAATCCGCCCATGTTCCCCCAAGGGCAGACACAGACTTCCATTTTTGGGGATCAAAGACAAAATTTGCCATGGTATTGGAATAACACCCTTCATTTATCATGCAAGTTGGAATTTTTTACAGTGAAAAAATATATTTTGGGGGGTCATGACCCCTGTGACCTCCCCCTGTGTCCGCCCTTGTGTTCCCCGCAATCCCCCTTGTATTTTCTTTTACGCCCCAGAACGGGTCTTACGGTTTATCGTCATCTAACGATAAGCCCGCATACAATTAAGCTTGCTGAAAATAAAATTCAATTAACCAAACATGCATCATCTAAATTTAAACCCAAAGATGTGACTAATTCATAATACAAAGCATATTTATTCTATAATCCAAAAATACAATTTCATCTGTGCTTTTATTGCCGGGAAAAGGAGCCCCCCCAACTTCTCAAAAATGAGATGATCTTTGCCATTATTAAAATGATGTGGACGTCACATCGGAGGATCTCATGATCAACCACCGAATTTAAAAGCGATGGACAGGCAGGCCATCCTTCAGGCCTCTTGGCAACTATAAGGCGAGAAGAATGAGGCGCTGCTGTGGACCGAGTGAGCCGGTGTTTTTCTGTAGCCAGGCAGTCAGTGCACCTGTGTGTTATCGAGCCACGTTAGGGGCGGCGAAAAAGCTGATTAGGGCTGACAAAAGGTTTCAATTTACTCGCATCGGCTGTCTCGATTTTCTACGTCGGGGCCCAGGGGGAGTTTCGGGACTGGCAGCAATTCATCATGTTGCCTCGTAAATGCACCAGAGGGAGCTACCAAAGGAATATTAAGGCCCGTAAGAAAGAATAAGAAACATAAGGAGAATGGGAAGGGAAAAAAAAAGAAAAAACTAGAAGCGCCTAGCAACTGTTATGAATGATTAATGCACAGGTTGCCAAAACGGCACATAGAAGCGGAGAAAAAAAACAACATTATTAGAACGGCGGGTTTTAAACACACCGGTTGTTTAGCGGAGCCCTTTTTATGCCTATGCATTATCCCCACGGTCGCGGTTAAAGTCGAAGGAAAAGAGAACAAGAATCCATTAAAAAGGTTTAGTTTAATCATGAAAAAAAAAAACTCAAACAGATAGGACAATTATGACAAGGAAAGGCAAGTTGTCATACGATATATAAAGGTGTTTAGTGCGTAGACTTATTTCAAGTGCTCCTCGTTGCGTGGAGGGGGCAGTATATACATATTTCTCCGTTTGTTCAACTTCAATAATGTCTATATTCAAACAAAATGGAGAACAAATTAATAGTGTGGCAGCCAGAAATTCAACAATATGCAGCGATATAACCACGGGATATAGTAAAATATAAAATAGCCGAAAGAAACACTATGATTAAACTTCGTTATATTCTTAAACACTACTTTTTTCGTTCCTCATAACCTTTATGATTCTGTACACATATCGATTAAATACCATTTAACTCCATATAATTTTTCTTCCTTTCTCCAGCGTCCACTATCTGACCTTGCAATGTCCGACAGCCAAGCTGTTAGATAATTAAAAAATTTCAGCCGTTCACTGCGGCACCACATTAGGCAACTGACATCACCTCGGCTTACAGCCAATTTCGAGAGTGGTCACCCTCTCAAAAATCGACCGCGCTTATTGTTGCCTAATTTTTGTGATTGGATGGGAACCAGCGTTTACAGCAATGGCCAGCCGTGGGCTTGGTTAAAAATCAGAATGCACTTTATAACCACCTATTACAATTTACTTTATATAACTTATTATGCACTTTATATAACTTATTATGCACTTTATAGAACTTATTATGCACTTTATAGAACTTATTATGCACTTTACAGAACTTATTATGTACTTTATAATAACTATTATAACTCAATCAGCAGTGAGCCTGAAACTACAAGAATAAAGTTCTTAAATTTTCTTTATAAATAGGCTGAAAAAAATTGGCCACACTTAGACTGAACTTACGCTTATAGCTACACAGATAATCTTTTTTTCTTCCGGGTATTACAAATCTGGACAAAATAGATCCTATTTCGAATTTTATTCAGAATATTATAATGTTGAATCAGTCAGTGTTAAAATAATAATAATTATAATTATTTCAGAGGATAGCGTACGTTTTGTGAAAGGTATATTGGCTTTTATTCAACTGACCAGAGCAGTAGTGAAGATGGATTCAAGTTCGTCGTGATCAAAGCTGCCCTAGATATGTGACTGGGGTTGTTACATGTATCAAAACCCTCTTCAACGGACACCCCTCATACACGATCATTCCGTTTTCACGGTCGGATAAAACTTACCCGGCAAGCAATTCCACCATAATCACAACGCTTTTTAAAAGAAAAATTTCCCTGTCCGGCTTAAAGTTTTATTGTGACTTTCCCCAGTTTTCTTTGAATGATCTGAGTAGATAAGGCATATCACAACGAAATAAAATAAATTAATTACTTTGAAATATGCCAATATCTCTTATCCCTCCCCCCTAATTGAATACCCACCGCACAAACCGATTCTCTCTCTCTCTCTTTTTCAAATTATATATGCTACTGTAAAAAAAAAAATCTATGCGAAGAACTCGAAAAAAATACGACTTCCTGTCAAGGAATTTCGAAATTTTTGAGTAATCGCTCATTTTCATAAATCTTAGAAACCGACAAGGTTTTACATCTTGGACGTTCCGAGAACTAATCGCGATTTCGATTTCGCTCCCGTTTCCTAAACGGGAAAAAGGAGTCAGCTCATTTTTTATTCCGGTAAAGCAATTAATATCTGACAAGGAAGGAGAGGAATTTCCGGTTCACTCAATTTTTAGGTTCAGAGCCCCTGCGAGGCGGAGGAGGAGACAAGGTTTTCCGATGATATTGATCGCTTTCTGACAACAACGGTGTGGTGTCATTTTCCATCTTTTTCAAATGACAGAAAAATCAACAAAGTGGCAGAATTTTTGACTGTAATTCAAATATTTATTATGCTATCATAATCAACCGTCCATTAATGGATGAACGTCACGACAGGTTTCCTCCATCACGAAGTTATGTTCATCTATCCATGATTCAATTTATTCTGTAGACATAAATATTCCAGACTTTACGAACTTGAAAGCAGGGAAGGACATTAGGTCACTGGCCATATAGTTTCCAACAATATTGAGGCTTCCTTCCAATTAAATACTAGCAACTCTCTCTCTCTCTCTCTCTTTTCAGGTTTATATATATTATATCATATAGGTCTCAAAATCTAGGCATCATAGGGATACGCAGAAAGTTCATAAGGGGGTTATAGGCTTAATGGGAAGGGTTACAGAGCTACAACTCATATATTCCTATGTTAAATATACAAAATTTCATTGCAATGGGGGTTACAACCCCCATCAACACCCCCTGCGTACGCCAGTGGCCCCATATATAACGGTAGGGATGGGGGGGGAGAAAAGAAAAAAAATACAGTGAAACTCTGTTATAAAGAATTCAAGGCTATGATGAACAAATGATTTAGGCTAGTATGATTGAATGCATAAGATATATGATTATATCGAATAACGATTATAGCAAATAACGGCCATAACAAAGAAAACCTCCCAGTCCTTCTAGGTCCATTATACATCAGGTTCGACTGTATATATCACCCGCATATATACAATCGAATGTAATATATTTACAGTACGCAGTGGAATCTGGAAAAGTGGCCATCTTGCTAAATCGACCACCTGGGTAAGGCGACCACTTTTTATAAGAGAGAACTGGTAGGGACTTAGTCATGCCTATACCAAAGTCTGTCGTGTATAGTGACCACCTCTCTATGGTGACCATTGCAATCCAGTCCCAAAGGTGGTCACTTTAGGCAGGTTCTATTATATATTATTATTATTATGTATTATATAGCCGAATATTATATATAATATCACATATCACCCGCACATAAGAACGGGAAGTGTGAACAATTTCTCACACAAAAAATAAAAATATATTCGTATTTCACCGTGTGCGTCTCTTCCCATATGAAATCGAGGAAACCCCCACCCTTCAAAAAAATATTTGACGATTCAATTGGAGCTCTTCCCCATCCCACGCAAAACGAACAATTCGACTTAGCGGGCGACGCACTCGTCGGAGGATAAAATATTCCGTCAGTGATTCCCGCAAAATAAATTCTCCTTCGCACTCTTCCTACAGCAACTTGAATACGCAATTCACAGCGGACACGCAGTTGGTTTGATGGAGTGCACGTCGTGACGGGGAATTTAAGCAGGCACAGCCCTAACTTGAACCCAATGCGACTGAACCTCAGAATACCTCGACGTATAAGTCGGTCCTACGAAACACCCTATTAAAAGTCTCATGGGCTTATACGATCAATATAATTTATATTGTAAATATTCTCCAATATTCCTTATGGCAGAAAGTTTTGCTTCCATCAGAACCTTTCCTTTTTCGTCAGGTCCATCAACGCAGAGTTTTTAAAATCATTAGAGGTGGGGCTAAAGTGCATATTATATACGTATATATTATAAAATTGAGTTTACTGGGACGTGGGGGGGCTCGGGCCTCTCGAGTTTGATAACCCCGTCTATGATCACGCCCCACCAAGTACGTATAAAGGGGTCAACCCTGCAGGAAAAAAAAAAGAGGAATAATAATAATAGATGTAGTGAATTCATTTTTGAAAATTTTATTTTCTCTAGCCGCCTTCCATTTCATTTCAACATCCTTTTTTTGGATATAATTGAGACCATTAAATCTGCGATTAAAGCGAAAATGATCAGTAATATGTTTCTTCGTAGTTATTTACATATTTGCTGCCCGAATTATCATCGGGCCCAAATCTGGTCCGGTCGCTATTGAAGCAAACGTTCGCAGACGAGCTCACAAATCAATCACGGTTGCCGAAACAGCAGAGCCTCGGTTGTTACGACGATCGTGGTTGGTCTGTAAGCTCGCTTCAATAGTGACTGGACAAGAACTAGGGCTATTGACTAGCGTCAGCAGCAAACTTTAGCGGCGATCTAACTTTTGAGACCATTGCGCATGCGTGTCACTATGACATCACGGTAGTCTGACTACCTTCGAGAAGCAACACTCAACCAAATACAAAATATAGATCCAGTATTACCAGTTTCGAGGCGGGAAATCAGGGGAGGCTCGAGGTTGATTTTGAATCCGGGCGGCCTGACACAGATTGCTTTTTGGCGCCCCCTCCAGAGAAATCAGAAGACTTTCACAGAATCACAGTGAGCCATATACCCTATAAAAGTGGCCACAAGTCCGAAAGAATTTCTCTAAACATGTCTCTCCTCGTCCAAGCTTCAAAAGGGGCCCCGGGCGACCGCCCGATTCGCCCTTCTTATAAGCCGCCCCTGTAGGCAATGGATTTGTGAGTGGATTCTGTTGTAATTTTCTGATGACAAAGGTAGTTGTGAAACTGTAAATTTATAATTAGTAATTGTATAGTATCTGTGAAACAGTTTAGTATTCAGTTTCGTGATTTAAAAAAACTTAATCGTAGGCTGATAAGCAATAAGCAACCGCCATAATTTCGCCCTGAAGTAAATTCAGGATAATTGAAGAACAAGAGTATTACCATGTATGATCATAATTCCGATGGAGGAGGAATTGTGCAAGGGTTTCATTGGGAAGGGTGGCCGCCGGAGGCATAATTCCGATGACTTGGATGATTTTGTTAAAACACACCAATACAAATATGAACATGGATGTGCCATAGACGCCACTGCTATCTACGCATGATGTTAAAAAAGACACAATAATTTAAAAGAATAACTATTGAGAACAGGCATGTTACATTATTTGTGTATCTAAAAATGCTTACCTTCCAGTCAACGACTCAAGAAAATCTCTTTTTGATTTACGTTTTCGAAATTTGTATTTGATTTTCTTCTTCTGATATGTCGGGTTGATATATTTATTATTCGCACATAAAACGCAGTTATCGATGTATAGTAAGGGACATTGTAAAGTAGCACTTTTTCCGAATGTTTACCATCTTCAAAATGTATGTAAGTATTGAGAATGCCATGGCCTTAGCTATCTTCTATAGTTAGATATATATACGATTTTAGCAGAATTTAGCACAGAAAAGGCTAATTTGGAAACACGATTATGTGACGTTTTTTGCACATGCGTAATGACCACAAAAGTTAGATCGCCGCTAAAGTTTGCTGCTGGCGCTAGAGGGCTGTTACCGCATCGTCTCCTACTAAAGAAAACTTGTGGGTGTCGTTATTATGTATTGACTTTTTTTGCAAAAACACATTACCCCACGGTTCCAAAAATGAATCTTGCTTCGATCCACAATTTCAAAATGAAATTATAGGCATTTGTGGACAGCTAATTCAGGAAGAAATAGTTAAAAATGTCAATAATGCAGAGTGTTTCTCTATTATTGGAGAAGAAACTCTTGATGTTTCTGCCCAGGAACAGTTTTCAATATGTATCAGATATATAACGAAAACCATCCTTCACTGAGGGAAGAATTTGTAACCTTTTTTCCATTAACTGATTTATCTGCAGAGAATGTGGCTGGAAAATTTTTGGGTACTTGCAATTGCTTAGGCATTGATCTAGACAAATTAACTGGTCTAATGATGGAACTTCTACAATGAGCGGATGCAAAAATGGCGTTCAAATAAAAATTCTAAAATGTTATCCAAAAACGATGTAAGTTCACTGCGAAAGTGGTCGTCTAAATTTAGTTCTCACTGAGTCTCTTAATATGCCTTTAATTTCAAACAGCTTTGGAGTTTTAAATGAGGCAATTCAATTATTTAGACGCAAGCAGGGAACCTTTTAGAAGAAAACGTTTCTAAGATATTACCAGAATAAAAACAAAATCGAGATTGGGGTGGGGGTTTTGTAGAACAAGGTTTGTTGAGCGTCGGGTCACTGTAAATACTTACGTTGAGCTTCTTGCTGCAATAGTTCAAAGTTTTCAAGAGCTTGCAGAAAATAACTGGTCATTTTCAAGCACTGTGTCACAACTTCCATTCGCCATGGAGAAAGGAAGCTTTATTGTATCTATGCTTGTTTGTAACTACATTTTTAGCCTCACATTATCACTTTCAGTATACTTCCAAGATCTTTAGCACGAACTAGCTTCTGCGGCAAGTTCAGTGAAGATATTCTGCAAATATTAAAGAATCTTCACACTGGCGATAAAGATAAGAATGAGTTTCATAAGATCTTTCAGAAAGCTGTAGCTGTTGGTAAAACTGTTTCCAAAACTCATATTGATGTCCCGAGACAAACGAAAAAGCAAAACATGACAAGTGCCCACATAAATCTCCCAAGAAGTATTAAAGAAGGTCAGGTTGTTTTGTTTTTTTACCATCTGTTGAAGGAGCAATTGCGAGTCTTGAACAAAGATTCAATCAAAATAGAGATTTATCTGCCATCGAGATGTTGTTTCCGAAAAACTATACACCGAATAATGTAGAAATAATCAAAAAGACTGAAAGTTTACTGTGAACATAGGATGTCTGAAACAACACCCCAAGCAGGGTGCATCTTGTGGTGAGAAAAATGGAAATCTAATCTACGAAGAAATCTGCCTTACCATCTCGAATTATGCTTATAATAGATGCTTGTGATAAGAAATTCTAACCAAATTTTCGACATCTACTCTGTGTCTCAGCATTCTTATCAGTCTATGCATGCAAAGCTGTGAGATCGTTCTCAGTCCTCAAGAGAATAAAATCTTAAATTTAAGGAACAGGATGGGTAATGAACGATTAACTGGCTTAGCACTGATGTCCATATATTATATCTTTTAAAGAAGATGACGCATTAAGCGTTATGGCACGAATGGAGAAAAGAAGGTTGATATTGTAATTTTATTTTTTTTATGACTTCCAAACATGTGTAACGGGCACAAATGGCATAATTTCTAATTAAATTCATACAAAAATGTTTTTCCCATTTATTATTCAAAGCAACCAACAAGCTGTTACTTGTGTTCATGATGAAATTAGAAGCATTTACTTTCTCTATTAGTGGCGTATGCAGTATCTTATTAAGTTTTTTTGGGGGGTGCGAATCGCTACCTTGTACTTTTTAATGTTAATTTTTTTCATTTGTTTGGGGGGGGAGGGGGGCTCTATAGCCCCATGGGCCATTCTTCTCCGCACTCCCTTGCTAGTCATGAATCCTAAGTGTTAAGAATATTTCACTTGAAGAAGTAAAATTATTAAAATGGTAATTAATTAACCATATTATGCTAATTGATTATATTAATTAAATATTTAATTTATAATTTTTTTTTTGCCATGGACCCCCTTACCAAAAGCCTGGCTACGTGCTTGCCCCCATCCCACAGTTTGGAAATTCTATGCACGGGACTAAATGGCACAGGGAACCGCTTGATAATGCATATGATTTGAAGCCATTTTTCCGTCCTTCAACAACAATGGCAGTCGCAATGACAGAAAGGAATGCCATAATGCCATAACTCACATCCGTATCCATATGCGACAAACATGGAGAACAAGGCCACGTAGTAAAAAAGGCATAATGGGAGGAGAGCCATCACGGGAGGGATAACAAGAACTAACGATGAAAAGCAGGTGCACATACATGCTGAGTACGGATACCACACAAAGGAACGCGTACAATATATATCATAACTACCTGTCCTGCACCTGCGTAGGAAAGCTGAACCCATTTCCCAACCTTCCATTGGAAAAACTCGGAAAACAAAGGAGTGAAAAGCACAATGCAATGCTTCTTTCTTAAAGTGTATTTCGCGAAAACCCCGGGGCCCTCCAGCAATTTGTAAAACATCGCCGTAAAATTCTAGAAAATCCGTAAATTTTGTAATTTTCTCTTATGACAACTTCTTGGATAGAGTTGGCCATAACCACTATCCTGCAACTATAGAAAAGCATTGCCTGCCTTTAAAACTGATTTATTATTTATTTTTAGGTTCGAGCAGTGATAAGTAATAGCCATAGGCGTACGAAAAGTTCATGAAGGTTTGGGAGTTATAGGCCCATAGGTGGGGGGTTAGCGTGCTACAACTCCAGGGTTTAAGCTGGCTCAAAGCATGCTATCGCAAAAGTGCTACAATGGGAATTTTTTTTTTTAGCAGAAAGCTAAAAAATATTAGTTGCTTTCGTTACTCGAAAAATCTTATCAATGAATTTATTTATATTGACGATGCTTAACAGGTGCTGTTAAGAATTTTGAAGAGGAAACGAAAAGGAACAAGAAAAGATCTTCGAAGTGCAAAACAGATACTGTGGAATCCTGTTTTCAGAGAATAAATTGTGATTAAAAATGCCTGTTGCATTTTCGCGATGGGCAATAATTTTTTCTTTGCATTTTGCGAAAAATGCGACTGCAGTTTAAACCCTGCACAACTCACATATTCCTATGTTAAATATACAAAATTTCATTGCAATGGGGGGG
>QLNU02015270.1:83127565-83144619 GCA_006491805.2 Dysdera silvatica
CACACAACCACACCCATATATTATATAAAATAATATAGGCCTATACACTAGAACATGCATATACAGGATTTTAAGAACTAATACCATTATATATAAGCGCATATACAATATAGGTGTAAATGTATGCACATCATATTATATTATAAAATATACATGCATATGTAATAAAAATATATACATGCATAAACAAGTTTATGACAAGTAACTTTATTGTATAGCACACTGTATTTTTTTTTTATGTTATACAATAAAGCTACTTGTCATAAATTTGTCTATGCATTTATATTTTTATTACATATGCATGTATATTTTATAATATGTGGTACATAGATTTATACCTCTATTGCAAACTGAAGTGCCAGAAAACTGGTACTGGTTATTTATCATATTGATTGCTGCTGCTTCATGCGCGCTCTTCGCTGATAATTTTATTATTATTATTATTTAATTTTTATATACATATGATTTTTTATACGCCCCCTCCCTTTTGCATGTAATGTATTATAAGTAATAATATCATAGGCTTTTTCCATATTTCTTTAGTACATATTTTTATTTATTCTTACCTCTATGATTTATACAGGGTGGTTAGTAAAGTCCTTATACACGCAGATAACTGTCGAACGGAGAGAGTTATATGTATGAACGTGATGTGTAGGTATAGTAAAGTGACTATGCGTTACAAGATGAGACTGCGTGCAGCGCCCCTAGCGGAAAAATTCAGAACTTAGAGCTGCTATCTCGAAAACTATTCAAGATACGGGGAAAAGTCAATTGCAAAGTTGTTAAGCACCAGCTAGTTAGTACGAAACGACTTTTTTTCACCGCCTTAAAAAGGCAAAAATCGTAATTTAAGAGGTTTTAAAGATATCCATCCAGCAGAGCCATTGTTGGTCAAAATTCCAAAATTATTACGCAAAATACGGTATAATACGATTTTATTATTGTAGTGTACACATTTGCATATCATGCGCTTAGTACGAGATTGTGTATGCAATGAAAGTATCGCCCCTACCTGAAGCTTCCCCTCTATGTATAACTGTACGAAGGGAAAGCTGTCACGCAGGGGCGTCCTGTACCCCTTAAACTTCCTAAATCACGATTTTTGCCCTATTAAGGTGGTGGAAAAAAATCGTTTCGTACTAATTAGCTGGTGCTTAACAACTTTGTAATTGACTTTTTTCTCGTATCTTGAATAGTTTTCGAGATAGCAGCTCTAAGTTCCGATTTTTTCCGCTACGGGCGCTGCACAGTCTCATCTTCTAGCGCATAATCACTTTACACTTTACTATACCTATACATCACGTTCGTACATATAGCTCTCTCTGTTCGACAGTTATCTGCGTGTATAAAAACTTCACTAGCCACCCTGTATGTATATATGTATACATATTTCACCCATATACTTAAATGCTTAACAGACAATTTTGTATACACTTTGAAAATTTAGAAGTGCAAAAAAAAATTTTGTTTTTCAAAAAAGTGGGACAAAAACATCCAGCTTGGGGTGATTTTATTTCATGCCTTAAATAATAATTTATGAGCCTTACAGAAGGCCTGAATGTAATTCCACCCTTGCATTCATGGCTGGGGAAAGCAGTCACGGTTCCCTAGGCAGTTTAGCAGATCGAATAACAATATTACTCGCCACCTTCCTGCATAATGTAGAAGTAAGTTTTTCAAAGAAGTTGCTCATAAGCAAATTTAGCAGAAAAAGCATGGAAAACAACAACTGCAGTGAGGCAGGCCACCTTCAACAAAACAAATTTTAAAATCAAATATTTCATGTTCAAGCCAGTACTTCTATTTACTGGAATCAGGTTTCATTAAAACATTTTGAAGAGACAGGAGTTCTCACCACTTTTACCTTTCGCCGTTTGATGGGACAAAGTCACTCATTTTGATATTAGTTTATACCTCTAAATTATATTTTTCTCTATTTATACCTTCCATAGCTTTATTAATCAACCAGCTCTTTTATCTTATTGTCTGTTTGTTTGTTTTGTGGTTTTACGGCTCAAAGACTACAATGGTCATGCTGCGCCGGGACCTACTGTTTTCCGAGGAATCCGAACCTCTTAAGGCCTAGGGAACCAAACCCCGGACTACAGTGAGCAGTGCGATCTTTATGAGATCTCTGAGTAAGCGTTCTTTTTGCACTGCTGGGAGTCGAACCCGGATTAGCCGCGCAATAGGAGAACGCGTTACCACACTGCGGGCCTTTTACCTTTACGTATTTAGTTATTTATTACTTCCACGTATCATATTCAATTCTGGGCAGCACGGGCCCGTCAGACCCCGAAGTCTTTAATACCCTCTTTGCTGCCTGGACGATTAACCTGACCGATGATTGATCTGATGATGATGTAACCTGATGATGACCTGAATGATGATGTAAATAATTATTACATCGTAAAAAAAATTTGAATCCGTCTAAATAAAGTTTGATTTGATTATATTTTAATTAGGAGAAGGGCAAATTACATTACTTGGGGCATGGTACAAGCATGAAAGTATAAAGATGGCATGTTGGAAGGTGACTTTCGTTTTGTTGTAATTATGTTTTGTTTGTTTGTTTTTATGGCGCAAGAGCATCTGCCATACTCGCGCCAAGCCACGCGATTACCAATTACGCCACTATCACGCGAAGCTACATGCAGTGAAAAGAAAGCGTTGACAGTTTCAAAGGCAGTGAGGTAGCATAGCTTTATCTGAATAGAATCTCAATTTCTGAATAAAATCTTAATAAATAATTATTACCTTTGTTATAAGACAATAAGTCATTATGTTACGACAGGTTTCTTTTAGACAGACATATCAGCGTAGCAATTAAACACTGGGGCTCAAGCGCCTTTAAAGGAGATCATGTGAAGAGGCCTATGAGAAAATAATGCGTTTTGATATAGACTGGGGGGCTTGGATCCCCCTGAGGCCCTCCCTTTCTTACGCCACTGGATAAACACATGGCAAATTAATGCTAAATAACGCAAATTTAATAAACATTTTGTGAAGCAGGGCGTGCCCTAGTTACGTAAAAAAAATAAAAAATATCGGGGCGGCGCCCTGGTACGACTGCACCCTAGGGCAAGGTAGGTCTACCATCATGAATCTGCATCGTAACGGACACCGTATCCTATCTAGAATAAAAAAAAAAAATTTCTCAATTGATCGACGTCACTGCGGAGAATAAGTGACGTGGTTTCGACGGCTTGGATAGGCCTTTTGGCGGGTAAAGCACCACGTGCTCTGATTTCAGAAAAAAAGACAAGAATTTAACGAGAAAGTATCGTCCGGTTTATCTCCAGAGAGAGATCTCTGGCTGAAAAAAAGACCACGGGAGGAGACTGGAGACTCGTCACGCACAGTCTCCGAGTCTCGCATTCCTTCCGATCTCTCATCAGACTAAAGTACAACGACAGGTTTTACCTGAATAAGCGAAGCTAGTTGCGGGGAGAGTGAATAGAAGAGGCAGAATGATCGGAGAATACACTTAGAAGGTGGATGAAGCTTGGTGGTCAAACCAATGCCTGGCTCCACAGGGGAGAGAAATCCATAGAATTTAACCAAATACAGTACAGCATACAGTTCTTTTTACTCTCAAGGCGGGGAGAGAGTTTGACAAAGAAGGAAAGGAGGGTAGAGGAGGAGGAGGATGAAGGGTCTAGGAGGTCATTCGATCACCCAGCTTCACGTCTGCCAGCTGTTCTTTGACGCCGAAGACAGCCAACCACATCGCTGAAGTAATGCCACTCATTTAAAAGTAGCAGGCAATCCACCGATTCCAACCGTTAGGAGAGAGGAATGGGAGAGATTCTTACACGCCCCTGATACATTGGAAATGTACATGACGGAGAAGGGGGGGGGGGCAGAAAACGCGACTGGAAAAATGCTACAAACGCCCCTTGGACTTTCCACAGCATCTGTCTCAGGTGAAGATGAAAGGGACCGTTTTCCAGTGAAAGCGATACTGTTCTGGGAGGGTGACAGTTCTTATGAAGGGGGGGGGTCGAATGTGCACTAAATCTGCGTTTGTACACACGTACACAACCCCTCCCCTAGCAAGCAAATTCTACTGAAAGAATTTTATACCAAAATTTTTTAGTAATACTCAAAATAATAGCTACACTGCGGAACGTGGATTTTTCATCCGACTGGGAGGTCCGTTAGATATTGCAGTGAAGTCTGCATATACACGATACTGCCTATAATAATAAATAATTTTCGGAAGATCCGACAAATATATGGTGTAGGAGTTTCAACATTATCTATAACGATAAACTACCTATAACGCGTTCCCTAGAACATCGTTATTGACAGAGTTTACTGCATTTTCATTGTATGAAATTATTGCTTGATACAACATACGGCTTACTTGTATTAACAGTTGCTATGGAAGACGCGATCGGAGTCGTTTGATCACCCTGTTAGATTTCAGTAGACGCTAACGGGCGAGTAAACGCGAGACAGAGCAGTCCTTTTGCGCATGTGCGTGGACTGGGGGGGATTCCTATAAGTGTTTCCATTTACTTGGCTAGAAAATAAGAGAAAATAGCTTCTGTCGCATTTTGCATGCCCGTGGATTTCTACGTATGTTCTGTTGACAAAAGGATGTGTGGGGATTGGATTTTGTGTGTGTTTACATAACAATAAGGAGTGTATAAATCCCTGGGCAAGGGGAAAACTATAATTTATACTTCTAAACATACAGTGATTCAGTCACTGATTCAAGTAGAGCATATCGAATGTGATCAAAACGGCACGAGTCGCGAAGCGACGAGCGGAGGAAGTCTGGGGGGTCTCCTCCCCAGTTCGGTCTCTGTGATTCAGGTAAGTACTGATTTATTTAAAACAAATGCTAATTCATAATCAAAATACTATATTAGCGGGGACACCGAGAAGGAGCTTTACCAACGACAGTAAATCTAGCTAGATGCAAGAACATTTAGCTATTTTATAGCGTGTTTCGGCATTACTAGTACCTAAGAGGCGACGTGCTTGCATTGGAGTCCACGCACATGCACAGAAGGGTTGCTCTGTCTCGCTCAGCGACTTCAGCATACCTCGTGTTTGCTCACCCGCTAGCGTCTAGTTTAGATTTCGACTTGCAGGCGGCCCCGTTTTCCCATTATGCCTATAAATATATTATATAAAATTCTAAATTCGACGAAGCATTTCTATAACATGCCGTTCTATATTTCTACAATGATAGACAGTGGCATAGGCGTTCGCAGAAAGTTCATAAAGGGGAGTTATATAAGCTCAATGGGGGGTTATAGAGCTACAACTTGCATATTTCTATGTTAAATACACAAAATTCCATTGCAAAATGGGGGGGTTACAGCCCCCATCAACAACCCCCTGCGTAAGCCAGTGGCGTAGCAATTGAAAAGCTATGGGTTCAGAGAGCTTTAAAAGAAAAAGATCATATAAGGGGACTTAGGCCCCTCCCTTTTCTACGCCACTGGCAGGAAGTTTGCCAAAACATGTTCTGTTTTTTATCTGATCCCTCATTTGGCGACTTATGTCCGCGTTTTGGCCAGTAAAGTCGGCTCCAAAATCCTGTGAGCAGTCTTCTCCACATAAACCATGGAATTACTCCCAGCACCGAAATTTAGGAAGTAACTGCTGTAAAAATTTGCTATAACGATAATTGTTAAGGTTCGTGCAAGTAACCTAAAAATAATTTACATGGCGTGCAAACCTTGATTGCAGAAATATGCAAGTCGGCCTATTAAAATAAGCCTGGGCACAGCATTTGCATCTGCGAAGAGAGGCGGTTTCCTGGTGAAGCAATTCTCAGTTCGTTCATAAAGGGCGACTTACGTCGCAAAGGATGGGGAGGCTTACGGCTCCCAGCAATCTATTAAATTGGTGGAAGACTGGATATAAAGGCCGAAAACAATGGCTAGGTGAGAGAGAGTGAATATTATAACTGCACGACGAAACTTTTCCAAGTCCCGTTTCGTTGAGGCATTGCTAAAGACCATAGTTCCATCGAGAATCGGAAACTTTGTGGAACAGAAGATAAAATAATAGTAATTACACGCAGTGGCGCAAAAAGGGGGGGAGCTTTCAGGCTCAACCCTCCCACACAAATTATATATACCAAAACGCATCGTTTTCACACATTTCACCACATAATCTTCTTTAAAATCACTTGAGCTCCCCTTAATTTTGGAATTGACGTCACTGATTACACGGCCTCCTCTTCCGGTCACTTTCAGGGAATGGTCAGGGTGAAAAATGTGTAGTGGAATTGACTATGGAAACAGATAAGAAAGTAAGTTTATTTTGTAATAACAAAAAAATTCAAATCATGCAATTAAAAAAAAAAAAAAAGACCCTGCTTGATACAGCTTGTTTGTATATTTTACGCACGTTCCAGGACTAGTTTATGAGTCATCTATAGCGGTGGTGCACAAACTATTTTCATTGCCGACCCCCATTTTGTATAAGTTTTGTCGCGACGCCCCTCCCGGACGAACAGTCCTATAATTAAAAAATATGTCATGTACATTTCTTTCAATTTGGCGACCCACCCCCACCAAAAAAATTTTCTCGCGACCCACGGTTTGCGCACCACTGATCTATAATATGAGATTGACGGCTTAACGAGGCCTCCAAAGCACGATAATATTACATGCAAGCAAGATGTATACTGTGAATCAAACCCAATCCAAAGATGGCGGTCAAGACATAACCATTCGGGTGCTATTTAACAAGTTGCTGCAGCAAAAGCCTCGAGTGGTCAAATGCTAAGCTGTCTACAACAACAACAATAATAATAATAAAGGTAAGCAAGATAATAAATAAAGTAAAAAATATAATACTAGCAGGACAAACACTTCATAAGGAACCAGAAAGCCTTCTACGGGACCCTGATGAACCCTCAAGCGGAACAACACATTGAAAGCCCAGTAGCTGAAGAGATTGAAATCTTTCAGAAAACAATCTGGTGCAACGAAGTAAAACATAACAATACAACGTAAATCCCGAAAGAAAACCAGGTAGTAAAAAAAAATCAACCAAAATGAAGTATGAAGAAATCCCATCCGGAAAAAAAAAAAAAAATAGAAACTCGTAATTCGAAGGAATTATATATCGACAAAGTCCATAACTTAAGAAACTTATTTGCATACACAAGTTACTTACATTAGAATTTCAAGTAGATGATGAGCAGACCTAAGCTACATGCCGAACTTCCCACCCAAAAGTATCACTCGCTCGCTACTAAGCGAGATAGACCTAGACCAGGATAATTTGGAGAGGGAGAAAGAGAATTGGGAAAGGTGGCCGCCGAAAGCGACGCCGTAATCCAAAATGGACCAAAAGACAAAGATACGAAAAATCCAACAACGCGCAGCCCAGTAAACTGCCTCAATATATTGTACACAAAATTCTAACAGGATGCATTTCGAAAAAGAAATCCCCTCCAGAATTGTACAAACAGCACAATCGCAGAAGAGCAAAAAGGCTGCCAGAAAGACTCGATGGGGTGCAAAGAACAGTTAGTAATAAATTCGGCAACACTTGAAGTTATACAAAAAAAAAAATACTTTAATTGTGCATACATAGATGATAAGGTTTTTGACTCCGTATCTCACTCCTGGCTAGCTGAGACTTTAGGAATCCACAAAATACACCCAACCATAGCGGGGTCCTTAGAACATAGCACGACACAATGGAGGACCCCAAGATACCCAAAGACTCGAAGTAACACAATAAAGACAAGTGAGATAGCCATGAGACGAGAGACAATATATTACTATATTCCAAGGAGATGCCCTTAGTATGCAATAACAGAAGAAAAATATAAACAATAAAAATTAATATATTTTGAATGTCATATCCTTCACCTTTAACTACATTCTGTATTTCTTTATTTATTGTTTATCATTTTTGGGAGGGAGGGTCCACTTATTTTAAAAGGGGGGATGGACCGAAGCAGGGCCCGAGATTAAGACACATGGGGGGTGAAGGTACAGTAATATTTGGGGGCCCCTTACGCGTGGTGAAACATTTAGAGGGGGTCTGACAACATATAAAAAATATTTACATATTCTAAAACTCCCCCAATTTGCGGTAAACTATCTAAAATAGCCCAAAAAAAGTAAGCTTTTACCTAAAAATTTTCTAGATGTCGATCAAAAGTGAGTAAACAAAAGTCAACTGCAAAAAGCAACAGCAGAATTTGGGCCCCCCCTCCAACTGGGAGGGTCCTGGCCATGGACTTGAGTCTTCACAGAGTTAGAGTCCCCACCCAGTATTATTACGTTTGAAAATACATTCCAATGGTCAATTCATTATCGGAGAGAACTTCAATCAATAACAGCGTCTCTGCACAAATGGGAAATATCTCGGCTTTAAATTAAAAGAAATAATAAAGTTCTTTTCACAGACAACAAGGGTCATGTAATGTCGGGGCCTACAGTTTTCTGTCGGTAAGCGACATACAGTAAGCTCGTTAGTCGGTTTTTTATTAATTTTCTAATGTTGGGTATCGAACCCGAGATAACGACTCGCTATGCGAATGCGTTACAGTTGCACAACAGCAGGTCGGGTAACGGTGGGGGAGGAGTTCAACGCTTCCATATAAAAAAAAAACCTTCTACCCCAGACGGTACTGTTTAACTGGATCTTCTTCTCAACATCAACACCTTGTAGAACGGATTCTCAAACTTGGGTAAGCGTACCCCTGAGTGTACGCAAGAGAAAATAAAGGGGTACGCGAGCCAGTTAACACTTTGCCCCTTTTCATGATTTGAAGCTCACAGCCCTTGTGTCCTTTTTCCAAAATAGAAAGAGGCAATTTGCTTTCTAAATTCGTTCCCCTCGCCTCACTCCTTCCATACTGTCTTTTGCTGTTCCCATCGACTTGTCGTTACGAACAAGGTTTTACAGTAATATGCATGATCAAAACCAAACACCCAGCAAAACTGTCAATTGAAAATGATATGCCTGTGTGTCTCTCTGAAACGGTTCCCAGAATTGATTTACTTATTGAAAAGAGCCACGCTCATCAATCTCATTAAATGCGTAATTATGCATTGACTAAATTATAAAGAAATACTACTTGTCTGTTATCTATTCTATGGCATCCATACATTTTATATCATATTCTTCTCGGGGGTACGCCAACACACTTGGGCAGGACGAAAGGGTACACCGGGGAGAAAAGTTTGAGAACCCCTGTCTGGCAGGAACCCTTGGAACGACGTTCATATCGCAGATGAATAATTTACAACCTTTTGTGGAACCCCTGTGAAAGAACCCTGCAACATGTGCTAAAATATACACCCCATCCCACCCATATAATTAAGGCAATATGGGGGGAAATAGCATAAACTAAAAAGATTGAAAACAGCACCGGGGAAATTGTTTTACGGTGTAAAAGCAATGTTGTGCTGAGACCTGCGGTTTTAAGAATTTTGGGTATCAAATCCAGGACAACGACGAGCAGTCCAATAGTAATTTCGCACACTACAGTACTATTTGAATTGGACCAACGGCGCACACAGAGCGTGAGAACGACGCCCTGAGAGAGGATAACGACCAGAGGGGAAAACTAGTCAATAACCTGATCACATTTCAGCAAGATACAAGGCATTTCAGTTGGCTCAATCACAGAACAGTGAAAATACAACGATTTCTTAAGAACAGCACGTTTCAAAACAAAAGCGAAACTAATTATGGGTCACGGTACGGCGAGCCCCTCCTAACAGCAGAAAAGAAAATAAGAGGCTTCGAGATACCGAATGCGATTTTTTAGTTTTCAGGCCTTGCTAAGAATAATATTTGATTTTCAAAGGGTTGAACATACTCGAAGCAAAAGTGGGCAAAGGCATTTATTAAATGATTTTATCCATCATCCATTTTCTCCCATCAGCTCTTCACTGGACGATGGATAAAATCATTATTAAATGATTTTATCCATCGTCCAGTAAAGGACAAAATGATTTTATGTGTGATTTTAAGGATCCTTATATCATGGACCTCGGACACAGTTCGCTCTCGAGCGAATTATATTCAATAAGTTGGTTTCTTTGAAGTTTCCACGCCTCAAGGTATATCATGGACTGTCCACGCATAGGCGTACGCAGAAAGTTCGTAAGGGGTGGGGTTATAGGCTCAATGAAAGGGTTACAACTCACATATTCCAATATTAAATATTCAAAATTTCATTGCAACGGGAGGTTACAACCCCATCACTCCCCCGTGTACGCCAACGTATCAACGAAGTCAATATACGAAGAAGGGATTTGTGCAGTTACTATTACTTCATTGGAAACGATGGATAAAATCATTTAATAAATGATTTTATCCATCAGCGAATGGATAAAATTCATCGGATCAATTCATCGAAACGATGGATGAAATCATTTAATAAATGATTTTATCCATCAGCGAATGGATAAAATTCATCGGATCAATTCATCGAAACGATGGATGAAATCATTTAATAAATGATTTTATCCATCGCGTCCAGTGAAGAGCAAAATGTTTTTATGTATGATCTTTGGGATCCTTATATCATAATGAACCTTGGCCCAAAGTTCGCCAGTGAAAGAATTATATTCAATAAGTTTTGTTTTTTTTTGAAGTTCTCACGTCTCCAGATAGATCATAGACTTATCCACGAAATCACTGTACGAAGAGGGGCATTGTGCAGTTACTATTACTTCGTTGGAAACGGCCGAGACATTTGTATACTTCCGAAGAAATGGGATTTTAACATTTGTTCAAGAAATCATAAAATGCCTCAGTACAACTATGTTAGACACATGGCGCAACAACTTCTTGGCTATACCCCCCAACCCCCATTGAATTATAATTTATTTACGAAGACCAGAAGGCAATCGATGTTAGTTTAACTCTTAAATTTGGCAGCCTGATTACGGGCATGTATGCACCGCATACAGAAAACCCATACTAATCTTGAAGTGGCAGAACTATTTTAAAAGTGCGTGTCGAAATTGGCAACATCTTAAAAAAAATTATCGTGTGCCCTTCTGACCTCATCACATGGTTAACAGAGCAAATGACAGTGTACAGGTTATGACTCAAGACAGTTTCTTGGAGTAAAGTTTCGAAGTTTGAAAATTGTTTTCTCCTCCTCCTCCTCTTTTCTCCCTTTAATTCTGAGGGAAAAGAAGGATTTTCCCAGAAAAATCTCCATTTGCCTAAATTTTCGGACAGTCTTCCTCTCTCTCTCTCTCCCTCCCCATGTTTTGCCGTCTTTAATTTTGTCTCTTACAGTCCTCAATTTGATTCTTAGGATCCCTCTCCTTTCTCTTTCATTGGGGGTTCTAATTAAAGGTTAAAATTCACGGTCGCCACCGGCCCCAGGGTGACTAAATATCGGGGAATGGCGATTAAAAATACGACTTCAGTAGCTATCACTCTCGCCACTTTACTGTTTCCCAAGGCAATCCTGTCTGTTTTGACTCTGCAGCAAGGTTACATTCTGAAACCGCAAACTACTTATTATTATTCTTCGTGAAAAATGATCAAAAGAACCCTCTTACGGCTGCATTATTTAAAGGTTTTGTGGCCACGTGACAGTGGCTACTAACTAAAGCGAAGTGACCTCTAATAAAAAGAGCCTTGAGAGAAATATGAGCGATACACTGCGCAAAAATAATATTTAAAACAAATTACACACAAACGCAGTTTAATTTGAGCAGGAGAAACATTTTACAATTGTTTCGGTGGAAAATCAAGCGTCCACCATCGTCAGAAAATTCGTCCAAACTGATTTGTTGCCACTAAATCAAAAACGAAAAAGTGAAAAAGGCGAAACAGATAACATAACAAAAAGCCTGATTTGTGTCGCCATCTATTGTGCAGAATGCTAAGTAAAAGGAAAAGGAACAATTATTGTTGGAAGAAGAAATTATGTTGATTGAAAGAGAGGTTTGTAATAAGAGGGGGGAAAAATTGTTCTCAACCGGCTCGTTGACTATTGTACAGGAATTACTGAAGATATGAAAGGCCTCGAAAAAATTGAGATCTGAGGGTGAACAGACTTTTTCAATTATTTTTGCATCGGCAAAACAGAAACGATGGCTATGTTTCCATGAGTGTTTTGCAAGAAACGATGGTCATGTTTCCATGAGTGTTTTGCAATGGCCGATTTTTCAGGCTCAAAGAGCACCAATCGTACGTTCACAAACAAGATTTTGAAAAATCGGCCATTGCAAAACACTCATGGAAACATGGCCATCGTTTCTGTTTTGCCGATGCTAAAATAATTGAAAAAGTCCGTTCACCCTCAGATCTCAATTTTTTCGAGGCCTTTCATATCTTCAGTAATTCCTGTACAATAGTCAACGAGCCATCTGAGAACAATTTTTTTCCCTCTTGTTTTGGCCTCTCTTTCAATCAGCGCAATTTCTTCTTCCGACAGCCGATTGTTCCTTTGCCCAGCATTCGCGTAGATGGCGACACCGTCAGGCTTTTGTTATATTTACCTTTTCATGACCACTTTTTGTTTTGATTTGGTAAATCAGTTTTGAATTTTCAGCGATGATGGCAATTTTCAAATGAAACAAGTTAAATGTTTCTCCTGCTCAAATTAAACTGCGTTTGTGTGTAATTTGTTTTAAAAAGAGCCTTGCTGGATAGTGGCGACTAATCAATTACCTGAATTTTAAGCTTTAATTGTAGTCTAGGGACATACATAATTCGGTTTCTTCCATAATGCATGTCCCAGCTAGCAAGTATTGAAATTGTTTCTCTTTTAGATGCTCTGAATTCTAAAAAAATCCTGAAAAAACTCATACAGGTGCCATAATTTCCCCATACCTGACTATTTCAACTACTGTTAAGATTGGATGGATGGTAATAGAGCAAGGGCAGTATAAGTCCTTCTGCGTCAAAAACAAGGTGAAACTGTACACACACGGCTTTGGGTCTGTTCAAGCCGAAACGTTGGACAATTCCTCTTGGCGCCGACTAAACTGACATAGTCGAGCTTGTCGACTCGAGCCATCGAAATCCCCAAAGCCCGAGAGCAAGCGTGAGATAACAAAGGGTTCGTTGGCAATCTCAAAATGCCAGCAGAAGACGGTAATACGGTTATTAATTAAACACTTGGAGCAATCGACTAATAATGAACAGACACACACACACATCTATCTCCGGATAATGATAAACGGGAGTAGATGAAGCTGAGACGTTGAGGAGGACTTCCGCCATGCTAAAACATTCTAGCGCTCGTTTAAAAGCTGTAGACGTGCTTCGGTTGCTAATTCGGGCAATTTTACGATTGCCGGAGCGGAGTTCGAAGAAACAGGCTTGGGCAATCAGAGATATAAACCCACGGTTCGGCAATCGCCATGCAGGAAAGACACAGGCAAGAGAGATCGAAATGTCTGAACACCCCAAAGAGAAGGAAAGCATGCATATTGAGGCCACTACCCGCAACGGTACTTTTTTTTTTTAAGTAGGAAAACCTCAGCCGCAAAGTACGAATGCTGAGTCAATCTACGGCAATATGAATTCAGTGAGCGAATACGAAGGACCCGCATTTACTGCAGACGAACTTCTCTAAGGCGACCGCCCGCGGTTCCGCCAAAAAGCGGACACCCTGAAAAGGCAGCAGCAAAACTTGGGGAAAGGAGAGTGTAACATTGATTTGCATGGCCTTGAGGCATGATTATCTTAGAAATGTTTAGCCGTTTTCAGCAAGATGCGAGTTAATTTTAGAGTGGTTTCAAGCCATAGTTCGAGGCCTTCCTTCCACAGTACAGTGCGAAAAAAAAAAAAGTATGGGGGCAACAGCATGGGCGCCCCGAGGGGGTGCAAATGCACCCCCTCAAAAAGGGAGGGAAAAAGGACTGAATACACAAGAAACTGTAGTCTAACAACGTTATTCAATTGGAATTTTACCTGGATGCACACAACTCTGGGGGCGCCCATTGGCAACAGGTTTGATTTATGGCGCAAGGACAAGCTACGCCAAGCAGAACCGTGGCTAGAGAACATTGAGCCTCTGGCAGACACGTCCAGATTGCACCCCCCCAGCGACGGACATATTCTCCCTTGTGAATTATTTTAGCCGATTTTATGCCCTCTTCGCCTGCGCCCCAGGCATGGGTCTTCCTCGTCACCCACTAGCTACGGCCCTTGCGCCAAGACCTACAATTTTCCGAAAAATCTTAACCTCTTTGGCCTAGTCACTCAAACCACAGACTGCGGATATCTAGAAGGAAAAAACGAAACAAACCCGGCAAACGCCATTAGAAAACAAAAGCAAACTAGCTGGAAATGTACATTAAGGAAAGGTTGTTATCAATTTCAGAGAGGCGATGGACTGAATAAAAATAGAAATTTTTAATCAGAAGGACGAAGCAAGATATGATCTTTGGGGTCATTGATTTATAACCAAATACAAAAACAGCGCCAAGATGCCACACAGTGTTTTTTTTTTTTTTAGTATCATGTATGCCACAATAAATCTGACTTGTTTCATTAAAATGATTTCACGAAGACAACAGCTTATTGCGTCTGAACACCTATAATGCGGTCAGGACACCTATGCTTGCTTGTGTTCCATGGTGCAAGGACAATAGCCATGCCACGCCGGGATCCACAGCTTTCCAGAGTCAAGAGAACCAAACTCTTGACTATGATGGGCTAAAAAACGGCACGCGCTTTACGATACAACTGAGAGGTGGCACCAGGGTTTAAGCTGGCTCAAAACATGCTGTCGCAAAAATGCTAAAATGGGAAAAAAGTTGTAGCAAAATGCTAAAAAATATTAGTTGCTTTCGTTGCTCGAAAAATCGTATCAATGAAATTATTTATATCAACGATGCTTAACAGGTGCTGTTAAGAATTTTGAAGAGGAAACAAAAAGGAACAAGAAAAGATCGCTGAAGTGCAAAACGGATATTCTGGAATCGAGAAATCCTGTTTTCAGAGAATAAACTGTGGTTAAAAATGCCTGTCGCATTTTCGCAATGGACAATACCTTTTTTTCTTCGCATTTTCTAGCAACTGGTCGCATTTTGCGAAAAATGCGACTGCAGCTTAAACCCTGGGTGGCACGAACCCAGGTAAGTGGCACAGCGTGACTTCAGGCACTGGATAATCTCTAATTGTTCACTACACCTTCCCCATCCTGAATTTTTATTATTTATTATTTTTTTTACGAACTTAAAGATTTAACAAGAAACTAGATGATATGAATACAGAAGGACCATCATATTCGCGGTTTATGGCAGCCGATAATTTTTAAATGGAAAATTAAAAACATTAATTAATAACTTCCACATTAAAAACATGAATTAATAACTTCTAAATTAAAAACATTAATTAATAACTTCTAAATTAAAAACATTAATTAATAACTTCCAAATTAAAAACATTAATTAATAACTTCCAAATTAAAAACATTAATTAATAACTTCCAAATCAAAAACATTAATTAATAACTTCCAAATCAAAAACATTAATTCATAACTTCCAAATTAAAAATATTAACAACTTCCAAATTAAAAATATTAACAACTTCCAAATCAAAAACATTAATTAATAACTTCCAAATCAAAAACATTAATTAATAACTTCCAAATCAAAAACATTAATTAATAACTTCCAAATTAAAAACATTAATTAATAACTTCCAAATTCAGACCCATGTTGAGAAACTTGGTGAAACCTTCCCGCACCGTGGAGTAGTTATTTTCTTTCGTTAAACCAGCTGTGAGAAAAAATATAATGTGTTTTCCTTATGAATTTTAAGTTTATAAATAACTAAGGAAGGTATTTGCAATGATATATAATGGTTTCTATGTAGGAGTCTCCCCGAATGAAAATAAATATTATTCCAAACGTTCTGCCAGGCTAAGAAGATTAAGAACCACTAATCCAGAGAATCCTTTTCTGCGCGTGGGAAAACTACGAAACACATACACAGATTACATTACATCTTTTTGGAATTTATTGTTTTTCTTTACTATATATGTATGTAGTAGCTACAAATGATCGATAAGTTTAGGCATCTATATGCATTATCTATAAGCATCTATATGCATTATCTATAAGCATCTATATGCATTACCTATAAGCATCTATATGAATTACCTATAAACATCTATATGCATTATCTATAAGCATCTATATGCATTACCTATAAGCATCTATATGAATTACCTATAAACATCTATATGCATTATCTATAAGTATCTATATGCTTTATATACCAGTAGAGCAGTAATTTTTTCACGAGAATGCAACATTTGCGGAGCAATCGCTTGGTAAATCTCGAAATTCTACGGAAAAAAAAAATACGGAAGAATTTAAACTTGTACCTCGATTTTTTTTTCCCCCCCATGAAATTTTAAAATTTGCCCAGCAATTGTCCACCCTCTCCTCCGGTTTTGCCTTCCCGTCATAAAATTACTGCCCTATTTATAAGTATCTATGCGTATTATCTGTAAGTATCTATACGTATTATCTATAAGTATATATGCGTATTAGCTATAGGTATCTATACGCATTATCCATATAAGTGTCTATACGTATTATCTATAAGTATACGTATTATCTATAAGTATACGTATTATCTATCAGTATTTATACGTATTATCTATAAGTATCTATACGTATTATCTATAGGTGTAAATGGCGTTGCCATAACGTATCTATGGCAGTATCGCCGCCATCGCGTCCGTGACCATAATACATGTACGCAATGCGCATTGCTCACGACATCGCCGTACGATACGCGCATTTATCCGCGGTATTATCCGCAGCATCTATATAGTGCTTTAATACAAAATTGAATAAATAGATAGAAGCCACGCCGAAAGGGCGTGGTTTAGCATATCAAATTGAAGAACTGAAATGATGAACGCTAAAGATCTCCCTTGAGAATCAGATTAAACAGAGGCCATTGGAATAAACAGCGAAAACTTGGTTCTCAATGCCAATACCACGAGACCCCAGTAGCAGAAAATTTTCTGCCAGTCTGCGACACTGATTTTGGTTTGAAAATAATCTGCAGCCATGGGTGCCCATACGAGTACTTCTGGGGGGGTGCTGAGAAA
>QLNU02015270.1:83144719-83215551 GCA_006491805.2 Dysdera silvatica
TTTTTGCCACCCACGTATTAATTACAGCTCAAACTAGAGCTTATGTAATTTTGGAGAGCTTTCTTTTATTGTCGACCATATTTGGCAATTGTGTTATCCTGCGAATGGCATACCTTAACATAGCAAATCATGGGCAATTGCCCCATTTGCAATTTATTAGTGGCATAAATACCACAAATATAACGAAAGGGCCCGCAGTCTTCTGTCGGATATCACGCAAGTGTGTGGGGAGAGTCAATGAAAGTGACCATCAGAGCCAGCCACCTTCAAGAGACAGAGGTAGACTTTTTGTCCTTTACCGGCTGTTAAATGACTGATTTTAGAGTCTCGCATCAAAAAGAAACATTAGTGACCATGTGCATTGACGCTTCTTTCATCTGTAGGGGTAGCTCAACTTGCAAGAGATGTAGAATTCTATTTTCTGATTGAAACACGTTGGGAATAGCGATTTTTGTCCTTTATTCATTTCCTTAATACATCTCCATACTCTGTGCCCCAGTTGTTCTAAGCAAAACAGTTACGAAAATGTTTTAAACAGCAAAATTTGTATTTTAAAAGTAAGTTGGTCCATTTGAGATTACTTAGATCCCCAAAATATACGCCACTGATGCCACAATATACGGAACGTGTTACTATTAGCCACCACAGAGGAGTGGAACAACATTTTTCTGAGACTTGTTACGTTCAGTTTACCGTTAAAACCGGGCTATGATTAATGTAAGATAAGAAAAAAACCTGACAAAACATTAAAAAAAAATATCATCATTTACATAAATTACATAGAATATATTTAACGAAACAATACAGAGTTTCACCAGGAGATTCCATAACAAACAGTTATTTCGACACTGGCGTAAGGTTTAAAAACACGACGTTTCGGGAGCCAACTGCTCCCTTTGTCAAGTGAAGGCAGAACGAAGAGTTCGTGAAAGTCCTAAGCTTAAGACCTACTAAAAATCTGTCTACACCCTGCGTGATCTATTACTTAAAGTTAAGGATCGCGTCCCTGAGGAGGAAAAATCTGGTGCTATTTACCAAATACCGTGTGGAGACTGTGACAAGGTGTATGTTGGACAGACGGGAAGATCGATACGTCTACGAGGGAAGGAGCATATGCGTGCGGTAGCTAGGGGAGACGATTCAAACCAGTTGGCTGAACATGTCTTCAGGGAGGGTCACGAACCAGATTGGCATTCGATGAAAATATTACATCAGAATGTGACGAATCTGGGGAGTAGACTTTTTCTGGAATCATGGGAAACCTACGGTTTGAGGAGTCGTGCAATAAACATCGCAAAACCTCTACCAGAACCTTACAGGATTTTTGTAGACCTCGAGTTGTGAGGCGATTACCTGACGTCGTCGGGTGCGGGGGGCTTTCCCCAGCCAGAACTACTTCGCACCAGATGGGGATTCCCAACATGCGGGTATATAAGCTTAGGACTTTCACGAACTCTTCATTCTGCCTTCACTTGACAAAGGGAGCAGTTGGCTCCCGAAACGTCGTGTTTTTAAACCTTACGCCAGTGTCAAAATAACTGTTTGTTAACATATATCTAATTATCATAATTTTTCATAGTTTTGCATCACTACTTGGAAAAAAAAAAATCTCTTGGTGTCTTAAACCCTCCCAAAGACGGTATCTTTGTAGAAAAGTGGAAAACTTCGTTATTAAACGAACTCAAATTACGGGAAACATTTACTATATTATTGCTCGTTATAAAAGGGTTTCCCTCACATTAAAGCTTTTCGTCCTGTACTGTCTGAATGAACCAAACAAATGCTCTATTTCCCCTCTCGTTATAACACGATTCAAGACTGCATCATCAAACATCTCACCAATTATTGGTGAAATGTTTGTTACAATCATTTCAAAAGCACCGTCTATAAATAGTGCTTGAAGTTGGCACATATGATTTATACACGAACTGGACTTCAGGCGATATATATTTTTTTCGTTTTTTCCCTGGGACATTTCAAAACCGTCAACGGGCACCCTTTTACCAAAGAATCGGGTTAATGCATCAATACGTTTGGCGTAACAAAGTCAAAAAAAACACAAAAAGTAATTAATTCAATGATACTTAGCGAAAGTATGTAGCGACCTAGATTTGGCAAAAACGTAAATACTACTACAACTATTTCACAAAGCCAAGTAATGGACTCCATTTACCTTATGTCAATTCCCAATAACCGTAAACAAACAAACAAAAAAAAAGTCAATCCAGGGCGGGAATGATTACCCGCAAAACTATATCAAGAACCCCCCTAAAAAAAGCAGCTGTAATTTTAAACTAATTATTCGAACACATTAAACAAAGTCATAGCAACTCCCGCCATTTTTTTTAGCGGGTAAAATCATTTCCACGTGGCTTTTTTTTAGTACCAATGGGATAGATGGCGCGAAAAATAATTCCTCGTCCAAAATGGCAACAAGGAAAGGCGAGCCCAATATTGGGGCTAATTTGTGCTAGTAACAGGGCCGCGTAATAAAAATTAATTAAACTAATTATCCCGCCTATCTCGAACGGAAACCCTCGAATAAATAAATTTAGAAAAAGGAGGCTAGATTATTTGGAAATGGGGGGGGGAGAGGGGGGAAGCAACCACGCAAGCTTTTATCGCGTCCGACAGACTATGAGGATATTACGTCCCTGATAAACGCAATAAGAGCAGCGGCCCGGCCACTACGTCTAATGCGAACAGCTGGTCCGCCGGCGACATCGTTTGCCCATTCCCCCAAGCGCACGTCGAGCACAGTCATTAGATGCTTGACGATTAATCACTGCAGATTAATCCCAATTCCAAAGAGGGGAACAGAGAGGAAGAGTTGGTCCGCTTCCTCCACTAATAATTATCATACAACGTGCACACGATCATTATGGAAACGCAATGTGGACGGAGGGAGAGAGAGGGTCCTCTCGGGACCCCCCAGCCCACCCAATATCGATAGCGCCGAACTGACCAGGGCATATATAGATTAGATGATTACGTACACTGACGCAAAGCTTGCATCACTTTATCAATATATGCTACAGTTGATCAAAACTGAAACGGTACTGTTACATGTCACGCATCGGAAAGATATGGAAATGTGGTAAGTCCCCGATTTACGACCCCGCCGCACACACTGGAGGTAAATTCGGGCTCGATTTTCGAAGCCCGAGCCTTAAATACATTACGGGAATTTAGGCCCGAGCCCGAAAATATGATTTTAACCCCTTTACGTATGATTTAATTTAAAAAATTTGCCAAACTACACTATTTAGTTTCCTTCGAATTTTCATATAGCCTACGCGTATTCCTACCTCGAAAACAAATCACATAGTTGAATTCCTTGGAGAATTTTGATATAGAAAAGTCAGCTGAAGTTGCATCTGTCTGATGATTCCATCTCATTTCTAGCGCACGCGCACTCTTACGAACGCTCTAAACTCCAAGTACTCTCACTCATTTAGACCGACACTTTAGTGTATCTTATGGCATGGAAAGTATTCCTGAGGACGGAACCCCAATTTTAACGAGTGTTCTCCATACAACGACGATGATTACGGAACCCAACAGGTCGCAAAAGCGCAAATCCAATGTATTGAGGGGGAAAAAAAAGTATATTTACACAGACTCGCATGATAATCCCACAAATAATGAATGGGCAACGTACTGTAAATAGTTACATTTAAATAATATAGTAATGTAGAATAATATATATAAAAAAAAAAGGAACTGCATGGTTTAAAGTAGTGGCGAATCTAGGGAAGGTGAGACCATGGATTTTATCCCTCCGTCGTCACTAAACAAATACGATTTATACTGGATAAAATATCATATAAAGTGATGATATAAAGTGATATAAGTGATGATATAAAGTGATATAAGTGATGATATAAAGTAATGTTAATGCCCTAATGAAGTGTTAGCATTTAATTAAAGAGCTTGCCCACCCCCTCAACACACACACACACACACTAAAGAACAATTGAATCCACTAACGGTTTAAGAAAAGGATACATGCATGAGGAGATTGAGACGTTCATCAAACCCAGAAGAAAATGACGTATTGAAAAATAACGAACCCCTATTACAATATATCACGTTTTGAAATGTCTCCGTCCCATTACAAAATTTTAGATTGGGATTGTTAAACTCTGGCCTTCCTATTGTGATTGCAACATCGTGGTCAGGTGTAAGTAACAGGGCCGCCGGCTGTCATATTGTATCAAACGACAAGATTCAAATAATGATTGAAAATTTAATGCGAATAGGGACGCCGCCTTGAAGAAAATATTGGGCAGGGGCGGGGGGGATACAGGAAAGCCCCAATACGATCCATTTTCTTAGACTATTTTTTCTTTAGTCCCGTTACATTCACTTCACAATTTTAATTAAAAAAAAAAAATTATATTGCTTGACAATTATGATTATGTTGTAGACCTAGCTAGTGTACTCAAGTATAGGTCTATTTCCTCTTTTTATCTCTTTCCTAAATAAAATTCAGTTATAGCTTTACGGCACAAAGGAAAGCATCAACCAGTGGTGATGCAATTTTGTAAAAATACATATGAATATGTGGATTTGTATTTCAGTAATCTCCCTTTCACTGGCGTAAGCAGGGGATGTTGATGGGGTTGTAACCCCCCATTGCAATGAAATTTTGTATATTTAACATAGGAATATGAGTTGTAGCTCTAACCTCCCTTGAGCTCATAACCCCCTTATGAACTTTCTGCGTAAGCTTATGCCCTTTTATGAACTTTCTTCGTACGTCTATGCCATCAATAATATCCATGTATTTTATATGTTATGCCTTACCCTCAACCAGAGATGCTTACTTGTGCGGATTTTCCGTAGTTTGTACGGATTTTAACTCCACCTTACTGTTTTACGGTCGACACAAAAAAATCTACGAAAAACCTCATTCAAGATCCTCACGTGAAATTTTCTACCGGCCCCTCATTTTTTTTTTTAACGCACTTTGCAGATGGCCCGCGCTTTCCTGGTTTTGACGCAACGTTTCCGACTTTTGCACTCCCCTCTACTACCGTCTATCCGGCATATATCACAAGGTACCAAACCCATGGAGATTCCCCGTCGCGCCGTGTGGATCAGCCGAGAGGGAGAATAAAATCAGTTATTTGGCGCCTTTTGGGTATGTGTTTGCATGTGAACTGTTTCTCTGTTACTCTTTACGTCTAGCTTTGTGTGTGAAAATTATTTGAATTTGGATTAAAACAACGAAATGAAACGCAGCCGTGATTGTGAAACAGCTGTAGAAAAAAAAAAAGGCCGACAAAACTTCTCGGGAAGCATACAGCGATATTTGTAGTAAGGAATGGCCGTTTTATGAAGCATCAAAAATTTTCACATTTTTTCGTGGAGCTACCACGTTTTAAGTACCTTTTACTCGCAACATTTTATTAAAATTTCAGAAAAATTTCCTCACGATGCTTTAGAAAATAGCGCGCGATTTGCGCCGAGATTTTGCGGCATATATTTCGGGATATTTCCCCCTTATGCTTTCGTTATCTACACACGCAGAGGCGTGCAGATTAATTTAAAAGTAAATTTACCTATTAAATAAATTTAATTAATTTGCGTAATTTATAATTCTATTCTGTGAAAAAACGCTACCTGGTGCCTGTTTGTAGAAGTTAAAAATAATGATAATTTAATGATTTTAATTACACAATTTTAACGTCAATTAACGAGCAATAATTTTTTTTCAATGCCCGATTTGGTCCTTTATGCGGCGCCTACCAACAAAGTTGTGAACTTTTTAAATGTGATGTAATTAATGACTGTTGGTCATTTTTTAGTATTTTTCCATCAAAATAGAGAAATTTCGCCCTGATACACCACCTACTTACTGGCAGTTCACGAAATAAGCGGTCGTTAGTCGTATTTCACATGTATAAATTTCCATCCACAGAAATAATATGTCTGCTGTGGAAATTGGGCAATTTTTGTTGACAAAAGCTAATTTGCGTATTTCAACGATTTTAGCTTTTCAAGAAAAGAATAAGGAAGAGGTTTCAAAATTACAGAAAAAGAAACAAAGAACTTGATGTTTATGAACTTTTACTTTTTCAATAAAACATTTGGCTTTTCATCTTTATCATACTCATTCTCATTCATTTGATTAAACTATTTTTTACCTACTACAAAACTCATGTAAAAACCAATTTTCCTGTACAAAATATAAAATTGTGGTGTTTACTTTTTACAAAACTGATGCAAACGGTTTTTTTTCCTACAAAACCGATACCCATTTTTCCCGATACGAAACTGATAGAAAAGGGCATTTCTCCTGCGACAAATGGTATTGGTGAGAGTGTGATCATTTTGTACGTACATAAACATACGCAGTTGAGTCACATTATTAGGAATAGTGGTACGTTGTTTCCAGGTGGGATGGGAGGTACATATATTGCTCTGTAACAATGCAGATGCTTTACTTACCTGTAAAAAAATCTTTTTACAGGAAATAAAAGAATACAGTTTTACGGGAAACTACGGAAAATTCTTGACTTTTTTACTGATGACTACTTTCTAAGGTTGGCATCTCTGAACTCAACTATGTCCTGCATTGCTTTATTTACAAAACTAACGGGGCGCCAGTCCCTTTGGGTCCCATCGAGTTGTAGCCCCTGCTAACGCACTGATAAATATGTCACATTCACGAGATGTAATATCAAATAGTATATATTATAATATACATACAATTTTAACGCTCGGTTCTTAGACTGGCGAATCATCGCCCTTACCCAGTATGTTTACACACCAAAGATGTCGCCAAACGATGATCCATGAACAAGATCTTTTTACGTGACACCAAGGCTTCATTTAGGGTTACAAACACCATGGCAATATCCTATTACTGAGATAGGGAGGGGTAAAAATGAGGGACAGATGACGAGAAGACCAATGGGAGCCGGAGGGGGTTGGGGTGAGGAAAATTCTCGGTTCCATATCTTATGGCAAAGACGTGAATACGATATACCACTTCAAAAGGGAAAAACTCCCAAAGATACATTTCGACAAGGGGCGATCCGGACGGGTGCTCTAAGTATGATTGCAGGCCGATTTTCCCTAATGGGGAAAATACCAGAGATGGAATGGCAGGTGCTTACAGCTCCGCAACGGTTATTTAACTTTGGATCTTCCAAACGGAAAGGGAATAACACCGGCGCTTGAAATCCCATTTCGAACGATGGCAACACTGAACGAAAAGCATCAGCAGCAAAAGAAAGGTGGCAGCATAAAACTGAGTTGGATCTCAGCAAAGCACTCTTCGAAATCTCCCCACAAGATGCATTTTCTTGCGCAAAACTTTATCAAGAGCTACTACAATAATAGCAATTATCTGCAGGAGGGTAACCGGCATGTCGATGGCGAATGTTTACAGACATGTCTGTCGTTCCGAAACGCTGGGGGAGGGCGAAAAACGTAGTATATAATATCACTCATATCAGTAGATACACAGCCAGCAATAGAACAAACCGATTTCATCCAACCCCGTGTTGAGAAAGGCAGATAAGATGCTCTGGAGCCGAGTCTAGAAGTTTATCCGTCATATGCTATCAGACCCTAGGGCGAAACGCAGTTGATAGAGGATGACGTACGAGAGGTGATTGATAACTTTGGTGGATTACTTTTTTATCATAAATATGCCTCATGAACGAAGCGAGATACAGAAAAACTCGGCAATTACGTATAAGAAATAGAAAATGGCAAAAACCATTCTTTTGACGTCAGGATGTTTTATGCCCACTGATGAAACCAGTCTGAAAGTCAACAGAGGTCTACAGATGGGGGACTATAGCAACAAACAAACGCTCCATACAAAGAATTTATTTATAATTTTAAATTTTTTTTATAGGGAAGGTTAAAAAAATTTAGCAGGGGGGGTAAAACCATCCCCCAAGCGCCCCCCCCACACACACACATTTACCCCAACGTTTATATTTCGGCCATTTTCTTTACCTTGGTATTGGACCTTCCCGACGGCGATCAGGTATGGCAGTGTTGCCAACCGCAAAAGCCTGTTTTTGAATTCAAAATCCTTTCAACCAAATGGCATTTCGGGGTTCTTTCTAAAACGGAAGGAAGGACCCTAATGAAATATACATATTTTTGGGAACTCAATTTCATCGATTATGTTAATGGTTTCCCCAGTCGGGTTTGCGTGAACGCGCTTCAATGGTTTTACTGATAGGGTCATTTAATATACAACTGCTTGTTCGTTTGTGGCTCTACAGCGCAAGCGCAGTAAAGGTCACGCTGCGGCGGGATCTGTAGTTTCCAGAGGAGTCAGAGCCTCTGCCGCCAAGGAAACAAAACCCCGGACTACGGTGAGATGGCACTCATTTTACGATGCCATCGGGAATCAAACCCGGATTAGCGGCGCGAAAGACGAATACCACTACACCACCGGAAGGCAATACTTGCAGTTTTTGGAGGAACCCGAATTTCTTTTAAGGCCTAGGGCAGTGTTTCCTTCTCAAAGTGTGTTCCGAGCATAGGCGTACGCAGAAAGTTCATATGGGGGATTACATGCTTAACGGGAGGGTACAGAGCTACAGCTCCTTATATTTATATGTAAATATACAAAATTTCATCGCAATGGGGGGTTCCAACCCCCATCAACACCCCCCTGCGTACGGCAATAGTTCCGCCAAGTGTACCTTGATGCCCTTCTACGGGTTCGGCAAGCAAGTTGTAAAACGCTGCGAAAATATTCAAGAAAATCTGGGTTTTGTAAGACCCCACCCCCTTAACAACCGCTTCCAGCAGTGGTTCCCAACTCAATTTAAGCCGCGGACCACTTTTCCACTTCAATTGTACCCGCGGACCACTTTGAAAAATTCTCACGAGTTCAGGGGTGGGGGCCCTATCTCCCCCACGAATGAAAATTTGACATTGAAAAGATACAAGGTCCAAAGAAGTATTTTCAAAAATCGTTATTAATCCCCCCCCCTTTGAATGACCTTTAAATCCGTCCCTACACGAGTTGACTGCAAGACCTTAATAAAAAAGGAAGGGAGCCGGATCTTTTTTTCCGGGGGGGGGACATGTAGATGTATAGAAGTAAACAGAGCAGTACTACCAACAGTGAGGCCAAACAAAGCAGTGCTGTCAAAGTGAAATCCCTAGCGGTAGCTATGAAAAGTCCCTACGTGCAAGAGCGTAGTCAGTTTTTCTTTGAGTGGTGGGAGGAGGGGGATATACTATGAGTTTCATTTTTCCATCTAATTTTGATATTTAAAAACAATTTTTATAAGTTTTTTTTTTTACAATAACGACCTGTCTCGCGGACCATTTGGGACTCCTCTGCGGACCACCAGTTGGGAACCACTGACTTAGAGTTAACCAATCACAACCAATACCCTGCAACAATAGAAAAATAACATCTACTTTTTCTACTAATTTATGGCTTATTTTTAGATTTAACCCTTTGAAAACCCCCTCCCTAAAGCAGTCTGAGAAGCAGTGGTGTACGCAGGGGGTATTGCTGGGGAGTTGTGATCCCCCACACTACGATGAAATTTTTTATATATGCATACGAATACAATGGCGTTGTAGCTCTATGACCCCCCCTGATTGAAGCTGTAACCCCCCCTCCTTATAAACTCCATTATAGTATATTATAGTACATTCTATTCTATTAAACCCGTACTGCGTACGCCTATGGTCATGGACGTACGCAGAAAGTTCGTAAGACAGGATTATAGGCTCAATGGGGTTAAAGAGCTACAACTCATGGATTCCTATGTTAAATATACAAAATTTCATTGCAACGGCCATCAACACCCCCACTGCGTACGCCAGTGTCTATGACCACTGGCCTTGCGAACCTGGTCTATTCGATTATCACGGAATTATACGCAATTTTTGTTTTATGCAATTAAACATTTCCGATTCAAATCTATATCCATATAGACAGTGGTGTAAACAGTGCAACTAAGGGGGGCTTAGCTGGCCTAGAAAAAAAAAATAGACCCTCCCCCGAGAAATACGCATAATAAAAATGTATACTATGCATGTGCTAGGCATTTGGGTTGTGACTATAGCCCCCCCCCCACTAAAAAAAAACTCTCGAGATTATCTACACCAATGGGTGGGTGTAAACAAGACTGAAGTAAATGTTATAAAGAGGAAGAAACTTTGTAAACAAGGTAAACGTAAATCCCTGCAGAAGATGTGGGAAGCATAGAAATTCAATGACCCAAAAACACATAAAATAGATATCACCGTATTATCAAATAGCTAAAGGACCCCCACCACGTTTGATGGTTAACAACGCCACTGAGTATATGTCGAACAACAGGGGGCGCATCTACCGAAACTGATGCATCCGAGAGCCATATTCCATTCTCGTCGGTAGAACGGAGAAGTATTTTTTGCCCTAATGTTCAATATCCGTAACGCAAAGCTTTGAGAAGTGTCAATTATCCATTAAAAAATAAATAATAAAATAATAATAATAAATAATATAATATAATAATAATAATAATAATAAAAACAAGCAGGTGAAAGAAAATCACCTAAGGTCGATATTTAAATTTAGGTTTTAATTAACATTAATCCGCAACTCTCTAATTCTCAAGTAACTCGGTAGGTTTTCGATGTTAACAATAACCATAGTTATTGCATTTAAGGAAGACCTTTACCTTACCCTTTTTATTGCATACAGACAGACAGACAGACCGAAAGCGGGTTCAATATCTATTAAAACCCGCAAAATCGACCATTTTATTAAAAATTTGTAAAAAATTGGACTTTACAACGTTATTATTCTTTTATTCAAAACTACTTTTTTCCTTTTTTACATAATCACCCCCCCAGAAGGACTAATCGGGAACGCCTAAGTGAAAGAGAATATGTAGACTAAAAAATCCATGGAGAACTTTAAAAAAAAGTAATTATAAAAGACAGTAAAACCTGAGAAATGAAAAACTTTTTAAAAAATTGATATATTTTGTAAGGGGGCCCCCCCCACCACCCTGGAATCAAACTAGTATACGTATAAACCAGTGGTTCTCAACCTTTTTTAAACCGCGACATACTTTTATAGTAGCCAAGTAATCCGCGGCCCCCTTTTATAATAACGAAACTATCTGCGAGCCCCCCTCCTCCGCCGTCACCACATTTGCATAATAAAAGCATTTTTAACAGAGTAAAGAAAACACATTAAATATAAAATTATATTAATTATGCATAATATATATATATGTGTGTGTGTATCTCGCTAAATACATCTGGCTTATCTGATTTACTTGTATTTTGCAACATACTTCCAGAAAAGGCGCCAAGCATGTAGTCCTAGAAAAGGTCCCTGACGACGGTTCTGGGGCTGTATGCTTATATTACGTCATATTTATATGTGTGTGTATATATATATTTGCATGTTTATATTTGTATATATATATTTTTGAACAAAGTAATTTATATTAATCTTTTCTCTTACCATAATTCTATTCAATTTTTTTTTTATCTAACCCGCTTCCTTTTTTTTTTTTATATGCACTATTCGTCTTATATATGCATTTGCTATTTTGCACTATATATATGTGTGTGTTATCAACCATTATATAGAATTATGCAGATTATATGAAATATTGCAAAGTGTGTAGCCATGTGGAAATTAAAAAGCGGCAGAAATATTTGGTATGAAATTCCTTATAAAAATAATTGCAACTAAAAGGAACCACTGGTATAAACTATCATAAATTCGGCGTTATGTAAACATGTGAACCGTTAATGAAGTGCTCATATGTTTGATAGATAATACATAAGCATTTCCCTACTTATAAACCGGCGCCGGTCCTATAAACCGGCGCCAGGGAAGAAGGGTCTTTTGCCATTTTCAGTGTGATCAAAAAACTGTTTGATTCAAGTTTAACAATCCCACCCGATTTATCAGAACCGCCGACATTCTTTTCTTTTCGCCAGGAATAATTCGTTCTTTTAAATGCCGTCAAGAAGAACCCAGAATTTTTATTATATGGTAAAATTGGAGTTTATAAAATTATTCCAAAAAGCCGGAAAATTTTTCTGGACTCCTTTCCGGAAAAATGTCAAGTTCTCCGGAAAAGTAAAATCAATAAAAAGCCAGAAGTCATGGTGACAGAAAAAGGAATTTCCTTTATGACAAAAATGCGCGCAATGTCTTTGGACAAAATGTTTGACAAGGAAGGGTCCAATTGTTGAAACTTCGAAAAAAGTCGTACTATTTCTCTTTTTTGAAATAAATTCGCTTTAGATGTTAAATAAGCATAAAATCCGCATCAATACAATAATAAAAATAAATCATTTTATAAATTGTCGTTGTTGTTATTAAGGGGATTTATTGGCAAAACAATAATTATTTGATTTGGATTAATATTTCTTTACTTGTTCAGAATTTATCGCTTTCAAGACCGCTTACGCTACTTCACGGGACTAGTGGCTACAAGCACTGTACAAGCGTATGCAGGTGTTGATGGGGGTTGTAACCCCCATTGCAATGAAATTTTGTATATTTAACATAGGAATATGTGAGTTGTAGCTCTGTAACCCCCCATTGAGCCTATAACCCCTCCATACGAACTTTCTGCGTACGCCTATGGTTTCAGACCCCTCCTTTTCTCTGGACTTTCAGAAAGAGAAGGCTGACCCTTCTAAACCCTTCTCAATTTCTTTATTGCAGCTGTAAAATTGCTAACACCCTGAAATAATTTTGGGGAAAAGACAGCCTTTCAATGGTCAACCACGCTCACCGCTTTGTGACACCCCACTGATGCTGTAAACCCCTCCTCCCACCTTATGAGCTTTCTGCCTACGCCTGTGGCTAAAACTGACCTGTGAAATAAGACTTAGCAGAATTCAAACGTGAAACCAAATGACTTCAACGTAATGGCTATATTTAGGTGGGGGGGGGGATAGGGAAACTATCTTTTATATACACAGTTTTATCTTCTGTAATGGGTTGATTCCTCTGATCCCCAATCTATATATAGTTTGTTCGCCAAAAGTTGGCCGATGGTACCGTTACAATTCAAGAGAGCTGACGTCACAAAAGGGTTGGTTCATTACAGCAGATGGAAGGACGTCATTTCAGAACTGGTTTTTGGCGCAGACAAACGTTCGCTAAATACCAGTTCGGAAGTGACGTCCTTCCCTCCGCTGTAATGAACTAGCACGTTTGTGACGTCAGCACCCGTGAATTCTAACCGTATTATCGGTCAACTTTTCGCGAACGAACTATATGTATCGACACTATGCCCGTATCAAGAGGGGGGGATCTTAGAGACCGCCCTCCCCCCCCCACTCCGAAACTAAATTTTTAATGGGACTTGGCTACGGCCTTGCATGCTGTGATTGTATCGATGCATGCGGTAAAAATTTTTGAACCCCCCCTTGAAATTAAATCCTGGCTACGGTCTTGATCGACACATATACCTCAGAAGAAGGGACACCTCTTTTTCTCAATACTTAGCTTAATAAATTTTGTTGTTGTGAGTTTTACGGTGCAAGGGTCATGCTGCGCCGGGAACTACATTTTTCCGAGGGATCCGAACCCCTAAAGATCTAGGAAACCAGCCCCTGGATTATGGCGAGCCATTAGTCGCCAAATATTCCTTTTTGGCGCGGTTGGTAGTCGAACGCGCAATTCTTCGGAACTTCATATAATTTGTAAGCTTTGCCTTTCTCTTTAGTTTATTCTTTCTTTCTTCTATATATTTTTTTTTTCTTTCTCTCAATATTACTTTCCTCGTTAATTTTCTTTTATTCCTATTCGTTTTCTTTTCATCAGGAATGGAAGGATATTTTTTTCTGTATTAAGTTCTGTCTAAATCATCCATCCATCCTCTTCAGTGGCGAATTTAAGAAATTACCGCCCCAAGGCACAGGTTGTATGGATGTCGCCTTTCTCCTTTACAAAGAAAAAAAATATTTTTTCTTTGTATTCTAAAAGAGCACAGATCATACTCCTAACTTTTTATACATGAAGGTGATTTTTCACATAGTTATTCAAACTATTACTCCAACTAATAATTTTATTTAATTTCTAATAATTTATTTTTGGAGAGGTTCTCGGCTGCCGCCCCTAAAACGTACATTGCGTGCCCACTTAGCAATCCTCCATTGATCATTATCCATTAGACCAGTGGTTCCCAACTTTTTCAAGCCGCGACCCACTTTTATAGTAGCCAAGTAATCCGCGACCCCCTTTTATAGTAACCAAAAGATCTGCGACCTCCCTTTGTCTGCCGCCACATTTGCTTAAAAAAAGGCATCTTAACAACTAAAGAAAACACATCAAATATAAAATTACTTTATATCAATTATATACATTACATTATGTATATATATATATTATGTTTTATTTTATTACACATTATGTATATTATATTATGTTTATTTTATTACACATTATGTATATTATATTATGTTTATTTTGATACACATTATGTATATTATATTATGTTTATTTTATTACATTATGTATATTATATTACATTATGTTTATTATATATTACACATTATGTTTATTATATTACATTATGTTTATTATATTACACATTATGTTTATTATATTACATTATGTTTATTATATTACACGATATGTTTATTATGTATTAATTATGCATATTAAGTAACAACCATTGGTAAGAATATTGCAATGTGACGTAATCATATTGAAATGAAAAGCGTTGGAAACTATTTGACTTAAAAAGAGAAGTAATTCCTTATAAAAATAATTGCAACAAAAAATAGTTGGGTGATCCCTTTAGGGTCACGACCCCCCAGGTTGGGAACCATTGCACTAGGCCGTGTCGATTCCCTTCAATGCTAATTCATGGGCATTTTGCCTTTTTTCATCCCCTCACTATGTGTCCATTTTGCCGCCCCTTCCTCCCAATCAGTGGTAAGAACATAAAAATTGTTACATTCAATATACGCCCAAAACTTTTATATTGATAATAAATATGCCGAAAAACAAACTCATAAATTGAAACATAAACATTAAACAATATTAAATTATATTGAAACACTATTTATTTTTGGTACATAATAAATCAAATTCAATTTTATTGAAATAAATCTTAATTTTAGTAAAAAGTAAAAGCCTATCGAACATTGGTATTTAAATGGAAAGACGTCCAATTTTCTTCTCGGTAAAACATCTGATTATATCATAGTGCAGTAATGATTTTGGTTAAATCGGACTTAATACACAAAATTTTGCTGCCCTAGTCTATAGCCTATTGGGAAATACGGAACCGTATGTATCTAAAATATACCATTCCTACTTCTGGTATGAGTTGTATATGTATGCAAAACAAAACTCTCATTTCTCGTACTTTGGTAATTCAATGCCGAGAGAGACAGAGAGAGAAAGAGCAGCAAAATTCGCCAATTCTAAAGACATACAAATTGATCTGAAACGACTACGAGAAGAGAACGGCAACAGTTATAAGTACATTAGGGGACATTTCCAAAGAACGATTGGGCCTCTTTAACACGCTAAATGCAGATAAAATTTCCATTCGTTTGTTATAAAACCTGACATCATTAGGACCGGAGCATTTTCTGTGTTTTCATGCCTTTAATTTCCACAAACCCCTGGAAACGATACCATAATTAGGGGACAAAATCCCCTCGCTTTCCTCCAGCGGGCTATCAAAATCCACAATAATAGCATTTTCCCAGAACTTAAAGACTTATATTCCAAAACGGTCACCATTTTGGGAACATTACAGTTACACATCTGTTTCCAGGAATGTACGTGTTTCATTCATTCGTTTGGCGATGAGAATCCCATTTAGGGGGGGGGGGGCAGTAAGGGAAAACCTTCCCCCCCTCGGGATTTGGTGGGGAGTAATAGGGGCCCGAGAAATGCCTTTTGAGATTGGAGAAAGCGATAATTTTAGACTGTGTACGCCCCTGCGCATAAAACAAATTCATTACAACATGAGCACCTCCTATGAATAGTAATAAGTCATTATTTTTTATCCCGAATTTGAAAAAGTGTTTTAAGTTTCCATTTGAAAGGTGGGTTCGGGCACACAGCGCCACCTAGCCATAGGTGGCGCTAGATTGGGACCAGCCACGTTTTTAATTTAAAGTGGGCGTGAGCACAACTGTTTCTAATCGAAGGCTACTTAGAACCGAATAAACATAGGCGGGACAACAAACAACGCTTTTCTACCCACGAGTTTGATTTTTAAACTTTCACGTCCATTGTGACCCAGCATAATGACTTCCTAAAGTAAATAGCAATATAGAAAAATAAAACAATTTTTATTAAACCAATATAGAAATTATTCTGTCCACATTTAAAATAATAAAGGCTACTTATAAGATTTGATAACCAATTTTAGCTAAATCAAAAAAGCAAAACATTGATTAAAGTCCCCGTTACAAAATTGCAAAAAAAACAACAACTAACGTATTTTTGCGAAAACTGACATTGTTATAAATAAATATTTTTAGCTGCCCTCCGGAATCGAGCGTGAGATACGATGTCATTGTCCCAATGAGGAGAGGGTCGTGGTCCAAAAACTGGTTGCTTGTTTGGATTTTTTATGGCGCAAGAGCATCTGGGCTGTACTGCGCCAAACATGGTAAAATCAAAGATTGTCGTCAGGTCCAAAAACTGAAGCATACTGTTATGTAACTCATTGGCTCACGAAAGGGAGGCAGTGTTGATGGGAGAGTTGTAACTCCCATGATGATAAATTTTTGTGTATGTACTTATGAATATATGGAGTTGTAGCTCTGTAATTTCCACTTATGAACTCTCTACGTATGCCTATGATGTAACTCTATACTGCGCCGTACATCAGCCTGTACCGCTGCCAGAGGAGGATTTAGTGTACATAATCATTTACGTTGTTACTGCTCTCTCTCTCTCTCTCTCTCTCAAAAAAAAAAAAAAAAAAAAAAAGGGGTCCCTTGCAATGGAACTGCAATTTATTTTATCTTGCGTGTTTAGCATTACGTGTGCAAAGTCACATAACACAGGCGTATACAAGAAGTTCATTAAGGAGGGAATTACAGGCTTACAATGGGGGGTTACAGAGCTACAACTCCATATATTCATATGTACATACAGTCGAACCTCGTTAAGACGAGCACGCTTAAGACGAATTACTTTTAATACGAACCGTTTTCTGAAGTTCCGTCAGATTGTATAGCATACTACCCTTTCCGGATAAGACGAATTACTGTTAATACGAACTGATTTTCTGTTCCCCTTGGTGTTCGTCTTAACGAGGTTCGACTGCGTAAGAAATGGAATCGCAATGGGGGATTACGACCCCCCCATCAACCCCGCTTGCGTACGCCAGTGCCACATAGGGATAGAATATTTCTTTTTTTTCACATTCATCCAAAACGTATATACCATAGTTGTTAATCATTTCTATGAGATCAATTGGTGGTATGTGTTCCACCCATTCCTATAAAAGATTTAAAGCCAGTTATATTAAAGGCTGGTCGATAAATTCGAAAAGTGTCGATGCAGTTACGGTCGCCCGCGCAGGCCCCATAACGTCAGGAAAATATTACTCTCGGCCCTAAAAATAGACAAAGTGCCCTCCGTGATCCATAAATTCCCATTTTCGCCAGATCTAAAAAAAAAAGGAAGGAAGGGGGTGGGGGGGCATCGTGGCAGGATGGAAAAGACAGATATCTAACGGACGTTCGATTACGGCATTCTTATCGATGAAAGCACGGTATCTATCGATAGTGCTAGATTCGACTCGACAGTGGTCGAAGCGCTTCGCGAAGCAAATGGCTTTTCATCACGGCATTCTATTGTGGGGCATCATCGTCCGCACTGCCAATGCACATTGTGGGGCTTTGACTACCTCCCCTGATAAGATGTCGGGGCCAGCGTAAGGGTGGGCGCGACAACTGCCCCAAGTGTCGTTGCCAGATGCCACCGAAAGGAGAAGGTTCCACAATTCGATCCACGGCTTATGAATAAGGGGAACACAAAGAGGCGACAATGATGCCACGACGGCAAATGCAATTGTGCATTTATTAATAATAAGCCTCTGGCAATAAACGGGGCCTTCACGGCAAACAGTAGGGGCTTCTCGCAGATAGATTGCTGTGGCAATCATTAGCAGGAACAATCGAACATTATGGCGAGAACACCACTATCGGCGACTGAGAAATTGGACTGCGAGAACTAGGGATTGATTTGGGGGGGCGGCGGGCACCCCTAAAAAATTAGATGTTCCACAAACGAACGGGATCTAACCAAAAATGAAACACCGTCGATTAGCGATTATAACGGGGCGTGTACGGTGGGCGATGGCTTCTGTCAGAGCAACACGGCAATTTTTGACAATGGATTCGTTTCCAAATGAACACCATAAACGACCAGGGGCGCGTGGAGGGGGGGGGACTCAGCAACATGGGCATGACTAAAAGAGATTAAGGAAGGGTAGAGGAAGGGTATCTTTGATTTACGGAGAGTAACGACGGAGAGACGTCGGCTGCTGGAAAGCACTATCCCAACCAGCCACGCCAAATCGCCATCAGCCATAATGGCACGGAGGAAAAGGGGGTCAATAGTTGTCAGGTCGTTGGTGGTCCGGAAAAGCTCCCATTTTTGCACTACTGCATGTCCAGGACCGGATTAACGCTGGTGTCCCAGGGGAAGAGATTACGAATTCTGTTTTTCCTCTTTCAGGAAAACTCTCTTTTCAAAAGCCCAGTCCTATCTATTGAAAAACACCCTATATACAAACAGTTGCGATCAGTGGTGTTTAAATTTGCAAATGAAAGGCGACAGATCGGTGGTACAGAGACCACCTGAGGTGGTAGATTTTTTTTTTTAAAGGGGGTCCTTCCCCCTTCAGAATTTTTTTTTTAATTAAAATTATGATTTAGTTTTTTGGGTGTACATTTATAGGACATACTATATTGATATTAGGCAAAAAATAATTTGTAGCTGACTTACTTTTTACGAAAAATATGTACAATGTGCTGAAAAATGATGTTGACCATTTTTTATACTTGTTGTTAGGTTTTTCGCATTTTGTTATTTGCAATATTTTATCTTATTAAAAATTAAGTAAAGAAAAATCCGACTGAAGGATTTTTTGTTAACTTGCATAGAACCAGAGAAAAAAAATTGATATTTTAACAATATTTCATAGTGAGAAACATAAAACAGAATAAAATGTGTACTTAAAATTAAAATATGAAAATTCTGTTCCGAGAGTTTATTTGTGTCTGTATATGTTATACACTTATAAAATTTCAAGGCAATATCCCGAACGGCTTTAAAACCTTAGCATTTTGAAGTTGAAAAAATTTCAAAAATGAAATTCCAAGTAAATTTGACTGAAAGTTAAAAATGCTCTCTTTTTATTGTTATATACCATTAGTAAAAATTAAGACATGATGGTGTTTCTCTTGACCTAGAAACAAAATTTTACTCTTATGAAATTTAAAAAGATTCAACAATTTTTTTTTTTTTTTAAAATTCAAGTTTTGTCATTTTCGGGAGACGGACCTCCTTAAGGAACATTTTTATGATGACGAACAATTTTCAATAAACAAATAATAAAAAATTTATGAAAAAAAGTAGGCTTCCAAATTTTAGCTGTCAGCCCTTCGCGTTCAAAAAATGCATAATGACTCAGCTAAGATATGAAACCAATGCAGGGGCGGACTGGGTCTTCTCAAAGGGCGCATACCTTGGATTATTAGGGGGCGCGAGTCCTATAGCCCATGAGGGCGCACCGGCCCTGGACCAATGACGTAATAAGACTTCGGAATGCCACAATACATTGAACACGAATTAGAAATCCAGAATCAACAAACACACATAGACCACAAAACACGTAGTTATACAACCGTGACACACCCTCCTCCCCATCTTGGAGAAAGGAATTTGCAAAATAAAAATCAATTTGAAATTTAAAACTGACCTTTTAAGAAGATTTAGTTGTTCATTCCTATGTTGTATAACACAAGGCTTTGGTTCTCTGTTGTGTCGTCAAATGCGACGATTGGGAAAACAGGTGACAACAAAACAACTGAGGCCCACTACCAAGCACTGATCGATTGTGAAAGGGTGAGGGGGGGGCATCGAATACGCCCCTTGTTGTATCCAGTTCTTAGAATAACATACAACGAAGGCTATTAATTGATACACCTACGAGCGATCTCTGGTACTTACTCCAATTTTCGATTTTATTTGAAAGCACTAAAGTAGAATTGCATTCATAGGCGTAGAGTTATATGGGCCCGTGGGGCCCCAAATAATCTGAAATAAATTGCGATTTTACACATACTGTAATGTATAAATGTATATAAAATAAGTTTGGGCCCCCAATAATTTTAAGAACTCTACTCTGATGATTGCATTTTAAATATACTCCTGCACAACCATGGGCGTCGTTAGCAGGGGGGGACCCGTCCCCCCAATGTTGGCATTAGGGTTCCATATCCCCTTCAATTTCAAACAAAATGCCTTTTAAAGGTATATTGTCCCCCACCCCCAATATTTTTATGCCATCGGCGCCGATGTGCACAACAACGACGTAACTCCGTAAAAGCCCCCTGCTGTTCCTTTAGTTTTTTAAGGTTTTCTATAATTTCAAATTCTAATACAGTCCAACTTCGTTAACACGAACACGGACAATGACAAAAAATGTGTTATCCGGAAAGCGTGGGATCGTATTACTAAGTTATTCAAATCTGACAGGGATTCAGGAAACAATTCGTGTTAAAAGTAGTTTCCGTTAACGAAGTATGATAAATGTATAATAAGCACGGTAAGTGATGTCAGGCCCGTGAACAGGATTTCAAAAAGGGGGTGAAGGATATATTGTTCTATCGTAAGGAATTTGTAATAATGCTATTCAAATGGGCCCCCTTTGTGCGCGGTCTTGAATGATGTTTTAGTGTTTTGTAGACGCAATTGTATCCGTTAGCGCGATTTATTTCACGCCAAAGAAAAGATAACGCTACTTTTTGAAACAATATAAGAATCAATGAACTTTTCTATCTTTTTTTTTTAGAAAAGAGGTTAGAGAAGACATGAGGAAACAAGGCAAACGTACTAACGCATAAATCATCCACCGGCCTTAAACGACAGAGAAGAAAGAATAGAAAATAATAAATTCTGTCTTGAAGCTATTCTAGAAACCATTGAATTTACAAGGTAAAATTAAAGAATCAGTGAATATAAGTAACATATTACTTATATTCACTGTATACTGAATTTATTATATAAGTGAAGATGGGTCAAATTTGACAAACATTTATTAAGAGTTAAGGAAATTGACCTTTTCAAAACTCCAAAAAGTACAAACTTAGGGTAAGTAATTCCACCGCGGGGGATTGGGTGAGGAGTAAAGTCAGTTCCTTAGGAAAAGAAGTATTATTCAACTATATATCAAGATAATTTACATTCGTTAGACATATTTAAACCTTTTTTATACATATTTTAATAATTCATAAAATTATGTTTTATAAATAAATTATAATTATTTGATATTTCTATTAAAACATGTTATTGTTGTCTCGATTCACATAATGAGTTATATAATACAACGTTATGTATCTGATATATATATAGTGGAACCTGGTTAAGTGACCACCTGAATAAAGTGACCACTTTTTTGAGAGAGAACTGGTAGGGACTTAGTCATGCCTATATCGAAGTCTGTCGTGTAATCACCTGTCTATGGTGACCATTGTAGTAGTCCCAGAAGTGGCCACTTTAGACAGGTTCTATTGTACTTTAGGAATTAGTGCAACGCGACTTCAATGAATTGTGTTCCAGAATAGAGAATTGAGCCAAACCGACATTGTAAGTACAGTAGAACCTGCCTGAAGTGACCACCTTTGGGACTGGACTGCAATGGTCACCACAGACAGGTGATCACTTTACCAGGTTCCACTGTATAAATCAATATTTCGAAGTTCGTCTACTAATAGAATACAAATTACATATCGCTATTTATGTTACGCACTTATTCACAGATACGGAAGCGTACAAGTAACGCGTTTGTTCACCGTGTTGCAAACCCTAGTTCGAATTCCGCTAGTATCGAGTATTTGCCTATATTGTTTAATGGATCCGTATATATACGTATTTCGGGGTTCGATTCCAAAATCAACGGAGGCCCGAATCGCATGGAAACCTATGGACCTGGTTGCAGCACAACCTTGCTCGTTCATGCGCTATAAAATATGTCTTTCAGGAAAGCACCATCAGCCTTAGGCACGCTATTCAGTGTATAGTACTGCGCTGGTTTGTTTGTTTGGCTTTTTTATGGCGCAAGAGCATCTGGGCTATACTGCGCCGGTTTGTTTGGATTTTTATGGCGCAAGAGCATCTGGGCTATACTGCGCCAAGTACTTCGCCAAACCTTTTCTTTTCTTGAAAATTCCTTCCTTTATGAATTTGTTACTACAGAGCAAAGATAGCGAAAATCATGCCTCTCCTTGACCTAAGAAGCTCTCCAAGGAACCCGAACCTCTGTCGCAATAGAAACCAGATCCAGACAACGGTTGGCAGAAAACCTGCACGGGTTCCATGGTACCACGGGACAGTGGAACCCCGGTTAATGAAACGATAGACGAATGCATTACCACTACGCCACTGTAGGGCGCATTGGACCCACATTTTTCCTAGGAACCCGAATTTTTCAAGGCCCAGGAATCCCATCTATTAGGGTTTAAGCTGCAGTCGCATTCGCGACAAGTTGCTCGAAAATGCGACAAGCATTTTTAACCACAGTTCATTCTCTGAAAATAGAATTCCTGGATTCCAGAATATCACACATCAACGATCTTTCTTTGTTCCTTTTCTGCTTCCTCTTCAAAATTCTTAACAGAACCTGCATGAATACCCCATCCTCTTACTTATTACTCAAAGGGGGGGGGGAGTAGAATTGGGGGAGAGGAAAGCCAAACTGACCATGCAAGGCACACAGAGGGGCCACACTTAAACTGGAATAACGTTGATGACGTCTCAACTCATACTGTATATTTCTTTTTTCTTAAATATATTAATATTTTCTAAAATAACTAGTCTCCTATACTTCAAAGCATTGCTGATGTAAATTTTATTGACAGGATTTTTCGCGCAACGAAAGCAACTAATATTTTTTTAGCATTTTGCTACAACTTTTTTTTCCCATTTTAGCATTTTTGTGACAGCATTTTTTGAGCCAGCTTAAACGATGTCATCCACCCATACTAAAGGGAGCATTTAGTGTCAAAACTTTTTATTTATTTATTTGATTATAGTTGGGAGTCGATTTCTAATTAACATATCGCGACAAGAACTCGTTACCAATGGACCGCCGCAGGGACATTTTTGTTGTGAACAGAGAAAGATCGGAATAGCGAATGGGCTGCCTTTCTTGTCAGTTGCATCTTTGTCATTGGGGACAGAAATATATTGGAAAGTTGGGCAACTAAGGACAGTTCTTGAGTAAGATTGCCTCTTCATGGACCGGAGGAAATTCCTTGGTTTTCTTTTTACGACATAAAAGGTCAAAAGGCAATTCACCGCCAAACTAAAAGAGGAAAGACCTCGCGAAACTGGCTTCACCTTCAATCTGAGCTTAAATTTGCCAGGAACCGAAAAGCAGGTGAGGCATCGCAAAAGGCGGCCTTTCGGTTTCTGTTAAGCAGCAGCAGTCCTCCTCCTCGACGGATAAGTCGGACCTTCGAAAGCACTGGTGCGAGAGTATTTTTTTCTCTTCGTAGACACAAAGAAAACTTTGCTGCTGCAAAGGAGCGCAAAAGGAAGGGGGCGCTGCTCTGGAAAGGGGTGATGGACAAGTGAGCGCTTTGTGTCCCACATCGAAAAGACTCAAAGGCTTCGCTGTTCGCCGCCACTTTGGAACGAGTGCACATTACGTGACGTCGTGACCCGAAGACACGAAGTGGCGTACGAGGATCACATGGTCCTTCTTCCATTCTTCTTTACTGTACTCTTGCCTAATCTCAACTAGGTCTCTGCTCACGAAGCAAAATTCTTCGCCATAAAAGCACCGCGCTTTACAAAAAGGCACGTCTTCAGACATTGTACGCTGACGACGAACAAAGGAGGAGAAGGAGGGAAAAGAAAACCTTTTGCTGAATGCAAAAGGAAAGGACCTTCGGCAGAATTTCGCCGCAGACACAATTTGCCATACTATTCCAAGCATGTCCAGCATTTTCCTTCATTGCTTTTCCCCATCCTTTCAAAAACGGCCACAAATCAATTAACCGAGGATTAACAACGCTATCCATCGAAGAGGTCGCGACCCACTACGCTACAGCAATTCCAGACACGTATTGATGTCGATTGGTTGCGCATACGCGACCTGTTTAGTGTCCCAATCAGTGATTACCGATACCTGAGAATATTTCTTCATTTGCGCGGGAAAAGCAAAAAATAATAATAAGACGCTGGAGAAACTTCTCCAAGGTAAACAACCGCAAACTAGTCGCTTTCACAAGTGGCCGTGGAATAAGGGGCAAAACGCAACTGGCCCCGTGGCTGAAGTTTCCTGAACTCCTCTAGAAACATCTATTCGCCTTTATAGATGGCCCGGAAACACTTCCTCGTAATCGTAAATGAAAATGAACTCTGCTATCTACGATATTAGATCGCGTCTCAATTCCTAAAAGCGCAATTAACGGAATTGCCCCTACATTGCTGCTTCTGCTTTTTTTTTTTTTTTCTCTCTTCCCCTCTACAAAAAAACAAACAGGGAGGGGGTATGTACCTGCTAGTACAACAGTAACTAATATTGACATCGCTATCTGAAGTCAGATGCTCGGTCAATTTAATTTCCCGCAACGAAGAGAGCAGCAGTGATGCCGAATCACAAGAAAAACGGGGGAAATTCGTAATCGAAACCACATTACATCAGAAAAAAAAAACCCGCGTTGTTGGAAATTATCTTTTCAACGTAACTTCAATCAAGATTTTTTCGAAACAACGTTATTTTAAAGAGTAATTAGCACCCGAGGCCAAATAGAAAACACGGCATTCTCGCATTTATATTGCAATAATATCGCATTTTTTTCGGGTGATTATATGTCGCTACGTTAGTATAATATTGTCATTAAGTGTTGTTACTCCTGCCATAGCCAAAAAGAAAAAGTAATAAATACAGCGTGTTTCATGCTCCCATAAGTGAGAAAAGTAAATTGAAAACTAGTAAGAGGAGAAAGACGAAATGAGAGGTAAACCTCTCATTAGCGGCCACTCACCGGGCAGAAAAATTCGTCCGTAAATAAGGGGTGGTCGTAAAAGAGGATATTACTATGAAGGAGCTTTCGGCGGACATTTTTTTTTATCGGGCTGTAAAAACGGGGTGTCCGTTAAAAGGGATTTTACTGTATCAATATGCAGTTAGGCATTGATTTGTATGGTTCTCTCTACGTTTCAAAAACTGTCATATAACAACAATTAAAATTTAATAATTTTAGTTGAATCGACATTTCCTTCCTTCCTTCTTTTCTTTTTCTTTCTTTTTTTTTTTAAATAGTTTCTGATAGCCTGGTTCCTGGTTTTGGGTAGTGGCGTATCGACATCGTTTCGGGAAAATGTTGCTCGCTGTCCTTCATCAGGGTTCGACTGGAGTTAACTCGAAGTGAACACAGTGTTGCCATTGCTCTCTTGCCAATCGGCAGCGTCGATGAACGAAGGAGCATGTTTGGAAATTAAGAAACGGAGAGATAAATTATGAACGCGCAGGGGGTAATTAGCGACCGGAGTTTAATGGAACTTCCACGCGGTGCTGAAACTGGGAGCAGATTTATAATCATTAACGACGTTTCTGAAATAGCACGCATCCGATTTAACGGACGAACCGAAGATTAATAAGCCTGTCGCACTACATCTTTTTAATCGTTTGCTCCCAATACCTCAGTTGACAGATTCATGCTAAGCTCACGATGATTCGTTTCCATCAATTTTCATTACGTTTACATCAGTTTTCATGATTAGGCTTATTATTTTAATGAGCTATCATGGTTTCATCAGTGTTCTCAATCAATTAATTTACTTCGTAGTCGGTGTTAACTGTTACTTTCTCGATTTTAGCGGGTTTCAATAGATATTGAACCCGCTATTGCTTTTGGGCTTTCTGTCTGTCTGTCTCTCTGTACGCACGTAATAAAAAGGACAAGGTAAAGGTCTTCCGTAAATGCAATAATGATGGCTATTGTTAATGTCGAAAACTTATCGGGTTACTTGGGAATTAGAACTGCCAATCAGAGAGTTACTGATACGATAGTTGCGAATTAGAGAGTTGCGGATTAGAGAGTTGTGGATTAGAGAGTTGCGAATTAATGTTAATTGAAACCCGCTAAATTTAAATATCGACCTTTGGCGATTTTCTTTCACTTGCTTGTTTCCTTTTTCTTCTCCGCATCTCAATCAATCACGCTTAATTACGCATTGACCCATTACGTTTCTGTTTCACAGTGCTAGAACATCTAGTGTCATGGTGCGCCGGGACCTATAAATTTCCGTGACATCCGAACTTCAATTGTCTAAGAAACTAAACAGCAGACTACGGTATGATTACAATTGAATCCGGATTACGGCACGACAGAAGAACCCGTACAAATAGACCACTGCCAGGTGGCATTGACCAATCACTAGGTATTATTTTCATTGTTGTTGAGGATAAGCATACGGACCGATTGTGTTAATTGTTCCAATTTAAAATACAGTAAAAGTTTGTGCGTGTAAATTAATTTTCTCATGTTGTTTGCTGGGCAAAGACGGCTATAGTCATGCTGCGCTAGTACCTACAGTTTTCTGAGGAATCCCGAAACTCTTTCAACCAGGGAATCAAACCCCTGACTGCGAATCTGCAAAAAAACACCGACAAGTATTGGATACCTGCTGAATTCAAATACGGATTGTTCACATAACAGTCAAACGCGCTATAGCTTCCGGTTGCAAAGAATCTGGAGGTATTCCCAAACCTCGAAGAGTTAGGACCATATGTAGAATAAATATCCGCCGGCCTGGAAAGAAGTGAAGGGCCGGATTATAACCCATTCGTGAACATCCCAGATGCGTACGTCATAAACTGACCCACTTGGCGTACAAAGGGGGGGGGACAGAAAAACACAATGGGGATGAAGTAAGTCTGTTGAATGAGAGCTTGGCGGTTTAGCGCCTGTTTTACTTAATGAAATGTATATCTATTTCCAGTGTTTATTTGAATACCTATTCAAAAAACAAAACAAAACCTATAGGCAAAGAATCTGCTACATAGCATAGTTATGATTCAGAATAGTTTTTGATATATTTTTTTAAACGTTAAAATTTAAAAAATGCGGGAAATCTTTCTTAACTTTTAGCTTAATGTGTGTATAGCTTACAGTAAGTTCTAATATATTCGATGTTCCTTTCGACAATTTTAGCAAAATTGATCCTTTAATTTACATTGTAATTTTTGCTGATAAATATATAATGTACTGTACACTATCTATGTAAATTTTAAATAGCAATAAGCTGCCAGTCCGAAGCCTGGATAAAAGTGTGATAAAAAGTAATTGAAAATTTTCAGTTATACAAAATTACAGTGTCGAAATAGAGGATTATATTTATGTGTCGCCAAATAGTAGTAACTAGGATTATGAGCTCATTTTCTCATCTTATAAGCATCTGGAACGAATTTTGAGATGTACGCATCTGGGATGTAGGCAAATGGGGCGGCACCGAAGGGCAGTGTACCACTATATATATATAACAACGCAAGATCAGTGGCGTAGCTTATTCAAAACTCATGGGGAGAGTTCACGTGGCTTTAAAGATTATGCGCGAAGAAGATGTGACGCAGCCCTTGGAGAAAATAACGTGCTTTGATATCCAATTGGGGGGCTTGAGCCCCCCTTTCCTACGTCACTGCTCAAGGTACTCCATTCTCTCTCTCTTCAGGATAGATACTCCCATATTTTAGGTTCCTATCAGCAGTGTGCCAAATCATTCACTGACTCACTCAGTGAACGGTTTTGAACACCCGCAGTTTCTATGGGCAATCATAACCCTCCAAAAACAGGGTTCCGTGAAGAATAGAGACTGAAAGAAAATGAAGTGTGGTGCACTGTAGACGTCACACTTCTTTACGCAGGGTTCCTGATATTCGAAAATTATTTTTAAGGGTTCCCTCTACGGTAAAAGACTGAGAAAGGTATCCAGAGCACCGTTTGCACCCCTTGAGAGGGACCCCGCTTTCAGCAACAGATGAACGATTACAAATTCGATGTACTGGCCTCATGGCCTTCATATATTCAGGGCGCAATCATAACCTTTCAAAATAGCGTTCATGAAGGATAGCGATTAAAATAAATATACAATACGATGTAGAAAGATATTCAAAAAATTTCACAGGGTTCCTGACAACCTAAGAAAAGTTCTTAAGGGTTCCCTCCAGTCTGAACAAGCCGGAGAAAGGTAGCTAGCATACCTCCACGTCTCCTATGGAAGAACCGTCCTCCAGGAAGAAAAGTTGACTATGAACTTGATGTATGGCCTCGTGATCAAACAGAATTAAGAAATCGCATTAACGCTATATAATAAACGCCAACTTAATCGAACAACAATGCGATGTCAGCACGGACCACGCGTTGACATGCTCTGATTCGCGGCTCTGAGGACGATGGATACCCAATTCCGCTTTAGTTGGGAAAAAAAGCTCCTTCAGGTTCGACTCGGAACATAAGCTGGATGGTGGAGATTAATTATGAGAACAAATGAGCATTAAAAGTGGATTTAGGTTATGGATTGGGGCTCCTCGATTAAATTCCACATGCGCTGCTTCTGTTCGTATCGCGGGCCACTAAATTCTACTTTAGAAACAACAACCAACGATAAAAGAAATACCCGTCAGATGATTGCACAGAGTGCCGCGAAATAAGAGCACGCTAACAAAATACAGCAGTTAGGGTCCAGTGCCGGGTTTACGTATGGGCCTTAAAGAAGCTTAAAGAGCTGATAAGAATTAAGTTCAAGTTATTAACTATTATTTACATTCAAGTCATTAACTATTATTTACATTCAAGTTATTGTAGTATTTACATTCAAGTTATTAACTGTATTTGCATTCAGAGTTCATTCGCTTCTTAAAATTTTGTTTTCAAGTTCATGCTATTATTTTACGATTCAAAGTTCATGCTTCAAATTACTTTACGAAATTCAGTTTATTAACTATTAGCACATTTCAGTTGTTATTCTTGTTTACATTCAAGTTTAGTAACTATTATTTACGTCAGAGTTATTAACTATTATTTACATTCGGTTAATAACTATTATTTACATTCAGATTATTAACTATTATTTACGTTCAAGTTATTAACTATTATTTTACATTCAAGTTATTAACTATTATTTACATTCAGTTATTAACTATTATTTACATTCAAGTTATTAACCTTATTTTACGTCAGTTATTACTTCTGCTTTACATTCAAAAGTCATTTAAAGTTAAATTAAAAATTTATTCTAATCTTGGCCATCGAGAATTTTCATACATGTATGTTATGCTACAGCATTTACTTAGGACCCACATACATGATGCACAATCATAATTTGTAACTTTACTTGTATACGTTTCGATGTTATCTCATTCATTCATATATCTAAATAAACCTCTGATTGATTGATTGACTGATGATTTTCTTAGGTTATTCTTGAACAAACACAGAATATATTTTATTTCTCAAAATGCTTTAAAATGGCATCGTGTTGTCGCTGTGTGAGCTTTCCGATCCGCAGAGAGTTCATAAGGGGGGAAGCTTACAAAGCTACAACTCTGTATTATATATCGTTTATATACTACAAGGGAGAAGGTTACAGAGCTACAACTCTATATTATATATCGTTTATATACTACAAGGGAGAAGGTTACAGAGCTACAACTCTATATTATATATCGTTTATATACTACAAGCGAGAAGGTTACAGAGCTACAACTCTATGTTATATATCGTTTATATACTATAAGGGAGAAGATTACAGAGCTACATTATATATCGTTTATATACTACAAGGGAGAAGGTTACAGAGCTACAACTCTATATTATATATCGTTTATATACTACAATTCCATATTCGCCACATATAAAATGCTATCGTGACCGAAGGAATTATTAGCCTCATCACCCCTGCGTAACAAGTGCTTCAAGTATATAGCTCAGATTTTCACTATAGGTTTTATATACCACAGCGTCACAAGCCCGGATTAAAGAAAATACGGATAACCGGGTCCCATTAACAGGACTGAGGACCGGGTTTACGAACTCAAAGGCAGTTTAGCGGATCGGGCCCCACATCCAGTGGCGCATACACGTAGGGGGCCGGGGTCCCTCCCTTGGGCTAACAAAACGAAAAATTATTACGCCAACAGACACTGGTAAATTATTTTATTAAAAATGTAGGATAAAATTAGTGATGTTCCCAAGATTTCCTTGAACTCTGGTTACATTGATGAGACTACTGTTGAGGCAAGCAACAGCAGCAGCAGTGGTCTGGGACTGTCTTCAAACGCTTTCCAGGAAAGTAAAGGTAGACCAAAACACAATATCAAACACAGTTGAAATAGAAATTCTGACTGCAGATATTTCTAATTATGTCAAGAAATCTAACCTCACTGATGGAGATAAGACAAGAGTGCTGGCCATTGTAAAATTGTGCAAACATAATCTACTACTTCTAATTATTTAAGTATATTGCATTATAGAATTATTAGTAATTCAATAATGATAAATGTACACAAAAAGACAACCGTAATTGATATGGCGTCTGGCCATTTTTTCCACCAAACATTCCTTGCACCACTGCCCCCTTGAGAATATTCTGGGTGCACCACTGCCCAAACCGATTACGCTTAATGAAAAGTTACGTTTGTTATGTTAATAATGTTTTGCGTCGGGCCCGTGGGCATTTGCCCTTCCCTTGCCTCCGGCCCTGAACAGGACCTACTGTATATCCAACCCTGCAGTTTCCGGCCAATTTCCTACTCACAAAGGAGATCTTCGTTTCCAATTAGGAACTTCTCTTGTTCATTTTACGAGAGAGAGAGAGAGAGAGAGAGAGAGAAATGAAACTGGCATAAGAAAGAGACAAATAGAGGCCCATTTAACAGAGTTAGCAAGAGTTTTTCTACTTCAAAGTTGAAGCCTACCGAACCGTGACAGAGCGTTAATAACGCGCCTTTTCCAGGTTAAGCCAGAATAACAATATTGGTTAACAATACCGGCGACCAGATTCGCAGTAAAGTCAGCTTGGTCGGAGGACCATTGCGGGTTACATAAAACTGGAAATTTCGTGTGCCTGCCGCACCGTGAAGTGAACACAAAAGCGGGCAGAAACGCTTTGCAACCGCGTCTGTATCAGCAGCAGTTCGGCATTCCAGCGATAAAGCCATGTACAAACGTTCCAGGAACCAGCTGTGATTGCGAATGTGTTTTGTCAGCCGAATCGCATTTCCCCGGTATCCGGGCAAAGGTTCGACACTATTGCCGAAACGTAACAGGATATTATGAGGCAACTACCAAGCGTACTATATATATAATAAGTCTTAATAACTTCACAAGCAGATACACTTACTTAGCTTCTACCTTCCTTTGGAAAAAAAAAAACAAAAAAAAAACAACTTATAGCTTTCAAGAAAAGTAAATACAACATGAAAACAATTTGATTTAAGCTTAAAATTATTAATATAATAACTTCGCTTTGATATATTCGAAGAAATACAACGTTTCGGAAGCGCACTGCTCCCTTTCTTACAAATAAAGCGGATAAGAACGGAGAAATGTGGGCAGATACAAAGAGGGCCTTTCGGAGAAAATGCGAGGCCCGTGGCAATTAATACTTCAGAGGTCTTTCAAAACTGACACACACACACACACACATATATATAGGTCTAACAGAATTATCAAATTGAGGCTCCTAATATTGCGAGGCCCGGGGCAGCAGCCCCTTCCCCTGATAGGCCCTAAATACAAATGAAATAATACAAGTGAGATCTATTCACAAAGACACTCTAGAGACCCGGGAAAAGACATAATTAGAGACAAAGTGAAACCAAATACGCCTTACGATGGGAATTATTTAATTTGGAAGTAACAATAATTTTTATATTTTCATGTCAAACAAATTGCTATAGAATATCGGTAGCGTAGCATTTCAAAACCCATGGGGGAGGAGCTCAAGTGGCTTTCAGGAAGATTATGTGATGCGGTCAGGGTTTAAGCTGCAGTCGCATTTTTCGCAAAATGCGACGAGTTGCTCGAAAATGCGAAGAAAAAATTATTACCCATCGCGAAAATGCGGTAGAAAGGCATTTTTAACCACAGTTTATTCTCTGAAAACAGGATTCTCCGATTCCAGAATATCCATTTTGCACTTCAGCGATCTTTTCTTGTTCCTTTTTTTCCTCTTCAAAGTTTTTGAGACATCTGTTCAGCATCGTTTATTAAAATAATAATATTAGTGATACGACTTTTCGACCAACAAAAGCAACTAATATTTTTTAGCATTTTGCTGCAACTTTTTTTCTCCCCATTTTAGCATTTTTGCTACAGCATGTTTCGAGCCAGCTTAAACCCTGGATACGACCTTAGAGAAAATAATATGTTTTGATATCTAATTGGGGGGCTTGCGCCCCTTGACGACCCCCTTTTCTACGAAGCTGTATAATATTACAGATGAGGAATGTAGATAGTGCAGGAAACTAAAAGTTATGTCGTTATCGCTTCAATCCAAAGGCAAAAAAATCGAAAGATTTTCGAAAGTCGTTTCAGGGGGAAGAAACCTGTTTTGTTCTAAATTTCGAAAAAATTTCTCCACTCTAAAATAACTTGTATGTCTACAATAACATATGTGTGTACAATATTCCTCAACACTAACAGACTTTCGAAGATCGTATTATTTTAAAAAGTATGTGATCCAGCCTCTAGCGTAAGCAGGGGGAGTTAATGAGGTTGTAACCCCCCCACTGCGATGAAATTTTGTATATACACATATATGAATATAGCGAATTGTAGCTCTGTAACTCCCACTTACGAACTTCCTGCACCGCCTCTAGGCACAACATAGGGTTAAAGTTTGAAAAGCAAAATTATCGTTACACCTCGGTTCACTCAAATCGAACTATGGCTACAGGTATAAGCAGGTTCGATAAGCATTAGTAGTATCAATGCTTATCGAACTTCCCTATAACGATAATTATATAATCATAATAATTTTTGATTATATTTTTAATTATGTAATTATATAATCATAATTTTTGATTATATTTTTAATTATGTAATTATATAATCATAATAATTTTGATTATATTTTTAATTATGTAATTATATAATCATAATAATTTTGGTCTGTTTTTAATTATGTAATTATATATAATCATAATAATTTTTGATTATATTTTTGTATTATATAATCATAATAATTTTTTGATTATATTTTTAATTATCATAATTATATAATCATAATAATTTTGATTATATAATAATAATTTTTGATTATGTAATTCTAATAATTTTTAAATATATAATTCTAATAATTTTTAAATATGAAATTATAATAGGCAATAATTCCCACACCCGAGTTTTTAACTCAAACTAGAGCTTTCAGCGATAGTAGGTAAGCTGCTGGGGCTGCAGTAACTATTGTTGTGTACACCGCTTTATCGTCATTCAGATTTCACCGTGTAAGGAATTTCTTGCTGAAAAAAAGGGAGCAGTGGGCTACCAGAAACACTTTTGGCACAAAACACACGCCAGTGTTAAAATAAAAATTATTATTACCAAACTCTTCAGTGAATCTTTATATCCTTTACGCTGACAAAGCTCTATAAGAAATAGTTGCCCCGAAAATCAAATAGGAAATCGTCATCGCCAAAAGACATTACGCCTCGGCAGCACGGGAACCAAATTCGAAAAATGTAAATTTCACACTGGGGAAGGGGGTGTTTGCGTGTTATTAAAAGTTGTATTTTTAAAAACGCTTTGGTTTCCACGGTTCTTCCCACCGTCGACCTGAGTAAAACTTGCCAGTTTAAGTTGGTCAACATTAACACTATGTTTTGGGGGTAGCTGACATTTAACCCCAGCTATAATTTTGCACGTTTTTAATGTAGAAAAAAAATCATTCCATTGAGGGTTTGTGCAGCGAAATAAAAGTATAATGTGCACTGTGCAAGACTAAAGAAGTAATGTCGGAATAGAATGCGCAATTTGTGAAGCCTCCCTTATATTTCCCTTTTCCCTGAAGCGCGCAAGTATACACTGAGAGGGAGAATTATTATGACCATTAGGGCAGTGCTTCGTCGCGCCACTCCTTGCCCTGAAACGCATATATATTTGGTATATTCGAATGCGTAGGTTAAAACGGTTTTGATTCCACCAACTCTTGGTACGTTTTGTGGTGAATATTAACTTAAATGCAAAGCCCACGTATGTTTACAAAAACAAAAGTTTTAGTGTTCAAGATAAATATTGGTATATTCTATTATGGGGACTTCAGCAATTGTCGAATATGATATGACCCAAGTATTTAAACATATTTCATTTGAAGACTGGAAAAGTGACGAACACTACGCAAATATAACAATAATGGAAAAATAACAACGTTTTTTGGCGTAGTTGTAAGTTTAAAAGATGGTTCGACCACTTTGTAAGTTGGCCGCCTAAAACAACTCTGTACTCCTGAAAAAAAGCACTAACCGCTACCGACAACGTATTAACCACATCGAGTTGGCAACACTCCAATGTTGTTTATTGCACGCTAGTTCCAGACGAGGAGAGACCTTGTTCTCTCGAAACGTGCGTCGAACCATCTTTTAAACTTACAACTACGATAAAAAACGTTGTTATTTTTCCATTATTGTTATATTTGCTTTCTTCTTAACACCCCTTCCTTGCATTAAAAAATTAAAGACTTTTACAAAAAAATAAAATCTCAAAATTATCAAATCGTTGTGGATTGCGCTTCCGTATGGAGATATTGGTGTACGCAGGGGGGGTGCTGACAAGGTTTGTATAAACCCCCTTTGCAATTAAATTTTATATCTATACATATGAATATCTGAAGTTGTAGCTCTATAACCCCACCCCCTATTATAAGATGTGTGAGCCCCCTTATGAACTTTCTGCGTGCGCCTAAGTATAGAGACTGCAGAAATAAGTTTTGAAGAACTGCAGCAATTTCACCCAGTTAAAATATTATATATTAAAGCTGTAACTTAGTTAATTAATTTAATTCAATAATAGACGCCAATAAATAAATTAAATCGAATACAGTGTTAAAAGAATTTAAAACTCCTTTTTGGCGGAGCCTTCGAGACTGACATGTGCACACTTCAATGGTAAACGGAAGACTGATTTGATTTTAGAATTCGGAAAACAATTACACACACTGTTGCCAAATATAAAAAGTAAAAATATAATTATACAATATCTGAAAAATATGAAATAAAAGCACACGATTTGGCATGGTGCCAATTTTAGAAATTGAACCTTTTTAGTTTGTTTTTTCTTTCGTTTCTAAGTGGCAACAGTTAAGAAAGCCTGCGAAGCGAACATTTATATTGTTGTGGAAGCCTACAAGACCACTACACTTGAAAACTACAAATTAATGAACAATACCTTCTATCAGAGCGGAAATCAAGCGGCAACGCACTACACAACTTTCATTTACTGCAGTTCGTTCTAAAGCCGGAAGCGTCCAAGTACTGCTAGTCTCGAATTTCGTGAATTTGAGACACAGAACTCATTGCAATTTGGGAAGATCGGTTGTCTGGAGTGACCTCCCGATTTTATCTCGTTCTTTGTCTTCCTTTCAGTATTTTTTCTGATTCGTTAGAGTGGGATTCGCAATTAAGCAATAGCATTTGAGAAGAACTGAGGAAGAAAAACACAGCTACACTCCAATTTTAAAATTGCCCTCAAATCTCTCGCATTTACGATCTTTGCTTTTACTGATGGGCGCCCATACGCGTACTCTTAGAGGGGGGGGGGGCGAGAAAAATTACTTCCTTCCTTCTCAAAGCTGTCGGAATTTTAGTGAATGTACAAGATAGCAAAACGCTACAAAAATAATTGATACTACCTGACAATTAGTAATGAGCTAAAAAGTACCTTATTTTAAAATGTGACTGTAAAACTTTTGAAAGTAAATGCATAGCAGGTTCGGGAAAATACAATTTTTAAATGGCTAGGGGGAGGGGCTCTGTCCCCCCCATGTATATACAGCATAATCCCCTCGTAACTACACACTGAAGATGTGCTAAATCATTTATTGAATGAACAACGGGCTTGATATGATACATCGCTACGCATGCAGCATCTGTAGAGTAGCAGCTCAAACTCATGGGGGAGGGTCGTGTATATTAGGGGGAGGGGCTTGAACCCCACTGAGCTCCTCCCTTTCCTATACCACTGCACACCATATACAGGGTGAGTCAAAATTATGTTACCACACAAATGGTACAAATGTACCTGGTCGTCAAATGTGGTAAATCATTTACATGTTGGTCTCCACCTGTTCGCCATCATGTTCAGCACATAAAAACCAACGATTAACAATGACATGTAAAGTCCGTACACACACTTCGCGGGGAATGGATGATACCACATGGAGTATCCAGTCCCTTGGGTCCTCAGTATCACACATTTTCCTGCTATTCACCCTCTCCTTGACCACACCCCCCATAACCAGAAATCACAGTGTGATAAATCCGGGGATTGTGGAGGCCAGCGCAGTGGTCCACCAAGACCAATCCATCTACCGGAAGATGTGTGGTCGAGATAGGCACGAACAAGTACGGACATAATGCGGTGGTGCGCCATCCATTTGGAAATGCTCTGTACAGTGGTAGTTCACCAATGGTGGGTGTACTGTTGCAACATCGTTAAGTACACGCGTGAAGCTACTGTTGGGATATCAAAAAAGTAGAGCCCAATTAATACAGTAGAGGCCACAGTGGACCAAACATTCACCTTTGGGGAGTCACGTTCACGTTTCGGAATGACTCTGTTCATATATGCCACTGTTAATCGTTGCTTTTTATGTGTTGACGGACAGGTTGAGACTGAGATGTAAATGATTTATCGCATTTGATGAACGGGTACATTTCTACCATTGAATGGTAATATAATTTTGACTCAGCCTATATATTTTCCATTTTCATTTTTTTTTATTTATTTATTTACACATGTAACATAAATTGCAGAAACAATCACGTACATACTAATTAACATTTCTGCATGCGTGAGTCCTGAGAAAATGCACAGAACATAATCAACTTAGGATCCGAGCAATAAACAAAAAAAGCGATAATAAATAAATAAATAAAAATATACCGCCGTCTCTGTGCGGGTGTATTAAAAGTTTCTCTTCTGTCATCCGCGTTCGAAGCAAATTTGACGGGGTTTCAACGATAAAAAACTACGTTTTGCTGAAGCAACACTTACTGTAAACGTAGTTTGAAAGACGAGTAGCTTGAAGATTCGTGAAAAAAACGTCTGGATCGCATTTCTCCAAGATTTGGAGACTTTGGACGCCTGTGTAAGACTTTTATTTATTACAGTCGTAACAAACAACACATAAAATATTCTTCATCGTTTTTATTTTTTTCCTATTTAATCCTGACGGGGGGGGATCGCCCCTCCGTCGTTGGATCCGCCCTTGTTTGTGGGGTTGCAGTTCTGTTTATTGTCCTATGTTAGCCAATGTTAACTTTTGCTTACCGAAAGGGTGAGGGGAGGGGTATAAAATGGCCAAAATATTGCTTATGTAATACTTGAACTCTCCCTAATATCGAATCCTTAAATTCGAAATTGTTCTTAAAAAGGCATAAAGTTCACAGCAGCACATTCCAATGTAGTTGATTAATAGTTAGGGAGGTTTCAAGTATTACGTAAGCAATATTTTGGCCATTCTATATCCCCCTCTCCTGTTAAGAAAAAATAAACATTAGCTAACATAGGAAAGCAAGCACAACAGCACCCCTCCCCTGCTTACCTAATACTTGAACTCTTCCTTTGAAAGGAAGTGCATTCTAATTTTGAGGCGAAATTTTTCAGTCTCGTCCAAGGCGTCTGAGAGTCTTGTGGGCGCCGGCCCCGTCTACGTCGATAGTTCAAATCAAGTTTTTAGTTACGCCGCGACTTCATAACTGTGCCCCACCCTCTTCTTGAGACTAAAGGAAACATATTAATTCCTTATCAAACTACCAGCAAAGCGCAAGAATTTATTGCTTGCAAGAATGTATTGCTACCTCAAGCTGGAGACAAATTAATCAAAAATAAAATATTTGAAACCTTCGGTCAAAACAAATCAAAACAACAAAACCACAATGCCGAAAGCGGAAAAAAAAAAAAAAACACTCTAAAAATTAGTCTCTCGCTCTTTTCACAGAAGAAGAAGAAAAGTTGTTAAAGTACGTGATATGAAGATCGGTTTCGTATTTGACTATTTCACACCAGGAATAGACAAGGATTTGATTGATTCATTGACTATTTTTTTTTTTTTTTTCGAAAATCATTCTGCAGCAAACGAGGTATTATTTAAAGGTTGTGGAGGAGGGGTATTGGTAATAATAATAATTCATTTATTTACTCGGCAAGCAACGTACACAATATAAACAAGTATAATAAAAAAATTTTTTTTTAAAGTCAATTCCTTCAATGCGCTGCTCAAATAAAAGGGAAGAAAGGGAAAAATTGCGAAAAGCAATTTTGGCGACATTTGGCAACATTTGGCTGTAATTGGCGGCAAGCATTAATCGCCAAATACACCAAAGGAAAGCAAAAAAAAAATCATTTAAATTTAATTAATGAATTAATATTTGAAAAAACTGTATTAACATCAAGTGTCATCCACTACAAGTTTAAAAAAATTTATTTGAACTTGATTGGATGGATAGAAAGTATTTTATTAACGACGAAAATGTAACAAGAGAGAATAAATAAATATATATATATGGAGAGGAGCTGAAGAATTGAGAACACATCACAATTCTATGGAATGTGTTGAGATGGAGATGGGAGGAAAAGACAAAAATGCCTAACGTACTCCCACCACCTAACCATCTCACAGGTGGCACAACCCTCCTTCGGTAATTAAAATTAATCAAAAGGCATAAACTGATAAAAGTTCTCAAATCCAAAGTAAAAAACATTGTGTGGTAAAAAGTATACATTGTGTAGCAAAAGGTATAATTGAATTATCGGAATTTGACTGACAATTGCAGTTAGAAGTGCAAATAAAACGTTAAAGAAGTAGTTAGAAGTGAAAAAAGGCAGTTAGAAAAGGAGGGTAGTTAGAAGTGCATTAAAGGCAAATAGATTTCTCTATTCAAGTTACGTTTAATACAATCAAACGCAAAAATGCCAAATTTAAAATTTAAGCACCTTGTATATAGGAAGAATATTTAACTGAGGTGCAAAAACAAGCTGACCATTTGATCTACTTGAAAAAAGCTTAATAAGTAATTTTGAAGAAAAGCGGTTTAAGTTGGTAATAGAAAGATTACCATAAATTAAAAAAGCAACAACACACAATATGGAGCAATAAGAGAATTACAAAAACCCTCCCCATACGCAGGGGGTGTAGAAACTACTCTATGGCGATGAAATTTTGTATATACATACAAAGAAATACATGGAACTGTAGCTCTGTAACCACCAAATGAGCCTGTAAACCCGCCCCCCGCTTATGAACATCCGGTGTACACCTATGCCCTCCCCCCCACTCCATTTTCCTGACAACTCCATTTAAAGAACAATAACTCACATTCGAACCCTATATCATAATAATAATAATAATAATTTTATTCAACCCGATGTACAACAGTTTTTGATACATAACTTGAGAAGTATAAAAGTTATAACAATGTAAGAGAAGATCTATATTAATATAATAATATATATCGCAGCGAAGATGTTAAAATTATATTTTAACATTAAGCCCTAATTTCCATTTTCAGTACAATTATTAATTACACTATTCCATTGTAAATCGCTCAAAATTTAATTGTGATTTACTCCTGATTGTATAAATTAACAAGGAAAAAAAAAAAAAGTTTAGACACGGTCGTCGTTTTAAATCTTTTTGAATTGCCTTTGAAACTTGGATTTCAAAAATTGAACGCCAGAAAAATAAATCCTGGCATCCATAAATTTTACCAGAAAAATAAAAATTTCGCAGAGGGTCACAAAAAACAGAATCACGCAGATTAATTAGGGATAACCAGCGCCAGGTTTTTTTAAAAAAAAATCTTTCAACTGCAGATATCTCTCACTCCTTAATTAGCGTCAGACGATCATTTCTTTTCACGTTTAAACTAATTAATAAAATAATTATTTTTCAGCTAATTGTACATAATTATTTTGCCTATTTGCGTAACTATAATTATTTCGTGTAGTTGTATAATTATATATAAAACCATTTTACCTAATTGTACAACTACGGTTATTTTAAATATGACTGTATGTGTGTGTGTATGTGTGTGTGTATTATATAATTGCAATTAGTTTAAGTAATTTTTATATAGTAAGACGCCGTTCGGATTTGCTGCTTTCCGAGGATTCGGAACTATTATCCGGGATTGTTGCCTAGGAGCTAACCCCCCCCCGATTACGGCGGGTAATTAAAACCAGGCTTTCTGGGTGCCATTGTAGTAATAGGTGTAGCATGTATATATATATATATAGCATACTCCGGCTTAATGGGGAACGCTCTCCCCTTACACACACACACAAGCCGAGATTATATCACGGAAAATTAAAAATACCGACACTTGATTAAAAAATAAGGAATCAGCCGTCGTCCGCCTCCCACCTCGAAAGTTTCCGAATCCTCGCACACAGCCAGCGGGAATACGTGTAAGTATATACCATGAAACCTGGTAAAATGGACACCTGAATAAAGCGACCACTTTCTATAAGAAAGAACTGGTAGAGACTTGGTTATGCCTATACTAAAGTCTGCCATGTATAGTGACCACCTGCCTATGGTGAGCACTGTAGTCTAGTCCGAAAGGTGGTCACTTTAGGAAGGTTCTGCTGTACATGAAGATAGTTTTTAATAAGCTTGATACAAGGAAAAATGCATAACAAACATTAAAAAATTATTTACAAACAGCGCGCCATGAAGCTGCAGCCATTGGTAAAATAGGTTATCATACACGTTGCGTGTATGTATACCTCATTGACTTAGAAAAGCCTTAACACGTCGATAATATACAGATGTTTTCGGTAGCAATTATATACACATCTACATTTATATACATATTAAATGTACAGCAAGTAAAATTATAACTTGTAGATTAAAGAACTTATTTCGTTCCTGTATACATTCGAGGGGTCATGACATCACGCTATTTTCATGTCAGCGCTAATGATTACTGAGTTTTGATTACTATTTTCATAACCGTTCCTTGCTACAAGACAACAGCCAGGTGCAAAGCATTATTACGTAACAGAGAGGCAGTCTTCAAATCCGATTTTTATAATCATCATATCCAAAAGCATGGCCTTAATAAATAAATAAATAAATAAATAAATAAATAAACTTATCAAATAAATAAATAAAATCATCGCTAGGCGCGCATCATTTTGCCAAAAAAAAAAATTAAAAAAAAAAAATGTTACGCACTCAAAATTTTTACAAGAAATCAAAACAGTTATTATGGAGGAATAGACGCCAGAGGGCAGCACAGCTGCATTTGAGTTATAAATAATTCATGTCGAGATAAATGGGGCCCTGTTTTATTTGGGCCCCGGGGAGCCCCAAAATCCTACATTCCGCACACAAATAATGACATAGTCGTCGTAATTAAATATTAGCTTATGAGATCTTTTCTTCATTTTAGAGTGATATATAGTACCCTTCAGTTCAAAGGACATGGGCCCCACAGTTCACCTATCTCTTGTTTCCCTTCTTTAGACTTCTTTCCCCATAGTGCTCCCCATCTGAATGCTGAAGGTATTTTGCATTTTTCGCCCGTACCAGTGACGTACAGAAGGGGGGGCTAAGGGACCCCAAGGACCCTTTGAGACCTTGTCACATTTTATATTATCCTTTTTACAGTCGATATTACAAAAGTTGCAATTCTGTTCCTGTGGCATTCTTTTTCAGGGATCAGGTCTCGCACTATATAGCTGAATTAAAGGTATCCTCCCCCCCACCTCCAAATGACAGAATTGGAGATCACGATTCTTATATTATAAGCAGCAATCACTGATGTATGCAGGGGGTGGGCTTGATGGAGTCATAACCAAGGGCGTCGTTAAGGTAAATTACAGAGGGGACATTTTTTTTTTTTTTCCAACGTTCACTCGAAACAACCAACCACTTTAACCTTTTACTGTATTAAAAATATTGAATATATTTCAATTCCAGGATGGCAGCTGACACCGCAGCATTCCCCCAAACGACACCCATGGTCATAATCGTCCATTGTGATGCAATTTTGCATGTATACATATCAATAAATATATATGGAGTTGCGGCTCCGTAGTCCCCCACCTCCATTTTATGAACTTCTGAAATACAAATTTCTAGCGATCAGTCACTTTTATGCACCATTTACTGCTAGATTAAAACTTAAAGCTCTGAGAAAGTTTGCGGGTGGCCAACCTCGATTTAACCTCACATTGGAAAACATCTGTAAGTAACTGCAAGGAAGATGTTCATCTCCATCCAATTGATTAACTCCTTGACATAGGCGTACGCAGACAGTTTGTTTGGATGTTTTATGGCGCAAGAGCATCTGGGCTATACTGCGCCAAACATGGTAAAATCAAAGACTGCAGCAAAAACCAGTACCCCTTAAAAATCTAAAAAAGTTCGTATGGGAGGGGGGGCATTATAGGCTCAATGGGGAGGTTGCAAAACTGCAACTCACATATTCTATGTTTAATATAAAAATTCTACTGCAATGGGGGTTACTTATCAACATCCCCCAGCGTATGCCAATGCACCTTGACAACATCAAGAACTTCAATATTCGTTCCACTATATGTGGTTGGTTGTATTTTTATGACGCATGGACAGCAAGGGTCTTTTTACACTCTACTATATGTAGAAGAAAGGTATAGATATCTTTACGTGGAAAGACAATGCAATGTCTATCCTGTCTTCACTATAAAGGAGAGTGAGGTATGCTTCACATCGCCTGGACTCATGACGAATGGAGCTACGTTCTTTTTACAGATGATTTCAGCTTTACTTTCCAAGTTAATAATTAATATCATAGGAAGTACATATTATTCAGAATGTGTGTGGTATACATAGAGGGGTGATGGAATTGTAACCCTCCCACCCAGTAGGTTTTGATTACTAAAACCCACATTATTGTATAAGTAACATGTATAGGAAATATGCATAGCCTACATAAAATTGACTCTATCTAATTCCACCCTGGTGGCCATGCCGGACAGTCAAGAGTCTATTGTATGTTTATATCTGAAATTTATTTTCAATGAATCTGCATGCTTACAATCATTTTTCTAAAGTTTGTTATTTGTTATACGATAATTTTTTGCACCCACGTTAAAGTAGCTCAAACTAGAGCTTTATTCCTTTTTGGAGAAAAAGAGACGCTTTCCTCATCCTGGATTCGAACCAGGGTCCCTCCGTTTAGCCCGGAGTGTCTTGGACCGCTAGACGAATGAGGACAGGAAACAACGCTCTCTTTCTCCGTATGTAAAGGTGTAAGATATTATTACCCTCCGCAGGGATAACACAATTGCCAAATAATGGTCAACACACAAAGCCACCGGGGCGAGATTTTTGTGAGTTTTCGTGGGGGAATTTATTATACAATAATTTTTGCCACCCACGTACATATAGCTCAAACTAGAGCTTTTTTGTTTTAGGAAAAAAAAGAGACGCCGTCCCCATTCTGGATTCGAACCAGGGTCCCCACCTGTTGAGCCTGTGGTGTCTTGACCGCTAGACGAACGAGGACGGGAATGCATCGCTTGTGTTACATGGTAGTGTTTCTCTACCTTTATGAGGCTGTGACCTGGTAAATTCTCTTCCTTTTTTTTAATAGGACGAGGGCCTGGTCCCAACAAATATACTCATGAATACCCTTCTTTTACAAAAAAAAGTATATATTAAACTACCATAAGTATGAATAATTAATTATGTCATAATTATAAAGTTTCATTACACTCTTAATATGGATTTTGCTCATGGGCGTACACATAAAGTTCACAGGTACATAAAGGTTACAGGCTTACAAGGGGGGTTCACAAGGTTACACAACTCTGTGTGTATATACATATGATTATACTTATATGCATATATATACAACATTTCATCGCAATGGGGTTATAACCTCATCATGTGATCGTGTTGATTGGTCGCTGGCATTTGCAACACAGATGTTAGTTCGTTGAATTTTAAGAACAGGGGATGTACCGAACATTATCGTAATCAGCTTACAGGAACTTTTCATGACCGATCATAATGAGCAGTACGCCCTTTCTCTAACACCAACAATCGCCAAAACAAAATATTTTGGCGATGTCTGAAAATTCTCGATGATTCATGAATATTTGCAAATTTAAAAATACACAGCTTGGTCACTGGCATTTTTTTGCACACATTCGCAATTATTATTCTTCTCCGCAGAATATTTCCACGGTAAACTATTTATTCGTGAAAAATGCTTAGAAAGCTAAAATGACAAATTCCAGAAGAATCTCTTGCGGCCCAGTATAATTAAACCCAGTATTCGATACTGGGCCATGGCCAAGCGGTTGAGTAACACTATTCTATGGAATGAGGGCAGCTAAGACCATGTTGTGCCAGAATGTAGCAGTTTTGCGAGGAAGCCAAACCTCTGTGGCTTAGAGAACCAAACCCCAGACAACAGTGGGCAGAAAATGTAAAACCCATTGTACAATGCCATTTGGATCGAACCCAGGTTAGTGGCATATTTCACAGACCATAGGCATACGTGAAAGTTCATAAGGAGGAGTCGCAGGTTTATAATAGGGGGTTTACAATCTACAACTCCATATATTCATGTGTGTATTAAAGATGAGATGGGCTCGGGCTGTACATTTCATATTGGGCCAGGGCTCATCAGACGGATACAACTGAAGCCGAAAACTGATTTTTCAATATCAAAATTCTACAAGAGTTACAATGATATAATTCGTTTTCGAGGATTGTAGAAATACGTGTACCTATCTGAAAATTCGAAGGAAATTAAATGGTGTAGTTCAGCAATTTTTTAAAAATTTATAATAGAAATAAAATACAGGGTACCAGGGAGGAAATTACATAAACAGGTTAAACACTGGTAAAATAGCAATGAAAAAGATCACTCAAGCTTTCGGACGCATCAGCAGCAGTCCTTCATCAGGAGTAATGATTACTCCTGATGAAGGACTGCTGCTGATGCGTCCGAAAGCTTGAGTGATCTTTTTCATTGCTATTTTACCAGTGTTTAACCTTTTGTATTAAAAATTTATATCGTACATCAATGGATTAAAGTTATATTTGAAGTTTCAGGCTTGGGTGGGCTCAGGCTTCGAAAAATGAGTCCAAGCTCATCTCTAATGTGTACATACAAAATTTCATCATAATCGGGGTCACAACCCCTATCAACCCTTTGCATATGCCAGTGAAATAGACAAACACATTACACCTATGCCATCATATGATCCGTAAAGTTTAATATATATACATTTCAAGCACTATTACATTTTCACATAACAAGCACTGACGTATGCAGGGGGGGGGGTTGATGGGTGTCATAACCCCCCCCCACACAGTGATGCAATTTTGTATAAAATATGTGGAATTGTAGCTCTATAAACACCCTTATGAACTTTCTGGGTACATAAATGATCACTAGTAATTATATCGCCAAAGAACCATACCCACTCCTCTGCCCTATCGAACACACATGGGTCATTCGCCAGAAAGTATAACAACAAAAAGTACCCAATATCTGTGAACAATTTGAGCCCATGAGCAACACTGTAGCAGCAAAATTTAAGTTACAATTCTGTGCGGTCTGTTGCCATGTAATATTAATTCATAAATCATATTTAATATTTTGTAAAATTAAGAAAAATATTTGTCATTTAAAATTATTTTTAGTAATATTATATATACATAGTAGATGGTTTGTTATTGTTGATCAAAAATGTTTTTATTTGGCTTTATATTTGCTGAGAAAACTGAAGTTAGAAACCATTGTAAATTTCACTATTTTTGAAATTTTAAAAGTCCTATGTCCCAATTCATTTATTACCTTTTCAATATATGATTATTTTATCCCAAATTCATTACTTTTTCATGCATTTATAACCTTTCTGGCAATTCATGGCACTGTACACACCCTGAACTTGCCTACTTATATTAGTTAATGGAAAATATTCCACAGAATTAATGTGTCAAGATTTATCTTTTCCTTTCCGTTTTTATTTTTTGATTAGTTGTCAATTGCACTGTGATGACCACCTGCTAGCCACGAATGCAAGTAAGACTCTGGTCCTTTTATTTGGGGGGGGGGAAGTGAGGTCAACGACAAAATTTGCCATAGTCTTTGAATAACACCTTTCATTTATCATAAAAGTTTGCCATGGTCTTTGAATAACACTCTTCATTTATCATGAAAGTTGGAATTTTTTACAGTGAAAAAAAATATATTTTGGGGGTCATGACCCCTGTGACCTTCCTCGTGTATCCTCACTTGATTATAATTATATACTCTAACACAGAAAAATTGACTCCAAGGTTTGCATTTCGAGCCTATATAGCGCACATATGCTCGAAGGTTTGCACAGACCTTCAATGTTAAACGTGTTTCGGAATTACGTGACGTCCACTCTAGTACATATAAAATCTCTGTGATTGAAAGTACCAAAACAAGAATTGAACCACAAAGATCTCATATGAATTGAACGAGTATCGAACATGTTATGTTTTAATAAAACTATCGTTCATTGCGAATAGAAATATTCAAAAAACAAAATTTGTATTGTATTATGTAATACTAATAATATTTTGTGATTTTATATATAAAAATAAAAAAGTAGCGTATTTTTCAGATTTATAGCCTGAAGATAATTAAAAGTAGCCCAAGAAGTAGCGTGCGGTGCAGTTCGAAATTTGGGTAGTGGGGGCACTTAAAAAAATCACCCAATCCAATACTTATGTATCAGCGCCACTGGATACATTTCAGTTAAGCGGAAGTTTTGTATGTGGTGTTATTTCGGAACTGAGCGGTAGCCAGTTATTGTTATTAGTCATCATTGAACCCAGCCTAAATGAATAACAATATGACAGCAATAATAATAATATACAATAATAATAATAAATAACATAATGAATAAACGTGAATAATGAATAATACCCTTTCAACAATCACGTGGATAAATTTGACAATTTATGTTAAATTCATATAATTTTTTATGATTTGATTCCTTCCTCTATTTCTTTTTATGAGCTGAATAAATGTTTGCAGTTTATTATAGGACAATGATTATTAATTTTCTCTTGTATCACCTCCATGACTGAAAGCTCATCTCCGTGAATAAGGTTATATATATGTTTTTATTTATGAATAAAATAATTGAAATTTAGCAGGACCATTGTTCATGGTTACCTTTAGTAAGTAGCAGTTTCATATAAAAATGAAAAAAAAAGGGAAATTTAAGGTTTTGAAATCAGAAAATATTTGGGTTCAAATGTTACATTTTCTGGAAAATTACCCACATCATCTTTTTCGGTGCTACAGTCCCTACAGGACCTAGGCCTCCTTAACGATTATCACCCACTCTCCTCCTCAATGATCATCACCCACTCTCCTCTACCCAAAGCCTTCCATTGCCGTTCGCATACTCCCATTTTTCACAAATCTTCTTCCACTCCAACATGCCATCACTTACGAGGACGTTCCACTTTATTTTTCCTTACTGGATTGGTTCTTATGATTTTCTTAGCCATCCTAGATCAGGGGTCAAAATTAACTTTTTAAATCAGGTGCACAAATGCACCCAAGTCTTACGACTTACGTGCATAAAATACTAGTTAAGTGTACAAGTAACGAACAGAATAGAAAGTAAACCTCAACATTAAAAACGGGTAAAATGTATGTGAAATAATTACGTTTAAGCATGTAAACTACAACAAAATGCAACTTTTCAAAATAATTGAACATTCATTTGTAATAAAAAAAAATTCAAAGCAAATGCAGACACATTGAGAAAATTATATAAAATTAGTCCATAGGTCACTGTTCTTGAAAAATAAATGCAAGTAGCCATGGTTTGGAATAGTTAGGTGCACTGCATGCACCCAAATTAAAAATTTATGTGCACATATAAAATTTCATGTGCACAATGCATCCATGCACCCGCTAATTTCAAACCCTACCCTAGATTTTCCCATTCTTTTCACATGTCTGAGCCACCACACCTCCTAAACGTTCTTTTTTCTTATTTTTGACACCAACTCAATACTCCATATAAATGGTATACTTCTGTGCTTTTTCTAACACACGCACATTTGGAAATCAGAAAACAAATCTTGAAAAACAGAAATATTTAATGAAGTATGAGTTTAAAGGTCGTCGCACAGTGAGGGATTTGATCAACATTTGATGAATGTATCTGATCAATATTATCAACTGCAAAATAAAATTCCTTATGACATAAAGTGATTTCTATATCAAATTCCTCACCCTCCCTCCCAATTGGAAATCCTGCATACAGACCTAATGAGTTCAGTTTGGGATCTCTGACCATGAATCTAGATAGCAAAATAAGGTCCAAATATTTAAGCCTATTCGAGTTTTAATATCCCAAACTTGCTTGAGAGGTTATCTAGTAGGACCAACAGCTTCGGACTTCCAAACCACGACACGATTTGGATGTAACCAAGATTAGAAGTGGTCTGAGCTAGCCCGATAATCCCAAAGACCTTGATGGTTGCCACCGAAGTATAAAGTCCAGAAGATGAACAAGTTCATATACTTTATGTCAAAGAAGAACAGGGATAGTTGCCCAGGACCAGCGATCAAATTGCCCCCTGTGTTCCACAGGCTAAGACCAAGAACCAGGACTGTAGCCAGGATATAAGGGTAACTGGGACAAGGCGAAAGACATATGGGACACGGCAAAGGGCAAATGGGTACATGAGCACTGGATTTGTTCTGTATATATACAAATAACTGGATGGGGCAACTGGGGCTGTGTCCCTGCTAGCCCCGGCTTGGCCACAGGCCTGCCAAGAACTGCTGACTAAAGATAGCCACGTTGAGATTTATATTTACTACTAATCTCTCCCAAGACACTAGAGTCACCAAGGGTCAAACCACAATAAAAAATCCTTGCCCTTAATCCCCGAGAAATTATCACATCTTTTCATCTATTGTAATATCCTTTGCACACCTTTTCCTTCAATTTTCAATTCCTAGCAACGCTTTTGTGTATTCAAACTTGTTTTAGACTGATGTAGCCCGGAACTCAGAGTGGAGCATGACTAAACGGGGGTCGATAGGTGGTAGGGGATAACTCCTCTTTTACATAATATAATTGCAATCTCTGCCTAATGCCAGACTTTGCTATGGACATCTAGAGTAGGATCTCTAACCTATGGTACATTTACACATAAATAAGTTCAGATAGGGGTAAAGTTTGTTACAGTTCGTGCTTTTATGATCAAAGAATGGAAAAGATTATGCTATGTCAAGATGTACAGTTTTTCAAGGACATCCAAACCACTGTTAGGAGGAGAACCAAATCTCAGACTACAGTGGACAGAAAAACAGCATGTATTGCTATAATACCATCAGGAGTCGAACCTGGGTGAACAGAATGGAAAAATGAATATGCGACCACCATGTCACCATATAAGACAGTTTCCAAAAAATCTAAACCTCTTAAAGCTTTTGGAACTAACCCTCAGAATACTGTAAAGGCAATTGTTGGTAATCATTTTTTTGCGGGGTGAGTCATTGAAAATCTAACTCGCACTAAACAAATGCATTACCACCGAAGAGGCAACTGCGAGTCAAATTCAGCCCAGCAAATTTCAAAATAGTGGTCACATATACTGAATCAGAGCAGAGTTCCATCAATCCACTGATGCATGCGAGGATGGTAATAGGGAGGGTGGGCTCGCACCCTCAAATTCTGCAGCAAAAACTATTTTTTTATTGTTTTTTTTTTATTTTGCTTGTTGGTAACAGATAACCGACATGGAATTTAATTTCCGCATATTTTCTTCTGTTGTCCAGTTAGGCACAAATATATTCATCCCCATTATGGATATCGTTCTGCATAAATCGTGCACACACACAAAGGAAATGCGAAATGCTGCCGCTGCAGGGTGTGTTGATGGGAGGTTGTAACCCCCCCTCCCATTGCGATGAAATTTTGTATATACTTACACATGAATACATGGAACTGTAGCTCTCTAACCCCACCCCTCTTATAAACTTTCTGTGTATACCTATGAATTAATCCAAACCATGCTAATCCAAAAATCCAGTTAATCTGAATACTTTTTTAATTTTACAAAAAAGAAATATTTTGTACAGCTTACAAATATGATACAAACATGCCCATATCCAGAGAGAGAGGATCTTAGAGACTGCTCCCCACTCCCGAAACTAAATTTTTAATGGGATTTGGCTACGGTCTTGCATGCTGTGATTGTATTGATACATACTGTAAAATTCCCCCCCCCCCAAAATTAAATCCTAGCTGCGGTCCAATGGCAGATGCAGACCTTCATTTTAGTTGAAGTCAAGGACAGAATTTGCCATGGTCTTGGAATAACACCCTTCATTTATCATGCAAGTTGGAATTTTTTACAGTGAAAAAATATATTTTGGGGGTCATGACCCCTGTGACCTCCCCCTGTGTCTGCCCTTGCTGCGGTCTTGGATACAAAATAGAATGTTCCACAGTATGTACTTAAAAAATAACTAACTGTGTGATGTGTTCATAAAATCAGTCACTCCTTCACCGTAACGAAGAGAACCTTGCAGACTGACAAGACTTAAAAAACGAAGAGTGCAGAGTTGGTTGCCAACCAACTGAAATTTCCCATAAAGGAAAGGGAAATTTCCTGTCACCCGCCCGTTGGCTGTTGCATGTGTATACCATAACACATACACATCAAACAATTATAGCTTAATGTAAATTGTACAGTATGGATTTCGATTAATCTAAAAATCTGTTAATCCAAACGAGTCTCGATCCCAATTAGTTCAGATTAAAGAGGCTACTGTAGTTCAGAATAAAATTCAATGGTGGAGTTCTAAGTAAGCCCAGAAAATATATACTTAGGAGCAGTAGTTAAGAACCCAAAAACCACTGGCGTACGCAAAGGGTGTTGATGGCGGTTGTAACCCTGCATTGCAATGGAATTTTCTGCATTTAATGTAAGAATATATGAGGAGGAGGAGGATTGTGCAAGGGTTTCATTGGGAAGGGTGGCCATAAGAATATATGAATTGTGACTCCGTAACCCCTATTGAGCCTATAATCTCCCCTTATGAACTTCTTACGTATGCCTATGCCAAAAGCATATTATATATTAATTATTATATATTATTAATTATTATATATTATTGATTATTATATATTATTAATCATTATATATTATTATATATTATTAATTATTAATTATTATATATTATTAATCATTATATATTATGAAGTATTATATAGAACTTATTTAAAATATTAGTTTAAGTAACACATGAAAAATCACCTTTAGATATAAAAAGTTCAGAGTACGATATGCATGAATTTTTTCAAAAGTATTTCTTTCTTTATAAGGAAGGAATGGGCAGCTATACAGCCTGTGCTTAGGGGTTGCAATTTCTTAAGGCTGCCACTGAAAAAATTTAGAAAGGACAGAATAGCTTATAAATTAATGAGAATTATAATTTGTATGGACACACCCATCTTTCTATCAGAGCTTGTGAACAAAAATTGTGCGTCATTAGGCGGTTTAGCAAATTGTGCCCTAACTAATTATGTTTAACAACAACTTATGTTTGTTAAGTTATTAATGCTCCACATTGCCCCCTCCCCCTTAAGATCTGGGATCCCTTGGCATTTGAAAATTTCCCCACTCTGTCCATAGAACTACTTTCCACCCTCTCTGCCCACAGAGCAATTTATGACACTAATAATTGCTTGATTTTAAAATCATCAGGTATATAATTGCCTTGTGTGTAATTAGTCAAAGTGATATTTTTTTTTTTAAACCACAGATTGCTAACCACCTGGAATTCGCCAAGTATGTTGCAGTATTTTGTTCTCAATAAGTTTCCTTTGACATGAAATCAGGGTTTTTTTCAGGATTCATAAACTGGGAGGGGGGTCAACATTTTTAGGGGCTGTGGATTAGATTTTATCAAGTTATTTTCATTAAACATATTGTATGTTTAGATTTCATTAAGGGGGTGTATCAAAAAATCTGAAGAGGTGTCGAGGGGGGGTGTATAAATCTCTGCATGAAATAATGTTGGTTTTTTTTTCTTTTCAGACCTTTTTTTTTAAGTTTCTTGTTGCTAATTTCTCTAAAAATAGCAGTCTGGTTAAAAGATCTAGTTGATTGGTTACCTTGTGTGCAGCAGGGGCTCGATTGCCTCTGATCATTGCAATTTATTGTCGAATATTAATTTACAGCGGAATCGCTATAAATCACTCCATGTGTGGTGATCTTTATGGGCAATGTGAGTCACCACACTGTTATGAACTGGTTCACCGAATGTCAAAGGGTCTCACAGAGCCAGTGTCGTATTTATGAATGGGCACAAAAGGCTGCCGATTTTTTTTAAAATTGCAATTTATTTACCGCAGAATTCCATCAATCACTCTCCTGCAGAAGGCTTGCAGGAGAGATCCGAAGGATTATACTGCCTCCTGTGTCTATACTTTCACATAACCAACTAGTTGCAATCTCCACCTAAAGCCACAAAATAATTGCCAGCCTTGTATATTGTTGGCTATGGGGTGATATCCAAGACCATAGACAGGAAAAAATTTGGGGGGTGAGGGGGGGAAGGTAAAAAATGTTTACAGCATGTATCGACACAATCACAGCATGCACATCTGTAACCAAGTTCCTTTAAAATTTAGTTTCAGAATAGGGGACCGACCTAAGATCCCTCCCTGGATTATAGCATGGTGATATAGCTTGCTACTTTCGTAACAATTCTGTCAACTGCCAATATAAACAAGAATGTCACATACACCCTTCTCCTCTATCATGTTTGGAACTTTACCCCCCCCACCCCCCCAATATGGAAATACAAAGCTATTGTCTGCAGCCAACTTTCTCATATTGATTTGTTCCATGAAAAAAAGCGTTGAGCTTGATTATCTTCCCAAATCATGTAAGACATTGTATGTTCTATATCCTTATCCCATATTATATAGTAATATATAAATCATATTTAGAATTATAAAATTATATATTTGTATATTAATTTAATTAACGTTTACTATTTCTACATCTATAATTATGATGTACTAAAAATTTGTAAAGGAGGTACCTGGCATCTTTCAATCGTTAAAAAAATGTTGATAATCAGAAAAACCTCATAAAAAATTATATATATTTAAAAATATGTAAATTTATTATTGTATAAATGCTTTCGAAACCTTTTGAAAATGGCTAATTTTTTAGTTGATTTAGAATTACAGTGCTACCATATGATCAAGCATATCCATCTCCTGATATATCAAACATCTTAAAATTACTGGAGCTGATGTCTTAACCGCAAATCAAATGTAAATTCCACTGTAATTATACCAGAAATATTGATAATACAAAACATAAACGTTTTATAATAAGAACGTTTGTGAGGGCACACAAAAATATGTTTCACTAGTATATTGATCATATAATACAGGTCATTGAAGGTTATACCAATTTTTAGATGACAAAAGATGAATCTGACAGTTATGCCGCCTTCGACATATTCTATTAACGTGCAAACATGATGACATATACAGATCGCATCAAAAAATAAATAAAATCGAAACATCATTCAATTCATAACGGTTGGCACATTCCATCAGTTTAATGGCCTACCAATGCTTCCAAGAATCTAGGACACCGTCGATCTATATTATAGAATAATAATAATCGGATAACATATATTTAAAGCTGTCTTACCCACTGGTGATCAAATGAAGGATGGGAAATTAAAAAGTTAGGTACTGGATGTCCCCTGTGGCACACACATCAATGCTTGAAAAGAAAGATGAAATTCTTCCTGAATCAAGTACGTGAAGTTATGCAGATGGAGCTTACGCTTTTAAACTACTTAAAAATTAACAGAAATGTCTCATAGGTGCAAACATAATGTTTAAAGGGACCCGAACCAGAACACATAAACCAGCCAGACAGGACCCCTTTGCCATCAGCTGCTCCTGATTGAAATTGAAAGGAGAATTAAAAACTCCAATTAGTTGGTGACACCCTTCTCAAAATTGTAGAGAAATATTAGTTACTTATATCACCAGCAGATGGAGGTATTGCACGGGCTTCTCCATGACAATATAAAACGTCATTGAAGTCCAGAAATTTGTGTAACCAGGAGTTGCTTAGCTTTCCCAAGAAGAAATTCAACCCCTCAAAGCATGAACAAAAAATATTACAAACGCATGCAATGCACCGAATATTAGATTGATCTATCGCCATCGCTACCTAAGAACTTGAACAAGTTAAGCACATAGGCGCCGAAAGCATAAAAATATTGGGGGGGGGAACAATATGCCATTAAAAGGCATTTTATTTAAAAATGGAAGGGGATATGGAACCCCAAGACCAACATTGGGAGAACGGGCCTCCCTGTCCCTCCCCCCCGCTAACGGCGCAGGTGGTTCATCCAATGATTATAACTGATGTCTTAACGGGCGAGTCAACAGAGGTTGAATTCAGAACCTCAATCTACACAAGATCCCCACATTCATAAGTTGTGTTTATTTTATACTATATTCTGCTTATTGCAAAATTTGAAATTAGTGTAATTAATTAGTACCTTAATAAATTATCTAATTCAAGATCCCCTGAATGCATTAAGGTGGCCATGTTTACGTGAAGCGAGCATTGGTTGTAAGCATTCAAAAGGCAAATTTTAACGCTATAATCGATAAATAAGCTTGATAAATAGACTTTCCAGGTGACCAGAAATTTAATGTAATAGCCAAATTGTCACCTTAACGAGTCATTGTCTTTGGAAATGTATTTCATATTTTTTAAACATGTTCGTTCATATCATCCTAATGTAAAAGTTTTCTATCAGGGGATTCCTTCCATGTGGGGGAGGGGGGGGGATCATAGTTTCAGTGAAATAATTGCTAGCTCAAATTAACAGTTCATATGAATTCTGAATAGCAAAATGCTGCGGTCATCAATATTTACGCTAATAAATATTCTGTGGAATCAAAGTCAACTGTGACCACCGATATCATGTCACATATTAGGAGAAAATAAAATGAGATGCAAGTTATTTTGCCAATAACTTAGAATTAACTTATTTAGTCAGCATACTTTTCTCTGTGTTTAGTTTCTTGCTAATAAATTTATAGTACTTAACAACTAAACTTACTCAGCACTTCCCCCCACCCCCCCTTCCAAACAAGTTGGCTTTAATTCACAAATTCATCAACTTAATCTGGAACTTAGTAAAGAATTGTACTTACAATTTTGCAAAGGGTCCCGACTTTAACCTTCCTATTTTGTCTCTGCAGTCAAATTAGGGACTTTAGATTATTGGAAAAACGCTTTGCTTTCCTAACATAGTAGTTTCAAATCAATTTATTTCTAGAGTTCTGGATGGTCGATAGAAATTTACAGATCTAAAATTGCTTGAAAGAAAACATTTTAGTCAAATCTCCGTAACAGGTTCTCCCGAATAGGGGACTTTTTCCAATTCCTACTCCCAATGTTTGTTATGTCTTAACATTCCAAATAGCGGACACCTCCGAAGTACGAACATGCTTTCAAGTTCCGAGGTGTCCACTCTTCAAAGGTTTCACTGCGTTTATTTATTTTTTTTTACTAATATTTAATACTAATACAATCTCGTTTAGAAAATTTCCTTCATCATTCAACTGACCTTGTCCATATGGAACGCAGTGCCGAGAAGATTAAGTTTCGTTGAAATCCCACTATCATCATTTAACCTTCGTGGAGTCACTTTAGGTACTTTTAGTCGTCCCTGTTTGATTCTCCGAGCTTTACCCTTCGTTGACGGTATTTTCCTCTCACTTGCTGTATTTTATACAGATTATTTGTTAGTATATTCGCTCGGAGTCTTCACTTTTCACTATCAACCATGAATGTGCTGGTAAAGTCCACCAAAATGTGTGCCTCCCCCATCATGTCAAGCCTAACCTCTCAGGCATGGCGTTTAGCCGCTCCTGCCTGTACGGCTCTTGTCGGCCATCGACCAACTCAACAATCCTCATTGTTAATGGCTAATCCAGTTCTCAGTCAAGGATTCCATACCAGCATTGTACAACGGGACATCGATTCCGCAGCTAAATTTATTGGAGCCGGAGCCGCTACGGTTGGGGTCGCAGGATCCGGAGCTGGAATTGGGAGCGTTTTCGGAAGCCTCATTATCGGCTATGCTCGTAATCCATCGCTGAAACAACAATTATTTTCATATGCTATCTTAGGTTTTGCTCTATCTGAGGCCATGGGTCTGTTTTGTCTTATGATGGCCTTCTTGCTGCTGTTCGCGTTTTAAGAAAATGATTGTGTTCTTCGACACGGATGAGGAGAATCGTGCAGAAAGTTTAGATTAATAAGTGAAATTGTCTTCAGATTGTAGATTTTGGTGTCTGATTGATCATCTGCTAGTAATAAAAATTGTAATGAATTGATTTTTTTCTTGCTGGCAATCTCATTAATGTAGTTTAGTAATTACTAAATTATTAATATCGTTGATTTTAGAGTTAATAGGAGTTATAAAATTATGGGTAAATTAATAGAATGTTTATTTTTCTTGGTAATATTCGAATCGTTACTTCTGTCATTTTAGTAAATCATTTGATTTGAACCCTTTGCTTGATGTTTAAAACTTCATGAAACTATATTATTTATTCAATTAAATTTTTTTTTTCAGTTAAGTTTTTCTACGTGTTTCAAATGTTGAATGCAGTATGACGTACATTTATATATACAACATGCTGATACAGAAGAAAATATAAGTGAGACTTATCTCTTATTAATATAAGTACATTAAAAAGCATTATTGGGTCGTCTAGTATTTGGTCATTTAAAGCTCATACATGCTACCAATGGTTGCAGCTGCTTTTTTGTGATCGGCTCATTACAGAACGGTGTGTGTTCAAACTCGTAAGTTGGAAGCCAATGCAAGCCATTGAACCTATCCCAGATCACCCATAGTATAGTCTTTCTACTAATATCTAATACAAAAGAATTTGCATTGTTTGGTTGCCTCAAATAAATCTTGTCTTGCAACCTACAATCGTAATTAGTGTAAAACTTATACGGGTACTATTTTTGAGCAGTCGTTGTAGGCTGCTGTTTATATTAAGTTACTTTTGGACAAGGTGCTCGTACGATTATTGATGCTTCCTTTGGGCCAGCACGACTTGCTTTAACTCTTTGTAAGCTTGATTATATTTAAAAGTATAGCGGATCGAGGGGTCGTTAGTGGCTTCCCAGATGACCCATAGGTTTGATATAGGATGACCTGTACTATCCTTATGCTATGAAAATTCGACAAGCATAAAACGAGATCGTATGAAATCCTTAAGTCTGTGCAGCAAAACACAAACTCTGATGTTAAAAACTTACAAATGGCGTAATGCTGTTACATGGTAAACGACACTAGGAATTTGTGAGATTCTACAAAGCATTTGCTAAGGCTGCAAAATTCGCCAAACAGGAAAAAAAAATCGTCAAAATGTTTTTGAGAAAGACTACTGTATATACAAATACATACAAAAAGATGAGTAATTGCTTTCTTGTATGGATGGATGCAGCAAGGGCAGATCCAGGATGTTATGGGGGAGAGGGTTTCAGAGGCCCTCACGGTGGAAAATTTTTAGTTTTGGGCTGTTAAATAGTTTAGGTAAATGTCGTTATGTTACTAGCCTTCCTTTATACTCACTAAAATATTTAATTTATGACAATGAATTATAGTTTGGCTTTTTTTTTAAAACTACGTAGTATAAGGTACGTTATAGTTAAGTATGAAAAAACGATAAGCTAACGAAGGATACATTTACATTCATAATCTAAACGATAATTTACAATGTAATTAATAGAACAAGTTTAAATTTAAACTACAAAAATACCGTTTTATGGTTGTTGTTTTTATAACAAATGACTTAAAAATATAAGTTCGTAGTGTAAAGTCTAGCCATCTTGGTTTCTTTGAAAATTTGTCAATCACTTTATTTACATCAATATGAATGTCTCTGTGGGTGTGTATTAAAAGTCTCTTCTGTCATCCGCGTTCGAAGGCAAGTTTGAAGGTGCTTTAACGATAAATTACATTCTGTTGAAAACATAGTTCGAAGGGCAAGAAGCGTGTAAATTCGTGGGAAAACGTGTGGATCATATTTCGCCAAGACTTTGGTCAGCAGTGTAAGACTTTCGTACAGTCGTAACAAACACATAAAATATTCGTCTTTATTTTTTCCTATTTAAGCCTGACCAGGGGGGGGAGCAATCGCTCCCTCCGTCCCTCGCTGGATCCACCGTTGATGTGCCATATAGCGTTGACGTATAGAAGTAATGTGGACTGAATCGGGATCTGGTTATTGAAAGTTCATGTAATTGAATTTTGTGATAAGCTCATAAGTAGTAATCAGCGTTATGAGCTTATAATGTTGACTTCTTATAAATCAAATATGCATAATGCTAAGAAATTACACATTGCTGAATTCAATTATACGTAATTGAATAAACTTACTCTCTAAAACGCTATCTACAGCGTTGCACAAGGGGGGATTAGAGGCCCCTCCTCAATTTCTCCCCCATTTCAAGGATAGTAACGGGTTCCTTGTGAGAAGAATTTCCACTTTTTTTTTTGTAAAAGCCTGTACATGAATCTACCTTGTGATTATCATTTTCTTGCTGAAACGAATGATTATCTACAGCCATCCAAATCCATTAAACTTAATGGTGGATCCAGAAATCTTTGAAGGTGGTGAGATGTGCGAGATTTGTTTCAGATTCCTATTTTTAGCCAAGTGTCCGGTACTTTTCATTTTCCGTGATATAGTCCCAGCTTAAGGGGGGTGGCAATTGCCTCACGGCCACTGACTAAACCTCAAAGTTCCCACACAACCTTGAAAACTTGGAATTGTCAGAGAATATGAAATCGCTCCGAAAAGTCAAAGAAAAATGGAATTTTTTGTTATCTGAGAAAGTGGGTGGGGGGCTGGACCTTCCTAAATTGTTCTGAATAGTTAAATTTCATGCGAAAAAGATGTTCTTTTCCTTGAAACTGAAGTTCAAATTTTTATTTGTGATTGGTCTGTGAATTTTGTCGGAAAAGTCAGGGAATTCTTTTCTTCGTGGTGAGTGGAAGTTCTGAAGCCTTGTCTACTCATTAATCTGGGTTTGGTGTCACCAGTGTAAAAAGAAAAGCTTATCCACTCACTGTATGCAATGGCTGGACTGGGTCCTCTCGAAATGGCATGTTCCTTGGATTTTCGGAGAGCCTGAGTCCATAGGCTATCGAAGAATTCCCCAAGCATTGTCTAGGAGGATATGTCGGGCCGGTGGCCCAGTTCACCTCTGACTATTTAATTCACTACTTGGACTGTCCACTGTAGTCTAGGGGTCGGTCCCCTGGTCTTTAAGAATCTGTTTCCTTGGAAATCGGTAGGTCCCGTTGCAATATGACCTTTGCTGTCCTTGCAACCTTGAAATTTGGACAACCCACCAGTTGGCTCTCGAGGCGGTTCAGAATTCCCTGAAGGACATTGATCCAGTGATGTAATGCATTTGCTTGGCATGCCATTAACTCCGGACCAACTCACATTGGTATTGTAGACTGCATAGTAGTGTTTTGCCTACTATAGTCTTGGGTTTGGTTCCTTTGGCAACAGAAGTTTTGATTCCTGCGAGCTTTTTGCTGTCCCTGGGTCGTAAAAACAGACTTCAGAATATTATTTTTAATCATTCAGCATAGTTTGTAAAATTACTTTTGTACTGTCTACATGGGTGATTACGTTCCCGAAATTTCAACTTGCCTTTTCCGGGATTTCCTTTTAAAAATTACAAAAACATTGTGTTTCCTATAAGTTTTTACATGCCTTTGGAAATTAGCGTCTTTACCAAAAATATAACATAACTTTCCAGGGAATTTTCTGGTATGTTCAGGGAATCTGGTGTAGACTTACAATTACTCCTGTGTGTACTTTCACAAAAAAAATTCATCAAGTTCACCAAAAAAAAAATTCATGATTCTAATAAAATGTATTTCTTCTGAAGACAAAGTATTTTTGAAGTGGTAGATATTAAATTTTATAATTACGTTTGAAAAGTAAAAATTCTTAAATCTGACGAATCACTTTAATACTATAACAAGCCACTATATGGCTTTGAAACTGTTTTAAGAATTAGTCATATGCTGTGCAGTGTAATTATTTTGAGTTTCGTTCTTAACTGTGCCAAAAAAAAAGAAGCTGTGCCGATTGACAATTCATTCGGGGTTGTTGACCTAAAAAGGTTCAAATTTCTGGGGGGGGGGAGTACTATAGGTCACAGCATCACCCTTGTACCATAAAGCTAACAAAAATTTATTAAATCGTTTTTTTTAACCCCTTGTGTACAGATTTATTTGAAAAAATTCTTGCGTTTGGAACAGATTTAATTTGCTGATATGTGGAATAGTATATAAAGGCAGTAGATATTATTTGTTAATGTTAACTTAGTAATTTGTAACTTAGGCAAGACAAGTGCATGATGAGTCTCAGTCGTCAAATGTACCCAAGGGGTGTAAACACAGTGGAACCTTGTGAAGTGACCACCTGAATTATGTAACCACATTTTATTAGAGGGAGCTGGTAGGGACGTAGTCATACCTAATACTAAAGACCGTCGTGTGTGGTGACTATTGCAACCTAGTCCCAAAAGTGGTCATTTTAGGCAGGTTCTACTATATATCTTTATTATAATTTCCTTGGGGTAGGGTCTTTTTCTTCCTTTTTTTTTTTAAGTGAAAGTTATTTTTCTGCTCCATGCCAAAGTAATTTCCGTTTCAAACTCTATACAGAAGTGATTGTGTTCTAAGGATTTCCATAAATTCCGGGAATTTTAACCTGCCTCTTCCAGGATTTGTTTTAAAAAATTACAAAAATACCATTTTGTTTCCTGCAAATTTTTATATTCTTTTAGAAATCAGTGTTTTTACCAAAAATATTACGTAACTTTTCAGGGAATTTTCTGGTATGTTCAGGGAATCTGGTTTGGCCTTAAAATCACTCGTGCTCTATAGAGTTTCTAAAGGGTGCTTTGTCACAGAACGACCCTTGCTGTTCTTGTTCTATGAAAGTTTAACCATATTTTACGTGCACAACGAGTGCTTTATGGTGACATAAAGGTAATGTGCTTCTTTGCCATGTTGGAAATCCAAATACTATTACCTGCTTATGACACTATTGTGACGTAGAGGTAAGGTATTCATCTGTCACAGGGGTCAGCAACCTGTGACATGCGAACCATTATTTAATGGTATATGGAGCAAAATAAAATCTGAATATGATTGCTATATTTAAAAATCTACTTGGTTTATATTATTAGATCGGCACTAAAATAAACATTTCATTACTTCATGAAACGATTTGTTTCAACCTTTTCCTTAGGCATAGTAATAGTAAAAACGTTGATAAAAATTGTTTCTTAATTTAATCTGCGTAGTGTTCGACTTGTATAAATAAGTGCATTACTTTGTAAATGAAGGCTGGCACACATAATGGTACGGCAGTGTTACTATGGCACAATACGATTAAAATGTTGCCAATCCTTGATCTATCACATCGTTAACCAGAATTAGATTTTAATAGCACCATATAACCCTTGACTTTTGTTTCCTGTCCGTAATCAATAATGCATCCAGATATCTTTCACCAGGTGTGCGATTTGTTTCAGATCCCTATTTTTAGCTAAGTGTCTTGTATTTTCCATGACGTAATCCCGGCTCAAGGGGGCATTGCCTTGCTTGGATCCACCAGTGCCCATGGTAGTCCAGGGGTTGGTTCCCTAGGCCAGTAGTTCGCAACTGTTTTCAAGCCTGATTCCCTTTTATAGTAACCAAAAGGTCTGCCACCCCTTCGTTCGTCACTGTCGCATTTTCATAATAAAAACATTTTTAACAGGATAAAGGAAACTCGCTAAATATAAAATTAAGCTATATTATATATATAGTGGAACCTGGTAAAGTAACCACTTTTTGTAAGAGAGAGAACTGGTAGAGACTTAGTCATTGCCTATATGAAAGTCTGTTGTATATAGTGACCACTGTTGAAGAAAAGCCTTATATATTTTTTTATTGTCAAGCAAATTTGTTTGGATTTAGTTACCCACGAAAATTTTCTCGTGACCTCCCAGAAGGGTTGCGACCCACAGTTCATGCACCACTGCTCCGGGCAAGAGGCTTCGATTTCTTAAGAAGCTCGACCCCCAATGTAACATAATTTTTGCTGTCTTTGCACTGTAAAACAGTAACAAACTTGCTGTTGTTTCTACCAATGTGTATTTCGGATTTTTTTTTTGTAGGTAACAAGTGTTTGAGTCCTTCGAAAAGTTTGATCTTGGCAAGCCATGATCTTGACCGGCTTTTTTCACTATGGAAAAAAATCTTTATCGACAACGAAAGAGCATGCATGGTTGATTTCAATGTCTGTATGCTCATAGAGGTTGAATGATAAAAGTAAGGACGCTGGTTTAAGTCGAGCATGAGTCATAGTTATTCCATTATCATTAGTTACTAAATGTTTTTTTTAATCTAAAATTATAGATACATAAATAATGCTGTTACCAATTTGGTAATGTGATAATGACTACTTCTCTCCTACCTTTGACATTCATAAGATATTACCTTTTTCAGGTTTAACACAGTTGCGAAAAAAAGTAAACATGCAAAGCCACCGAGGTAGGTTTTTGTAATATTTCTATAGAGAATTAAAATGGACAATGTTTTTGACACCCACATTTTCAGCTCAAACTAGAGCTTTTTATATACATATAGAAGAAAAAAGTCACCCCCTTCTGTATATAAAAAACTGTAGTTTGAGATAAGGACATGGGTCGAAAAAAACTGAATTTCTGTTATCGAAAACCCCTAGTGCGGAAAAGTTGTAAGTGACCACCACTAAGAATTGTGTGAAATATTTTTCGAATCGGTTGATATCTCTGGCCAGAGGGTCAAAATTTTGAAATTTCACTAAAAACATGAAATTTTCTAATATTCGTAGAAAATACCCAAATTGCTTGGAACGAAAAGCCCTAGTGTGGGAAAGATATTAATAACTATGAACGAGTGTCTATAGTATAATTCCAATCCGTACATTTATTCGGCTCTCAGCAATGGCTCGAATTTTTTAAATTTAACGTATAAATGCTAAATTTATAAGATCGGTAATACTTTTTTTTTTTACCATCACATGGCTAAAATGTGGAATAATTCATTAATATTGGATTAATAATGATAGTACTAAATAATGGATTAATATTTAATAGAGACGATAGCTCGTTGTTATCGTCTCATGAACATTCAGTGTTCACGGAGTCTCATAATGTGTTGTCAATATTGAAGTTGGATCTTTGTTCAAAGTGTGAGTAATTTACTAAACAACAGGATTGATCGAATGTCGCCGTCCCTATTATCGTGCCCACACACGTAACCCGATGTCTCAGTCACTAGTTTTACTGTCCGAACAGCCTGTGTGTGGCAGGAAAATTGGTAGAAATCCCGGCCGTTGGCGTAGGTCTCCTCAACGAGACTCGTCAGTTCCTCTGAACTCACTCGGCTCAAGACTGGAGGTGGTGTAACTTCGCAGTTAAACCAGTCGATCAGCTTGGTGTAATCCTTGGCTTTAAAATTAGGCTTAGGCATAACAAAGCTGTAGACATTGACAACAGAATTACTGGCAATAGTAGTTCTGCCTTCATTATTTTGCTAACTGCAAGATGCTTAATTTGGGCTCTATCATCTGTAAGCATGGCCAACAGCAGATTTTTGGGGGAAGCAAGTAAGGCATTTCTAGCTATAAGTGGATCAGTAACCTGTAGGATGTTCCGTGGCAAGAATCTAGATCTGTAAACGAGTTCCAATATGCGTCTTGCTCGCTCCATCGTCGATGGCATGGCGTGTGTAGTTTTTACTCTAAGAAAGGGGAATGTAAACTTTCATGAAGTATTCTACAATCTGCTTGAAGTTCGAAGACGGATTTCCAGTAGCGATGTGTAATCTCGAATGTTTGCAGTTGTCAACCAACAGGGGTGTGGCAGCTGCCCCGTATTGCGTTTGCTGGTCAGATGGGTAGGTGCCTGATTCAACTGCATGTGGTATTTCCACCAAATATTTTTGGCCTGTACTCAAATCTGACGCTGTAATTGAAAGTAGATCACAATCCATGGGTTTATATGGGACTATGTGTAGCTCTTCGTATCTCGTAAGTTGTTTCCCTATGGGACCAGCATAGGACTTGGAACACTTGTTGGGCCATCTACATGTTGAAAAAGGTGTCTGAGAGGAAGCTCATTCAAATGAGGGATGCAAATTTCCCATTGCAAAGGCCGGCCAATTTTTATCTGCAGCCGGCAAATTATACCGGGTTAATTTCCGGTATTTACTGTGGTTCCATCACAACCGATTACTTAAAATTCTCTGGTCACAAATCGTAGAGGCAACATATTCATATATGCTGTTGGATATTTCTTATGCTGTGCCAGATTTTGGAGTTACATGTCCTATATACTGCGATGACGGCTCCCTCAGAAGCGATTGGTTATGGTTTTTCGGTAAAATTTGGCCCCCTCTCTCACTTGGGCCAGTGTCTGGTCATTACTGCCTTCAAAATATAAATCTCTGAAGGTGATATCAAACCGAGACTTTGGCCGAAGCTGCTTTCAAAATTTTCCCCTCTCCTTTCGAATTTTGCTTTTGTCGGTTATAAGTGCAGTGTTTGATTCCAATATGTGGCCGACATTATGAAGTGCATTTGATGCGATTGCAGCAGTTGCTCTATCGTACACACCATATCGCTGATTAGTAAGTACAGTTGCGTGGAGTGGGGTGGTCACACTTCAGAAGGAGATGGAGTTGACTTACTTGCACATGGGCAATAAAAATAATATGTTTCTTCATCAGGAACTACTTTGGTTTCTGTTCCAATTGGGTTGTCGTTGTCAGTCCCACTAGAAACGCACCAAAATCTCTCTTTTCTAGAAAAAAAACTCTCGTAATTTTCTTTTGATTCGCTTTTGGGAATTATGTGCTTCGGTAAGGTCAACGGAACCTATGTAACCTAGCCTGATTGATCCCTGAGCCACAAGGAATAGTCGGTCTTTGTCTGGGACTTTATTTTCCGAAGGGCAAGTGCATTTACTGATATCTGAGCACTTGCAGGAAGCTATAATAAAAAGGGTTGTACTTGCTTCGTACCTGAACTTTTCAAACCTGTCTTTCACTGTTTGACTTTTGGTGACCCATCTACAAGAACTCTTCATGTCAATGTACTTCTTGTGATGTGAGAGTAACATAGTACATACACGCTGCTGGGAAACTGTCGGAATAGACGCTTTTTGATGCAACTTTGGAATTTTTCCAGCCACAGCATCTGCAATCATTGAGAAACTAGGGTTTTTTTTACTGTCAGTCTCCAAAATAATCTTATATCTCTTGTTCAAACAACAGTTTATGTATGATATCTTTATTTGTCAAAAGGTGATTTTCACAGAGATTTTTTGGGGGTCCAGAAGTGGGACAGAAGTTCTTTCTCACATATGACTTTGAAGTTGAAAACTTCGGTTTTGTCATCACTTTTTCCTTTGTAGCATTGTATCTACTATTCAGTCTCGGAAACTAGCCGCTACGCGATCAAATACGAATATATATTAGCAAGGGCGAGTTAGCATGAGAGCTTACACATACACGTGACATGAGGCTTACAGCAATAAAGGGAAATGGGAGTAGTAACAGCATTACCCTACAGGCAGGTGAGTCAACTTGAGTTTGAAGGGTTGTCGTAGAAATGGTGGGTAATTCATTCTGAGGAGATTACCGCCTCGGGCAGATTTCCTACCATGCTGACCATACGCACGTTTTTAAATTTTTAAAAAGTACTGGCTTTTACTACAGTCTTTGATTTTACCATGTTTGGCGCAGTATAGCCCAGATGCTCTTGCGCCATAAAAAAGCCAAACAAACATTCTGAGGGGAGGGGATGAGAAAAGCATGGGTAGGCTGTAGGATGGCTGGATTGCTTGGGAACACAAACGTATTTTCTACGAATATGTGAAAATTTCATGTTTTGTAGTGAAATTTCAAAACTTTGATCCTCTTGTCAGAGCCAAAGATAATAACCGATTCCAAAAATATTTCGCACAATTCTTGTGGTTTGTCACTCACAACTTTTCTGCACTAAAAGTTTTCGATAACAGCAATTTGGTTTTTTCCGACCCACCTTAGTGGGTATCAAAAACATTATCCACCTTAATTCTGCACTAAAATATTACAAGAACCTGTCCCGTTGACTTTGTGTGTTGGTCTTGTAGTTGTGTTAATCCTGAGAAGGGTATACATATGGGGGGGAAAAAAACGTCACCCTTTTCCTTCTGTATATAAAAAATTCTAGTTTGAGCTAATAACGTGGGTATCAACAACATTATCCATGTTAATTGTGCACTAAAATATTACAAAAAAACAGTCCCGCTGACTTTATGTTTTTGTTTCGCAATTGCGTTAATCTTGAGACAGGTATGTACACATAGAAGGAAAAAAGTCGCCCCGTTTCTTCTATATATGCATAAAACTCTAGTTTGAACTAGGAACTCTGGGTATCAAAAACATCCATTTTAATTTTGCACTAAAAGATTATAAAAATCTGTCCCAGTGATTCTGTGTGTTGGTCTTGCAATTATGTTAACCTCGAGAAGGATAATCTCCAGGTCGGGGATGATGTCTCTTTTTCTCCTATGTCTAAAAGCTTTAATTTGATTTCAAACGTGGGTGTCAAAATTATTAACTATACCTCCCCCCCCCACATATATATGAAGAAAGAGAGCATTGTTTTCATGCGTTGGTGGCCAAGAAGTTACGGCACTCTGGTTTCAACGGGGTATTCCCATTTAGACTTCAGGTCAGGGCAGTGACTTTTACTTCTATATATAAAAAGCTCTAGTTTAAGCTAAGAACATGGATTTCAAAACCATGGTCCATTATCTTTGAAAGTTAAACTGACTGAGTAAAATCTTGATTGAAGAAGCAGAAATTCTACTGAAAAGTTTTTATTCAGATTTAGAAAAAGAATTATGAGCAAAAAGTAGGAAATGTCTGAAGCAACGAAAGGCAATTACCTTTCAATATTAGGAATTTCATTAACAATCTATCATGTTGGAAAACATGGCTACAATGATTCCTGAAAAAATTTAATCTTCATAAATAGTAGAGAATTGAGATGGCTTTTCACCCCATTGTATTGTTATACTCCGAGTGAGCTTAATTAGTTGTGAACGTATTGTTATCAGAGCCAATGAGAAAGGGGGAGTGGCGTCCCCAGGGAAGGAATCACGGGGCCAGTTGGCTCTGGGTGCCTCGGATCGTTATTCGGTGATCACGCACTGCTGTAAATTTCATTCCTGATAACTCCTGTTGCTATCTTAAAATGCAAAAATACATAAAGGTCGCCATGAACCTGGAATTGTCGGGGAATTTGAAATCGTCCTGGAAGGTCAGGAATTTTTTATTTTTTTTATAAAATTTGGGGAAACTTTTCCTAGACTGTTCTAAATAGCTGAATTTCACACAAATGCGAAGCTATTGTCTTGAACACTGAAGTTCAATTTAAAGTTTTGTTTGTGATCGGTTAGAAAATTTTGTTAAGAAAAGTTGGGAATTTTTTTTCTCTAACATTAGTGCGAACTCACGATACTGCCTGGGGGTTGAACCATGTCTTTTGAATTCATTGATCTACATTCTAGTCTTAGTGAATTTAGGTAAGAACCATTTTGTGTACTTGTTTTTTCCCAAAAATTTTCAAAAGTGACCTAATGCAGGATGGACAAAAAGTAGGGTACTACTTTTTAAAAAAATTTTGTCAAGACCCTGAAGATGAATAGAGATAAAATTTGAAAGGAAATTCAAGAAAGCAGGACCAATTGTAGATAAGACAATATAATACATAAACTAGTGAACAAATTTAAAATTTTATTGGATCCCACAAAGGATAATTTTATGCTTTGTGTTCATGTTAAATCTTTCATTTAAAAATTTGTTCACTGTTTTACGTGTGGTCTTGTCTACTGGTTCTACTTTCTTGAATTTCCTTTGAAATTTGTTTTTGATTTCATTCCTTTGAATCCCAGTCAGCTAATACTACACATTTCTTTGTATTCACCTTAAAGGTCTGCATGAAATCCAATGAACATTTTCATTAAAGGAGTGTCTCACTTCCATTCCATGTATTTTTTTTTTAATCTTTTGGAAAGGAAGAGTTATAATGATAATAAATACCAATTATTTTTCAAAATAATGATTATTGAGGCACAGAAACAGGTTTTTATTATTATCCTGAGTTAATTTGGACTGGCATTCTGAAACACAATGGCCAAGTCCCAGTTTTCTCATGATGATATGTTAGAAGGTTATGGCGTGTGTTTAACCATGGATTTTCGCAATTTGAAATACGACTGGAAATATCTCAGAGTTCAAATTTATTTGGATTTTAGAATGCATGTCATAGTGGAATTCAGTAAAATGAGAATTAATTTTAGCCTTCATTACATTTTATGTGATTCTTTTAATCATGAAATCATTTTTAATTTTTTTTATCAAATACTGTTTTTTAAAATCTCATCTGATATTATTACATCGTTTCCCTTCTTTGTATTTTCAATGGTTTTAACATTTTAATTTTTGATATTAAAACCTTATGCATGGTCTCACCTTGATTGGCACAGAATGATCATTGTTGTCCTTGCGCTATAAAAATACAACCAACCAACCAAAAAAATTTTTTTTTTAAATAGTCCAGATTTCAGAAGAACATTACTAACAAAAGCACCAGATACTAATTTAAAATTCAGAAAAACTTTCCAGCTTTATTACTTCTGCAAACTTGGTCATAACTTTGATTATGAGTGGCAACTTGGCTATTACATCAAGACTTTAGTCCTCTTACGAGCCTATTTATGAATTGTTACACCAAAATTTCGCCACTCTCTTGAATGTGGTTCTAACCGAGTTGGACTATTTTAATCAATTATTTTATGTTAACTTCTACTTACTGCATCCATCATGGAGCTTGAACCAGTTTGTTCTGGTTCTCTGGTTCATTGATAATGTTCATGTCAACACCAAATTTATGTCATATGCAGGGGCGGACTGGTTGGTATCCCCCTCATGAGAGATATGACTCACACACCTTCGACTGGGCAAGGATTATTGCCCTCCGAAAATCCAAGGAATGTACCCTTTAAGTGGACCCAGTCTGCCCCTGGTCATATGCCCCACAATTTACACTGCTCCCAGTTTCTTTAAGTAAACTTAAATGCACCATCTTATCATCGTTATATATAGGACTCGACAAATCCAATCGCCGTTGGTGATTGGGTTTTTTACAGTTGTCGAGTGGGAAATTATTTCTTACTGGGTTCTAATATTTTCTTTTCCACGCCGATAAGTATGGTTCGTCCTGATTACACATATAATATTTGTAGCGGATATCAAGACGTTTGACTTTTTCAGTGTCACCTTTTTATGATTTTCAAGACTTTGTGCATCCCTGTGCAAGGTTGTAATTACCAAATGGTTAACACCCAAAGCCTCTGATGCAGTGTTTGTGTAATTCCATACATGGTTAATAATAGATTGTGGTTTTTTGAAAAGTTTAACATTTATGTCAGTGCCAAAAAAGAAAAAAACAATTAATTATTAATTAATGGTAATTTTTACTTCTGTTATACTAATATGATGATAGCAGACAATTAGCTGAGCTTGAAGTTTTCCAGAGCACCTTATCCGTTGACCGAGAAATAAAATTCAAGTCATTCAAATGGAAATCAATAGTAGATTGGGACAGGATTTACATGCCCCTAAGCAGTTCTGCGAACTCCCTCCCTAACCAATTATATTTAACGATGTCATGTTTGTTATATTGTTACATTTTTTCATCTGTGCCCTGGACACTCTCCCAATCCTAGCCCCGGTTGTGACTTTAATGGGTATGAGCGTTACACATAGAACCAGTCCTGTAACCAAGCCAGGGCCAGCAAAGGCACAGTCCCATTTGCCCCATGCTTGTGCCCCACTTGTCCCATGGAGCTTGTTGTAGATATATAGGGTTCCTAGGAAAGTCCGAATGCAGCCAATAACTTTTGACCAAAGATAGATCTTGCTTGCACGGAAGTTAGGTATTGATATAGTAAAATGACTTTGCACTATTAGTTGAGATAAACAGCAGCGTCCCTGTTGGCGAATTGCTGAAGATAAAATTTTTATGTCGAAAAATAATGAATATAGGGAAATGTTTTCAATTAAAAAGTTGTAGAGGGCGATAGTAAGAAAAGGTATGTACATGTACTGCTACAAAGTAAAATGTTCCGGAGGTTTAAATGCATCAATTTT
>QLNU02015270.1:83215651-83225760 GCA_006491805.2 Dysdera silvatica
CCTAATTAAATGGGAGATGGGTAATGACGACGAGTGCGGCATGATTCAGAACTACGATCACTTACGGGCATGTCCGAGAACGTCCATAACTTGACCGAGGGAAGATCTGGCAAAGGTAAATGACAGTGCTTTATATGCTGCCGAATATTGGAAAAATATTTAATAAGTACTTAGGACACGAGAGAAGAAGAACGAAATAAAGGGGTATTTCTATTTCCAGTGATCTGGAATCCTTATAATAGAGAAAAGTTTTTATGTTGCTTGAATCTGTTTCAAGAAATCCGCGGACCACTGCCAATGCTTGTCTCAACAGCAATGTCACCAGAGTGCAGGGAAATGTTATTGGGATTATCACTATTTTCAATCTTACTTTAAAAAAAAAAAAAAAAAATGAGCAGTGTCTATTTGCGAAATAACTTTTGGCTTTGTTTATCCAAGGGGGGGGGGGCAGGCCCCCTACGTGGGTGTGCCACTGTCTTTGACAGAGGTTTGGGTACCTCAGAAACCGGCATGGCGAGATCCTTAACAATCCGTGTGCTATAAAAGACAAACAAGAAAACCGTAGGATTTAGTAAAAATGAATTGTGGCAACAGAATTATTCGCGAGAATAATAAACTGTGAGTGACACACCACTGATAATGATAAGAAATATGACACAGTAATCTACGTTGTCACCTTCCTGCAATGTACTGATAAGAGCGGTCCTTGGGCAATTTGTTTGTCCCATTTCATAGTTTTCAGTTTGTAAGATGGGTCAGTGGAAACGTGGTATCACTGGAGGTCTGGTGTGGAAGTATATATTCATTAGCAGCGTGGCATGTTCATGTGAGTAATTCAGTAACTTCCATCAGTAGTTCGGTGACTTACATGAGTAGTTCAGTAACTTATGTTGAGTAGTTCAGTAACAGATCCAATGTTCCGATAATCCATGAAACTGCGTATATTACATGGTTATGTTTTATAGCGCAAGTATGGGTAAGATCGTGCGAACGAGGGCGTCGAGAGCCAATGCGGGCCCTAGGCTCACTTCGACAGGCCCCATGACCCCCCACTTCCCGGGGCCGAGGGCCCCACATAGATCCTTGTCGGCTCTGGCTGCAAGTATAAGAATCTGTCGCTTGCGGAATTCAAACCCCTGTCTGGGGAATTAGCAGAACAATGTTCAGTGCAGAGCCGTATCCAGGCTGGGACTGGAGGGTTGGCACCTCTGGAAAATAGTTTTCAAATAAATTAATTTTTATTTAAAAAATTCTGTAAAGTGAAAAACGGTGGAAATTGCATTTCGACGTTCAAATATGTTGTTTGTTTTTTGGTTTTACGGCTCAAAGACTACAGTGGTCATGCTGCGCCGGGACCTACTGTTTTCCGAGGAATCCGAACCTCTTAAGGCCTGGGGAACCAAACCCCGGACTACAGTGAGCAGTGCGATCTTTATGAGATCTCTGAGTATCAAAATATATTCAAAATAGATTGCTACGATAAGTCTTGCGCACATCATATTTTTTTACAGAGGTTTGAATCTTCATCTACTCTTAGGGTGATCAACTTTCACCCGTAAATTTAAGGGAGATTTAGTCGCGACAACGACTAAATTAAGGGAGATATAGTTGCGACAAGGACAAAGTTAAGGGAGATTTAGTCATGACACGGACTAAATTAAGGAAGATTTAGTCATGACACGGACTAAATTAAGGAAGATTTAGTCGCAAGGAGATATAGTTGCGACAAAGACAAAATTAAGGGAAATTTAGTCATGATATGGACTAAATTAAGGAAGATTTAGTCGCGACGAGGACTGAATTAAGGGAAATTACGGAAGGTGACAAATTTTGAGCACTTTTTTTTTTATTTTTTGTTCATTTATTTATTTAACAGAACATCGTCGCTCCAGCAAATGTTCATGAAATGGATAATATTAAATAGAACAATTAATTTACGTTTTATATGATATTGTCATATGTCACATATAAACGTGTTTGAAAGAAAAGGGGGGTGACAATATTCGGTTCATAATACGGAATACAAATTTACATGTAAATGAAGAAAATAAGATCAACGTTTTAAGCCTAGTGTGATTGATTTTATTAAATAAATTATACTACGAGTAAAATGCTGGCAAGGGTAGAAACAGGAGGGAGGTCACAGGAGAAGACTTAGCTATAAATCCACTGCCCTCTTGTATAATGGCAATAAAATGTTGCAAAAATATACAAAATTTTCATATTACAATATTTGTGTGACATATAATATGCGTAGATGATAATATTCGTTTTCGCTTGGCCGTCGTTTTTTTTTTAAATGATAACTTTGTTTTAATTGAAACTCGGATATAACGAGTGAAAATGCCGGTTCCTTCATACTCGCTGTAAACAGGTCTGAGTGAACTTCCAAAATATATCGATGTGTTTGAAATATTTGTATCTCGTTGGTATTCCTAGTTAAGAATAGGGATGGCAATATTTGAAAATATAGCGATATGCAGTAGGACCATAGGCGTAGGCAGAAAGTTTATGAAGTGGGAGGTTATAGGCTTAGTGGAGGAGGTTACAGAGTTACAACTCACACATTCCTATGTTGAATATACAAAATTTCATGGCAATGGGGGGTTACAACCCTCAAACCTACCCACGGCTACACCTCTGAGTAGGACCCCCTTATATTGAGCTCAGGTATATTAAGCTTCAGGTATATAGGGTGAATTTGACCTAATCTGCCAAACGAAAGGGGGGTGATAGAAGAGCCTATGTGGAGCATAAAAAACAATTGCAACCTTTTACTATCTCTAACCGTTTCCGAGTTATGGTGAAACGAATGAAAATGCGCCAAGTCTGAAAAAAAAAATAATAATTGTGAGATTGCTGAATGATGTACTTGTGAAATAAATACACATTTGGAAAGAACAGAAAAAGTCCTATAAGCTGACATGATTTTTATCAGAGTATCGTGGTATTGCCACGTGGCATTGATCGCTAAGGAAAGAACAATCTTTGGAGTTTTGGTTAGATGGTTAAGTTTTAAAATGGCGAAAAGAAGAAAATTGTCGCTTTCGTTTAAAATGGATGTTATTAAAAAAAATTCGAAGAAAATCCTTGCACCTTGAAAAAAGCTTTAGCAGAGCATTTTAATGTCCCAGAATCGACATTGAAAAGGATTTTAAAAAGTCTGGAGGCGATAATAGTAGCTCCTCGAGAATGTGGAATTCAGTCGAAGAAAAGAAGCAAAATTCAAGGCGGAAAGTACAAAGAATTTGAGAAAGTTTTAATGCTGTGGTTTAAAGAAGCTTGTGCCTTGAACATTCCTGTTAACGTTGAGCTTCTAAGGGAGAAGGCCGTACAGTTGTCGAAGAGTTTTTAAATGGAAAACTTTTCTGCCTCACATGGATGGACTGAAAAATTTAAAAATAAGCATGGCTTGGCAACATGTTCCCTTTCTGGGGAAAGTACGAGTGTAAAATGAAGGAACTGTAGAACAATGGAAAGAAGACTTGGCTACTTTAGTAAACGGATACGAACACATCTATAATTGTGACGAAACTGGATTTTTTTATAAAATGATGCCCGACAGAAACTTAACATTCAAGGAAGAACCATGCCATGGTGGGAAAAAAAGGTAAAGAAAGACCAACTGTCTTGCTGTCTTGCAATGCCGATGGTTCGGAAAAATCCCCGCCATTGGTTATTTGCAAATCAAACAAACTTCGCTGTTTTAAGAACGTGAAGAAGCTTCCTTACGACTACACTAGCAACGAAACGGCGTGGATGACATCGTCCATTTTCTTGGATTTCCTTCATAAATTCGACAGGAAAATGGAAAAAGAAAAACGGAAAGTTCTCTTGTTCTTGGATCAGTGTCCTGCTCATCCACAAGATCTTCCAACTTTCAACAACACGAAAGTTACATTTTTTCCTGCGAATTGCATGAGCAAGATTCAGCCTTTGGATCTTAGTATCATTCGTTGTGTGAACGTGCACTATAGAAAAACTTTAATCCGTGGACTTCTGGCTACTTTACAAACAAAAAATGCAACAAAAGACGAATTGAAGCAAGTTGCCGTCCTTGATGCAATTCATACGTTGTGCTCATCATGGAGAAACGTCACCGACAAGTATATTAGAAGCTGCTTTAAGAAAGCAGAATTATCGTTTCCAGCAGAAAATGAATGTGAGAAGCCGGAAAATAAAAGTGAAAATGACATAAACGAAGAAGATTGGCATACTATATCTGATGGACTCGCTACGTGTACTTTCAACGAATTCGTTGATGTAGATGAAAATTTAATCACAGCTGAATTGCGGGAAATTGGAGACATTATATATGGTGGTGACAAAGATGAAGAGGTGGACGGCGATGATGAAGAAAATGTGGCAAAAGTTCCTCCAACTAACACAGTAGCGTCAGAAGCATTAGAAATACTGCGTGACTATTTTCAGTTAAATCCAGGAAGTGAAGGAACTTTTTCACGTCTTGATGGACTTGGAAACACTCATTTTGAAAATTCACGAAAACAAAAACAATCCTCGATTGTAAATTATTTTGTGAGAAAATAGTAATAGGAGTAAAACGAAATTTGGGTATGTAAGCATTTCCATTTGCTTTGTGTTCTTAAAAAATATTTAGTACAGTAATTCATTAAAAAATAAATTCATTGCATTTTGAAATTAATCTTATTTACATTTTTCAGTAGTGTATACATACGTAGTATTAATTAACAATATAATGTAGCACAATGTATTAATATTTCACTTTAAAACCCATTCGAGACGACGATTTTTTTCGAACACGGTCCCCAGGAGCGAAATTTTTTTTTTCTTTATATTGTTCATTTTTAATAAAAAAACATGTTTACTATGGAAATCACCCAATTCGTAAGTGAATTCACATAAATAAGATCATTGCACACCGGGTGTGCAGCTCGCTCCTCGGAAAATTTTATTGCGAGGAGCGGATTGAACACCATGTGTGCAATGTAAGGTAAAATGAAAATACATCATTAAAAAATTTATAAACATTTATTTCAAAAATAGTTAGATAATATAAAATCGTTATTTTGCTTTCAATAATAAAGAACAGAATATAATGCAAAGAAAATTTTTAAAAAGTAGTAAAAAGTTAAAAAAAAATAAGTTGAATAATGAAAAAAATAACATAAACGAGAAATAAATTTTTAGAAAAATGTCTAAAGATAATAAAGTAATGTAACTCAGTAATAAAAAAGAAAATATAATTTGTAAATACATTTTTAGGAAATAGTACACTGATCGTAAAGTAATTATACATTAGTTGGTTGATGGTAGCGCTTGAAACATTCTCCCAAACATAATCCAGGATTACCGACACAAGCAGGACAAGAGTAATTACTACGTTTATATTTTCCTTCTTTGTAGCACTGTCGGCAAATCTTTCTGTTTACTTTCCTATTTTTATTTCTTGGTAAAATTTCAGGTAGGTGATCATTTGTTTCTGGTGTTGTCGACCTTCTGTCTCGGGGTTTTCCAATTAAGTTTTTTAAAATCTCTAGACGATAGTCGTAAAAACTCAATTTTCTTATTGTTGGTGAGTATGTTTTGTATAAATTGAAGGAATTAAAAACCAAAGTTTCAACTAAATGAATCCATAATTTGATGTACCATTTAAATGTTCTCCTTGAGCAAGAATAGTAAGACAGCATCTGATCTTTGCGATCTATCCCGTTCATATAGTTGTTGTAGTAATGCAACGCAATTGGTTGCAGAATATTTCGTTTATATTTATTTTCATATTCTTTTAACGTTTTTTACATAAACGTACAACAAAACAATAACGTAATTTACATATAAGAAAGGCTTCAGATAATTTTTAGATTTTTTGGTACACATTAAAACCAATGCCAAATTTTGTTTTCCTGTACTTTACAGATTTCATTAGTTCAAGAAAAATCCTATTTCGACGACTAGTTTACTCAGAATAACTGATAATTGCACATTACTGTTATTGCACACACGGTGTGCAGGCCGTCTTATAGCCTCGGAAATCAATTGCACACACGGTGTGCAATCGGTCTCGAATGGGTTAAGCTCCCTTTGTGGTTTTCGCTTATGCGCGTTTTTCTCACTGTCCCCTGCGCGTAAGTGAGAAATCACTGTATTTATTTGCTACAAGAGAAATCATCGTTTAAAACACCAAAACTTTTCTCTTTTAACGAATCATGCTTTGCAATCACTATATTTCTAATATTCTTCTCTATACGTATTTCAATTGTACTTTGCTTTCACAGTATTATTTTATTCTTCAATAGTTATCGTTTAGGACACTAAATTCTTTCACTTTAAATCAATCGCACTTTGCAATCGCTATATTTGTATGACTAATTCCTTCGAACTTATTGCTTAAGTTCTTCAGAAACATCAAATTAATTGTACTGACTTCGAAACTTGATAGTTAATATTAAAATTTATTACAATAAAATCATACGAACTAAAGCTGTTCTATTTCCAAAAAATCCGTCCATACTACAAGACCAACTGGCAGTTCAAAGAAACCTTCCGGCACGCGATAAGCATCCAATCTTCCAGCGTTGCATTTAGTAGGACAATAAATAACTTTAAAAGAACCGAGGTAAAATAAAAACTTAATTTCCTCCAGTAAATGATAATCGTACTTGAAAATTAAATACTTAATAAAATAAATTAAAAGACACTCGTATCATTGAAAGTTCGATAGGAAAGCACATCTATCGTGTCACGCCTGAATAAGCTCCCCAATCCTATTCTTTCTCTCTCTCTCTATATATATATCGAAGGTTAGTGTGAAAATGTGTGTGTTTTTAGATGTTTTCGATTTGATATTTTAATTAAACTTTATTTTTGATTATTATGTTATTATTTAATGTATGAAATTTTTTATATAATACAAATATGTAATTGGAATTTAAACCACTTTGAATTTTTGAAAATGCTAAAAGTATGTACAATAAAAATGAAAAAGGTTCTCCGTTTTTTGGATATATATATATGCTACATCGGAAATTTGCAAATATATCGAAATATAAATCGATATATCGACATATTTTCAAAATACATCGATATATTTAATATATCGTTGCCACGAAATCTGGAATAGGATTAAATGTAGTAACAGTTAAAAAATTATGAGGCGTCATAGTCGTGGAGTTATGTGTACCAAGCCTTAGAAACCCAAAATGCAGTATCCAAAGTTATACACTGCAAAACAAGCCTCTATTCCCCGCCTGTTGTTATGAGCCTCATTATCCTTATTGCGCATGATCTTTGATTTCGCACAAAATTTAAGTGCAGTGTTGCCTAGTGTAAGAAGTTATTGGGTAATTATAGCGGAATTGCAAATGATTGGAAACACTGCATCCATACTCTTTATTTTCATTAAAAAGTTTGTTGAGTCTCTTTATGTCCTCTTCCGATCAGTGCCGTATTTCCCAATAGGGCGGCTAACTGGGGCGGCAAAATTTTGTGTATTGAGTCTAATAACAAAATCAATACCAGACGATGATATAATCAGACGTTTTGCCGAGAAGAAAGCTAGACGTCATGCTTTCCATTTAAATACCAGTGTTCGATAGGCTTTTATTTTTTGCTAAAATTAAAATTTATTTCAATAAAATTGAATTTGATTTATTATATACCAAAAAGGAATAATACTTCAATATAAGTTAATATTGTTTAATGTTTATGTTTCAATTTATGAGTTTGTTTTTCAACATATATACCACAATACAAAAGCTTTGGTATATTAAATATAATAATTCTCATGTTCTTACTACTATCAGTATATGATGCAAAAGTAGCCTTGGGGCGGCAAAATAACCGAAAATGGTGTTGGAAAAAAGTTTTAAGAGTTTAGTTTATGATATAAAAAATGTGCTTCAATTATTGAACTCTAATACATTACTTATTATAATAGTATTTAATCTTGGAGTTAGATAAAATTAGTCAGATAAATTAATCAGAATATTGTAGTCAGACGTAGAATAAATTTCAATTCGACATGGGTAAAGAATTACACTATTGGTGAACCAGACGTGTCAGTCTTATATTATTCGAAAGAAAAATTACTTTTTTAGTTGAAATATAAAATACAAAGTATTCGGGACGAATTTAGCATAAACAGATCAAACATTAATAATATAGCTAAGTAAGACACCCAAGAGTGAGAGTGAGAGAGAGAGAGAGAAAGCTTGGGGATTCGTGAACACATCAACGATGCTTATTAACTAATTGCTTACAGTGGTCCGGGGACAGGCTCTTTACCCTTTAATAGGTTTAGATTGTGTGTGGTGTATGTGTGTTATGCATATGCAAGAGGGGGAAGGGTGGCCGCCGAAGGCGGCACTGTAATCCCAGAAAGAGATTCGGATTTCTTGGAAATATGTAAGTCAACTAGCCTACCATCAGGGCTGTCCTGAAGAAACTTATCAAGAGTAAGCGGTGCTGTCTTAATTAAAGAGTATTGAAATTGCGGAGTTACTGGACTTGGTGACCTCACAGCGCCGCGCTGACTGTCATTTGACTGGTCGTCTATCGTCTATCCAAGCCCAAGGTGGCAGTTGCCACTTTCATCAGTTTTTCATTCCTCCCTTGGTCGTACGCAAGATATTATTTTGAGGCTTGGGGAGTTCAGGAGATTTCTTTTATTTCCTCATTTTTTTTTTCTATTCAAGTTTGTAACTGAAAAAAGAAAGCGATGAAGTTGTTTTTTCTGTGTCAAGTCAAGATGTCAAGGCACATCTTAGGTAACGGCCTGTATTTCCAGTAAAATTAGTTAGAATTCGTAAAACAAATTGATAAGAAGAGTTTTCGTTACATCCTTGCTGTTAGACGCAACAAGTATAATTAATTGTCAAAAACGGTTAATTGCTTAAAGTAATATACTATTATCCCAAAAAGAGCATTAGTCTGTTGTCCATTCAACAGGAGCAGGAGAACCATGGTTGAAGATTGATGTCATCCCATATTCAACAGTTCGTGGTATTTTTAAATGGTCACCCTCCTTACTAATGGCCGCACTCGATGGTGCTTAAACTTGTAAGCTAATAAGATTCGGAGTTTTCAACGTCACCTGATTGTTGACTGAAAACATCGAAGTGATACATTATTCCACTTCACGGTTTTGCCTTCGTTGTGTTAGATTGAATTCTGACACTTTAACTTTTTTTAAAGGTATACAATGTAAAGGACCACCGGCGCCGTCGTTCTAAAGAGTAAACATAAGAGCAATAGATAACTTTTGTTGGTAACGTTATGGTTTTCACAGTAAAGCCTTCTTTTTCGAAAACTGTTTACTTTGTTTCTATTTGGCACTTCCGCAGTAAAGGTTAGTCTTTCGTAACGTAGCAATCAATACCCAGGGACCGACTATGACTATTAGTGGCCCAGACCTAACTTGCATTGGGGGCCCCCTGACGCGCATATAAAAATTTAATATAAATCTGAAAAATGTACGCACCCTTATTCTCATTTCAAAATACAGGTAAAAATATACTCTTTGATCCCATTTTCACACCAACGTCGGATGTCAAAAAATGCATTTGCATAGTTGAAGCTGTGAAAGTTTTGGTAAAAGTAGTTAATGTGGCATTGGCGCATCAATTATGTGTTTTTGGAAACACTGAGGCTCACCCCCTATGGCATTCGTGACTATTTGAAAAAAGTACAATGCTATGATTTTATCAAGATGTAAACAGACAAAAGATTGCGAAAAAATGTGCAATAAAAATAAAAAATAACACCCTAAAAACATACAATCTCCAAAATTTTAAAGCCATTTATGATGAAATATAGCCAAATTAAACGTAATTCATCAGAGGGAATTGCAAAACTAGTAACGACGAAAAAAGAGTTTAGTTATTCTCAAAGCTGCAATTGTAGTTATAATTGCTGTAGTTGCGGATACTAGCTCTGATTTCGCTAGATTCGTTTCGGATCGTAAATCCGCAGAAGGGAAAAAAAATGATTTTTTGCATTAACTTACTATCTTATCACATCAAATAAAATGTTTTTGGAGACCCCTATTTTCGTGGGGCCCGGGCCCCGCGAGCCCCTTCCATAATCTGGCCCTGCATATACTAATAAACAAGGTGCCGCTTAGCTTAAGCTAA
>QLNU02015270.1:83232258-83266362 GCA_006491805.2 Dysdera silvatica
AGGGTCCTTCTTTCTTCTAGGTATGCATGCCACGTGGCGGCTCTCAGTGTCTTCTGCGTATGACTGGAGATGGTAAGAGGACACCCGTACTGCCCTGGTATCACTGTCCTTGCGTAACGCTGTCCGCGTAACTCGGTGGCACTATGCACCCTCCGTTTTGACCCTCGTTTGCTGTGGCTCATTTTCGATGCATGATGGGCTCTTCCGTCACTACTGCTCCACTGTTGTCGCTCGGCACTCTGGCTTTCTTAGTGGCCTTGGCTGCTGGCAGGCACCTCTGTCCGTGTATCTTGCCTAGGGTAGCTCTTGCCACCACCGGCACCCCCTTTGGTTCGGCTCGGTTGCTGCGGTAACTCGCTTGCGGGTTTCTTCTGATGGTACCTCGTTCTCACCAATTCTCTGGCTACCATTGCTCACCAATCAGTTTGCTGTTCCTACCAGGAATCCCGGTTTGTGGGACTGGGTCCTCTGGTCTCTGTTACACGCCTCTCGGTCACGATATTATAGCAGAACCTTTGATAATTTGAATGTGCTCAATTTAAAAATTTTCCACAATCCAATGACTGCAAAAGTACCTATATATATTCACATTAACATGGAAAACAGTTTGGAGTGATCTTACCAATTTGCTTGTAAATTTACTAACTTAGTTCAGACCGATGTTTAAAGCATAACCCTAACCAATAAAATTTTGACATTGGTTCAACATATAAGAAAAGGTTCTTTCCTTCAACATTTGAAGAACTACTGCTCCCTTTATAAAGCAACGTATCCAGAGAGGGTGACTGTCCTGCATTTATACCCCCACCCCAGTTTTGTGTTTCCCGAGAACAATCACACACCCTGGTTTCCCAATTTTTTTTTATCCCAGTTTCCCCCGTCTCCTTGCACAAATCTTATATGATTCAGACATAGGTTTTGAGGTGGTAATGACTCAATTCCTCAACTGAAAAGTCTGCAAGGGTGAGAATCAACATTTCTAGGAAGAATTTTTGCAGCTTTCCAATCAGGAGCCTGTTACTTCTCCCAATCATGTTCTGCCACAAGGTTGGACATTTCACCCTTTTTGACAGCATGGTAAGGATCCTTTTTCCACTCTTGTAAGCAGTTTTTCCTATCTCATCCGTATATACTTTTTTTACAGTCCTTGCATAGTATTTGGTAAATAGATCAAGTTGATTCTTCATTGGAAATTACGTCTTTCACTCTAACAAATTTTGTAACGTTATAGCTGGCTTGTACAAGATCTTATTGTTAGCTATACTCAACATGCATGCAATCTCCCCAGAAACTTGTTCATCGTAAGGCAAAACAACAGTTTTTTTAGTTCATCTCTGATCCACAGGTTCTTCATCTCTACCATATCTTCTTTGAGCGATGAAGCTGCTTGGGTAGCCATTCTTTACAAGTACCCTCTTAACTCGACATCTTTCAACCTCACATTGCTAATGTGCATGAAGGCTTTCAATTTGTAAATTTCCCAATGTAAGGTTATTAATATTTTAATCTAATGAGAAACTGTTATTTTCCTTTTGTTAGCGATTAAAGCACCATCTGACAGACTTCATAGTCAAAGATACACATGCTAACATCGCTTTAACTGCTAAGAATAGAAAACAGCGGTTTCGCATATCGGAAAATTTGGGAATGAAAAGTTAAACAGGGTTATGCTTCAAATATTTGTCTGAATCTGTTTTGTAAATTTCATGCAAATTGGTGAGATCACTATCAGGAACTTTCCTTGTGTTTCTAATTCCTTTTTCAATTTTAAATAAATAAATTCGAATGTAATTAGATTAATAACTATTAAAATAGATATATAAGCTTAAATTATAACAACGGATATAAGTACTCGTACCATATAAGCATATAATCAATAGAAGCAAAAAATGAATTTATTAAAAACTTAATTTGGGGTAAGTTTTCTTTAATATTCACATTTCTTGCAAAATACAACTAATATTTCAAATAATATGCACAACAATGAAAGAAAAGACTTATTCACAATAAACATAATGAAATGACATTCTTGATAGTTAATGATTTTTACGAGGATCTCATTAGTTTTCATTTTAGAAACGATCAGTCGATTTCTTCGACACACAAGCGTTTTTGTCGTGGTTGCAGAAAACCATCTGCATCACTAGAGCTGTTTGATTCTTCATCCCTACTTAACAGAAGACAGTTTCTTTTGGTAGACCCATTTTCAGTATCAGATTCACTACTATTGCTCAAGTCATTTTCACCATCATCCCCATCCTCACATAATCCGTTTACAATATTCTTGGCAATGTCAACAATCTTTGTGGTTTGAGAATATTCCTCATCTTCTGTTACCTCATGTTCACCAGATGAATTTAACAAATCTAAAGAATTATTGGGTTCCGTGTCAATTTCCTCAGCCTTATCTTCGAATAATGCAAGTCCCTAAGAACACAAAAGAGAAACTGTTTCATTTAATGACATAATTCGAATTCGTTAGCAAAATAGTTTGTTATTTTAACATTTGGCTACATAGGTTAGGTGATTAGCTAGAGTGTTTAAAATTATTTGGTTACATATTTAGTCGAAAATGAGAGTGCAATAACAACATAAACCAAGTATTCAACCACAAGTTCTTCATCTGATTGTATTATATGAAGCCAGGTCAGCCATGGTTATAGTGCGTTAACTAATCCCATGTATCTTAATCCCACCAATTGCAGCAGCTTCCTCAAACAAATCCCATGGACCAACAGAATTATCGACAACATCAAAATCTAAATTAATGCACTTACCTACTTTTGAAAACTTGTTAAAATAATATGACATGGACCTATGATAAATAAAACATGTACTTCTGTACTTTTTAGTCCATTTTAAACGCTCCCCACTTTGGGCGACAGACCCGCACCTACAGAAAGCATACTTTCTACCATCTTCCATTTCTAACGTTTGCACACTTTACATCTCCAGAGGGTGTCATAGATCATATGGGGGTGGGATCCAGTGGCTTTGTGTGACCCCTAAATGATGATGCATTCCTACACAACCAAGCATACCAGAAATTGAAAAATACCAGCTGTGGCCTCAAAACTTGTGTGCCTCTCTCATTACTAACCCAACCATTAAATTGAATTAGTACCACACACCATCGAACTAATCAATTCAATAAATGCGCTGTGGCCGTATTATTCACCTGATATTCCTCAAATGGCATAATTACGAAAGTCTACATCATATCGCCTATTTCTGTTAGTAACAGCATGTGCGCGTAATGCTCTAAAAAAAACATGGAAAGAAGCACTGCCTCCTCCTGTTGTCTGTTGTCTTCTGGTCATGTACCTACCCTGATAATGTACAATTGCTACAATCGATGTCAGTTCTCACCAGAGTAGTCAACTAATGCTTTATTTTACTTTTTGTTATGTTAATCTTGTTAGTTTAGTTTTATCAAAGATAAGTTTATATCAGTGAAATCTCAGTACCATTACTTTCCTAAATTCAACCACGAGCATATTCAGGGACAGATAGACACTCCATAAATACAAACTTCTAATATGGAATAATATTGATGACCCATAAATTATCACCCACACTATCATGCAGCATATCGTTTTCTCGTGGTGAATATTATTATCAACATATAATTTATTAATATTATTATTAATCAGGAGTGCCAACTTGAACAAAATATTGGAGGGGGGGGGAAGGGTTGAATAAAAGAACAGTTACATGAAACCGAGTCAGCCAATCAGAGAGAAGAAACCATAAGAATCAATAATGTATTTTATATACAGTGTCACCCTAAAATAAAGAGCACCCATGAGACTGGACATTTTGTCCTTTAAATAGAGGTGTCCTGTCTTCGGAGGCACATATGTCACTATTCAAAGGGGCTTGGGACCAGAAGAATCATCCCTTAAATAGGTGTCTGTAACGGGAGGTAACACTGCATATATATATACAGTAGAACCTGCCTAAAGTGACCACCTTTTGGACTGGACTGCAATGGTCATCATAGACAGGTGGTCACTATACACGACAGACTTTAGTATAGACATGAGTAAGTCTATACAAGTTCTTTTTTAGAAAACGCGCTCATTTTACTCAGGTAGTCAATTTACCAAAGTGGTCAGTTTACAAGGTTCCACTGAATGCTAATTCTTTCACCCTTCAACTAGAATCTCCATTTTTTTTTTCAGTTACTATCCATTAATTTTGAAAGGACTCGGCTCCCAAAGTGTTTGGGGGTGGGGCAGAAGGGACCAGGGGCCCCTTTGAGTTGGAGAGCCTCCCTCTATCATCAACCATTCAAAAACGTGGACATACACTATTAACTTGCAGTAACAACACAATCCCAATACAATTCTCTTTTCCCAAACAAGTTCATTTTTATTAAAGCAACACTTTTTCATATTAGCCGATGATGTGGCAACAATAGATGTTAAATTACTCGTAAAGAAAAGAATGATTTTTTGAATAGGTTCGGGTCCCACCAGGCGCCGGAAAATCATTCTTTTCTTTACGAGTAATTCAACGAGTTTATTTTTGTTTCATGGCGCAAGGGCAGCCCGGGTCTTATTGCTTTGTGATTTACTTTTCTAAGGAATATTGTTGGCAAAAATTGTTGGAACTCTGTTGGCAAGGGACCGAACTCAAGTGAACAGAGAAAGTGCAGCATGTGTCCCATGGAATTATCGAAATTGAATCTGAGTTAATGGTACAAAAAGCATCAGTACTACATCACTGGATGACAACTTTCCTAAACAATGTACAAAATGCAGATTACATTCGATAAGGTCTCCGAGAGATCCACCATTTCCCACAGCCTCTTCTTTATACAATAATTTTTGCCACCCACGTTTTAATTAGCTCAAACTAGAGCTTATGTAATTTTGGAGAAAAAGAGACGCTTTCCCCATCCTGGATTCGAACCAGGGTCCCTCCGTTTAGCCCGGAGTGTCTTGGACCGCTAGACGAATGAGGACAACAATCGCTTTCTCCATATATAAGGTATATATGTAAGGTATTATTAATTATCCTTCTCAGGGATAACACAATTGCCAAACAAGGCCACACACATAGCCACAGGGGTGAAAAACTCACCCCGGTGGCTTTGTGTGTTGACCATTATTTGGCAATTATGTTATTCCTGAGAAGCCTCTTAGTCTTCTTACCTTACAGCCTCTTCGTAGATATTTGGCGCAAGAAATACTAAAAAAAGTGAAATTTCTACAAAATTACTTTTTTTTTAAAGAATTTAGACTTTGTTTCAAGCAATCACGTTTGAGCTTTATTACTATGGCTTCAGAATAGGCCATAGAGGATGGGAGTGCTGGAATAATGTAGGCTCAAAGTAATGTTTTTCATACACTAATATGACAAATTATAACTTAACCATTATATTTATTCCGATTTGGAAAGGGGATGTGCTAACACATTGGATTTTCATTCACATTGCATCGAAAGTTTGGAACACTTTTGGAAGGAAGAACAGATGGCCAATTTCCCTCTTGTTTCATTAGGTCTATTTGCATTTTAGTTATAAGTGCAGTTATTCTAATGCGAAAATAGCTATGATCATGCTACATCAAGATCCACAGTTTTTCAAAGCAATCAAGCTTCTTCCACCTGGGAAACCCTACACAGTGGATCTGTAGACAAAAAAACACAAAGCACCAAATATCTGTTGGAATCGATTCCAGATTATGTGCATAACAGCCAAGTGTATCACTACACCAAAGCTTGAAACCCTGGTTATATACCAAAAACGAATCCAAGTGTCTCGTCTGCTGCTAAATTTCTCAGCTTCTTGCAATTTTTTTTTTTATTACAGAAAACAAATTTCTTTTCCTAGTACTCACTGCTTGCGAACAAACAGTAACAAAAACGAAGGATCTCCATAAGGCAAATGTACAATCTGAACCGACGTTAAACAAGTACTGAAGTTAAATCATGCATTACCGAATGGGGTTTGTGGATTGCATCGGTGTCTGGTTTCGATACGCTGGGGATGGATCAAAAAACAGGTTACATCAAATCACCTAGTACCGTGTCTATACACATAGGGAATGTTCAAGGAAAGTCACTACAGAAAGGGTCAAGTCCTGAATGAAGGATGAAATTAATTTCACTGATTTGAAGAAAAACACAAACGGTAAATGAATGAGATTTTTACAAGACGCTTTTTTTTTAATGCATAAATCTGGAAAAGTGCTTCCGTAAATACAGGAAGCTTGTAAAAATCTCAACATTGACAACGTAGGAAATATTTGGGACTTCGGAAAAGAGTTTGAAGTAGGAAAAAGATAGTATGCACGAACATTAAAAAAAAAAAATGGTTTTACTGTAGCGATTTTCACAAGTAAAGTTACTAAAATCTTGGTATCTGCCAACAGCACAATAAAGTACATAGTAACCCTTCAATACATAAAGGTTGGTGATACTGCACAAATTTTTTGCTCAGGATACGTCAGTCCCCATGTTGCTTCAATTTTAATCATTAACTTATCAGAATTAATTATTAATTCAAGAAAACTAATTACTAACCACAATAATTATGTAGTATAATATTAATTAAGTAATTAATTACTAAGTACATTAAAGTCTTACTATTTCAATTGCTGGCTTATTCCCAGCTACTTCTGTTTCTATATTATATTCCTCGGGGTTTCTAAACTTCAATTCTGTCTGCGCTTTTGCCATAACAGGCATAAATTGCTTCACTTTACTTAATGCTGAAAGAAAAAATATTACACAAACTTAAATTATTAGCAAGTAAATGTTAATCATAAAATCATTGAATTTACTATTATATGAATAACGATCCACAATCATTGAATTCTCAAATGGATTAATAATTACACAATAATTTTTTTGGGGATAATAAAATCTGGTTATATTTGGGTTCCCAACTGGTGGTCCAAGAAGGAGTCCCAAATGGTATGAGAGATGGGTCATTATTTAAAAAAAAAAACTTTTAAAAATTATTATTATTAAATATTAAAACTAAATATGCCCTGCGGTGGCGCAGTGTGGTAACGCGTTCTCCTATTGCGCGGCTAATCCGGGTTCGACTCCCAGCAGTGCAAAAAGAACGCTTACTCAGAGATCTCATAAAAGATCGCACTGCTCACTGTAGTCCGGGGTTTGGTTCCCCAGGCCTTAAGAGGTTCGGATTCCTCGGAAAACTGTAGGTCCCGGCGCAGCATGACCACTGTAGTCTTTGAGCCGTAAAACCAAAAAACAAACAAACAATAAAACTAAATATAAAAATGGAACTGATGATATATATGCAATATTTTGTACCCCCCACCCCCCGACTTTTGAAGAAAAGCTGGCTATGCGCTAGCACATAGAGGCTTATGGTGAAATGTAGAGACTTTCTATTGCTGCTAGTAGGGATTTCACCTTGACAGCACTGTTTTGTTTGGCTTTACTGTTGGCAACACTGCTTTGTTTACTTCTATACATTTACATAGGGCGACTAACGACTTAATTTTTGAAAATAATACCTCATTGGTCCGTTAACTTGTACCTTTTCAATGTTAAATTTTCATTCAAGGGGACGATTGCCACCCATTCCCCCCTTAAATCCACCCCTGAACTCTTGAGAATTTTTCAAAGTGGTCCGCGGGTAAAATTGAAGTGGAAAAGTGGTCCGCGGCTTAAACTGAGTTGGGAACCATTGTTTTAGATAAACAAAAACTCGAAAGACAGAAACTACACAGTAAAAACCACAAAGATACGAGATAAAGAAAAGACTAAATCCAACGGTCCTCACATATCGAAGAACGACGTATAAAACCGAATTCATTACTGCTCAGACAATTTTGATTCTGGAGAAAAAAAGGTCCAAAGGATAGCAAACTTCAATCCCAGTAGGCCGTAAAGAAAAAGTTTAAAATGCGAAAATGGCCTCATTTGATATGTTTACAAAAATGTAAAAGGTGCTTGCGGATAGAAGCTGAGAAGTTTGCAGTGGTAAAGCCGAAAATTGCAATCTATTTTCCCGATTTTTATCAAAGTGGGTGGGGGAGATGTAACATCGGCTGATTGACCGATGATTTTCATTTTTTTTTCAATCGACTGCCAATGCAAATTTATGAAAATATGCATAAATTGGCCCAGATTTATCAGCAAGCCGATCTATCAGTTGATCCCTATTAAATGTTGAAATTACATACTGAAATTCATAAATACAAACTATGTATTTCAGCATCCAACAAACAAAATTTACTAAACAGAGGTATTCGCAAAATAGACATTCATTAAATAGAGGTTTCACTCTATATACATTTACATATGTATATACAGTGAAAATCGTTTATAACGACCAACTGCATATAACAATGGAATTTTTACAAGAAGTTTGGTTTGCTATTCTACTCCATACTAAACACATGGGTGTTACACACCGATACATACTTACAGCTCAGTAAGCATTCAAACTTCGTTGAGTTTGTTTCGCTCCATTTTAATCCACCTGTAGATATTTTAACCATTTTTTTTTACATCTTATTTAAGTAAGTTTGTGTTTTTTTATGTACACAACAACAAAGGTCATGCTGTCAGCAGAAGTTACAGTTTTCTGAGAAGCACAAACTCCAGACCATGCAAAGCTGGTGTAGCTTGCCTTCTACGATAGCACTAGAAGTTGAACCAGGATTAATGGTGCACTAAACGAATGTGTTAGCATTACGTCTCCATACAGACGTAAACATACATTTTTTCTGAGCAATCCAAAACATTCAAAGCCCAAGAAATCAACCTCAGGACTACCCAGGTTTGTAGTCACCAGTTTGTTTTCACCCAGCCAAGCTGGGGCTAGGAGGGGTATGACCCCAGTTGCCCCCATCGAGTTATTTATAAATAGAACAATTCCCAGCTGCCCTGTGGCCCATATGCCTTTTGCTTGCCCCATTCATCCTAGCTACAGACCTGGGGCTACCTTAAGGAAGTGGTTGGTAAGATGTCTCCCCACTAACTACTTTCACCCCTTGCGAGTTAAACTCGAATTAACGGCATACACTAGGCAAGTGTTACCACTGTAGAACCACAGAGCCATTTGGGTATGTATATCTCTAAATTCTATGAAGTCAGGGAAGCGTTAAATGAAAACGTTAGTGAAATTTCAACAATATAACTTCAACTTAAATAAAAAGCAGCATTACACAATAAGCTACAAGCATATAGCAAACAGAGCTCAAGAGTTACAAAATCTTATTCTTATACAGTAAAACCTCTCAACGATAAATCCCTCTACAACGATAATTTTTCTCGGTCCGTATAATAGTGTTGTAGAGAGGTTTTACTGTATAATGAACCATCCCTATAACTCTCTCTATAAGGATAATTTTTCTCAGTCCATATAATATTGTTATAGAGAGGTTTTACTGTACACATTTTTTTCATGAAAAATTATTACAAAAAATCTCAATCTGTACCATCACTTTTTGGGAAATCTTTAAAACTTGGAATTTTCTTCATGTTCAAAAATGCCTTTTCGAAAGTATCTAGAAATAAACACACAATATATTAGAACAGCGTCTACAGAATTAACTACAATATAAACACGTCTTCACATACTTGAGTTGTTGCCACACACTGCGTAAAGTTATGAAAGAGCGAGTAAACAACAAATTAATGCAGTTAAAAAGGTTTAATTACACAGTTGATAGCGATTTCGGTGGCTAATCCGCCACCATCATCAGAACAGTTATGACCCTATTTACATACGTGGGCGTGAAGCGTTGCCAACACCATGATCACAAAAACAGCGAATTAAGAGGTATTTACAGGTTGTACGTTAGGGGTGGCGTCTCTTGCGGTAGAACTAAGCAAATTTTTCCAAATAGGTGAAAGGGCGTTAAAAGGGAGCTGATCATTCACGGAATTAGCTGTATTTGCAAAGCTGCGTTTTCATAAAATTCATTTTTATCATCGATGTTAAAATCTTGGATTACTTTCAGTGTTCCATTTCCAATTAAGATATCAACATCATCTTTTTGATTACTCCTCTCATGATAGTGGACTTTCAAAATATTATTACATAATTTTGTGACGCTTGGTTTTACAAATTTCACTAGCATTCCCCTCTAAAATTTTAAGAGAACAGATTTTAGCATATGAATATACGGTTCCGCAGACTGAAGTTGAGCATTTGCTTTTTAAAATATAGGCACAGTATAAGATAAAAATAAACAGAAAGCCTTATTGATATCTTCCGACAGAAAATAAAACAACCTTTCTTCACGAGACATGGAGTTTTCAGTTTTTTGTTTCTTAGAAATATCCACATAATTTTGAGCTTTCCTTTTTAATTTCTGTGATGCTTTTTTGCTGTTACGTTCTTTCACTTTATCTGCATTTTCAACCGAAACTTTGATAGAGGGAATAGTAAAGAAAGAAAGTGGGGTGATTTGATTCCTTTTCATGGCCTCTTCCTTAAAAAAAACTGATCAAAGGTTGCCACTGCTGGATTATACGCTCTAAGCACTTTCCAACAGACAACCAACGAGTGCTAACGTGTTTTAGTACCTTTTTTATATCAGTCTCATGAAATTCTTGAAGAATTTTCAACCTATCTTTTCTTTTCGAACTCTTTTGTAAGTAATAGTAAATGTCTACCAAAATTTCATCGATTTTAAATGGCAAACATGCAGCACTCTTTTCAGCTGCTAAGTTAATAAGGTGGCAGGAACAGCCCATAATTTCAATATTTTGGTGATGATTCTTTAACACCGCTGCTACACCTGCTTTTTTTCCTATCATAACAGGTGCATTATCACAGCTAAAGGCAACACAATTAGAAATCGCAAGGTTTTTAGATTGTAAAGCACTTACCAGAAGATTTCCAATATTTAACCCAGTTTCGTCTTCTTTCAAAGATGGCATAGATAAAAGACAATTCACAATTTTTTCACATAAAGGATCGAAGAAAGTTACCACTATTGGATACAGCTTTGAATCAACATCGTTGCTTCCATCAGTTGCAATTGAAAATGGATAGCACCTTAAATTTTCAACAAGTGATGAGGATTCCTTTGCGGACATTTCTTTCATAATTGCAGAAGTTTTGGTCTTTGCAGATCCATATTGTTTTGCAATACTGCTGTCAGGAAACGTTTTCCGAAAGAGCATCCACGCATGATCGCTGCAATTCATTGGCAAATTATGTTCGATCAAAAACGATGTAAATAAACATTCAGCGTTAATCATGGAGGTATCGTTAAATGCAAAAAATGAAGGCTTGATACTATGATTAGACTCTACAGCCTTGAATGCCTCCTTATGTTTAACAGTCTCAGAATGCAAAGTAATATCGCGTTTACCACCGTGAGTAATGCTTATGTCTTTACGGCAACACATGCAGAAAGCATATTTTGGCCCCAGTCTTGATTTTTGAATAAAATTAAACATCTTCATATATTCGGCTTTAAACGTTTGGTAGTACCTTTTATTAACGGTCGACATCGTTAACGTTGTTTTCAAAAACACCTAAAAACAAAACTTTCTTTCCAGAGCAAAGAAATACCAGATATGTCTAACACATGGCTTCCCTACACAAAGTCACGTGCTTGACCAAAACCTTAACGGTGTAGCGCATTCTTTCTTTCCTCCCACCAACAACTACAAATACAGATGCATGATTTCGTTGTGCAGGGGCATCACTCTACGTCATAGCTGGAGCTAAAATTCCACGTCACGCCATGCATGCGCCGTCAACGGCAGGCAAATTTTTCCGTCTTTTTTACCGATATTTGCATTTATTTATGCATATTTATTATTAAATATGCACATATGCGCAAAAATTTAAATAAACATGCATCAAGAAAAATAGGTATTTAATTTTTTTAAAAAAAATCAGTATTTTAAAAAACACTGGGGATTTTAGATGAAATCTCCGAATGTCGTTTTCGACTGGAAGACCAATAAAAAATCGGAAGCCTTCAAGGTAAATCGGAAGGATTGGCACGTATGCTATTGTAGGATCAGAAGAGTTGCACTTTTCTTTTAAAGCATCATGAAAACGTTAAGTATTATTATGAAATGATGGCGATAACACTGATCATGAAAACGAGAAAAAAAAAAGCCCCAAAACTGGGGGCTAGTGCCCCCCCCCCAAATTATGCCTATGGAGAGTGATTACTGTTTTGTACACTTTCCTGATCAATGTCCAACATAACACTTCAAGACAATTTTACTTTTGCTTTCAGATCATTTCATGGACCATTAAAAATTAGTCCACATGCCAAATGTGCCACAGACCGCCAACTCCAATTGGAAACAGTTATCGTGCAAAAGCGAAATATTTTTTTAAATTTACATTTCCATGAAATTAAACAAAAATCTTTGATATTGCCTTTGCTACAGAGACAGTGTGATATGGTCTGCAACTGTACTGATACAGAGGTATCTTCTACATTCCCGGTAGGAGTAGCTCTTACTTATGAAGATATTTTGGTATCTAATCTGTTGGCGCTCATGTAAGATTGCCAAAGGGGTGTGTGTGTGGCAGATTATTTCCAAAGCACAACACAGTCCTGTAGCTAGGGCGAAAAGGCAACATCACCCAGGGGATTGTTATATATATATAAATAGCTCGATAGGACAACTGGGGCCAGGCCCCTTCTGGCCCTGGCTTGGCACAACATTTCACTTTTTCGCAGAAATAAACCTAAAAAATGCAAATATTGAAGAGTAATAATGGAGGGGCTCGACCCCTTCCCTACTACACACACATATACATACATGGACAGTCTTTAATCAAAAAAGTTATGTTTTTTATTCATAAAAATTAGAAGAAAAAGGAAAACAACACTTTAGACTGGCTTTGATCGAACGATTTTCAGGTAATCGTTTTGGAGCTTACACCAATTGAGTAACTGGAGCATTTGAGAGCACGGTTTTAACTCATTAATGCTTTTAATTTACCCTCAATCCGCTATTCTAATTCAATATAGGAATTTCTACTTTGTCAATTCATTAACATAAAATGCTCACTCACCAGATTGGTTAAAATATTCGCTGTACAACAGCTGCTTTGATGAGACCATGTCCTTCTTGCCATCTCCGTTACAAAGTTCTTCTCCAATTATAGAGTTTCCTTTACTTTCTGCCATGGTTGAAGTCAGTCTTTGTTTTCACGATTTGACTACTTTCTGCCTGAAAGAAATACACCAACTTCATTTCACAGCGTTAATAAAAAGTCATAGCCTGGTTTCTAAGATTTGAACTTTGTCCCTATAAGAATTTTTATCTAGAAAAACTTCATATAAACTTGGGAAAAAAACAAAAACAACCCTACCACTAAATGATCATCCAATGATAATTTTTACATCGGATTTAAAATTTGCCTGTTTCAGTTTTACAACCTAAATACGGGTAATGTCAGGACCTGTAAATTTCCAAGGAATCTGAATCTTTGTTGCCAAGGGAACCATAGGCATGGCCAGGGAGGGGGGGCTTGGGGTTGTGCCCCCCATTGCAATGAAATTTTGTATATTTAACATAGGAATATACGAGTTGCAGCTCTGTAACCCCCTCCTTGTTGAGCCTATACCCCACTTACGAACTTTCTGGCTATGCCTAAGAAGGGAACAAAACCGGATTATGGCTAGAAAAAAATAGTACACATCCCATGGAACTAATTGGAACCAAATCTACGTTAATGTCATGAGAGATGATCATATTCTCTCTATACCAGGAGTTAAAATTTGCTGAAGTTAATGCAGTCAAACTCGGTTAATACGAGATGGTAAGAATATGTAAAATTCCTCGTATTAGCCATTACTTGTAAAACCTGTGAAAGGAATACAAATTTTAAACCAGCGACCAATGACTTTTAAAAACCAGCACAACAAAGCTTTGTCAATGTCTTCTTTTTCTCACATTTTTAATTTTGAATTTTCACAATATTCTTTTCGAAAGCAGATAGAATAGCCTCTCTATTTTTCCAAAATGTTGATACTATGGATGAGGATATATTTTTTGCATACTACAACTTATTTTCAATGGCTACTTTTTCACTAACTGTTAAAGCTTTTCTTTTTATACTTGCCATTATAAATTTAAAAAAAAAAATTAATTTATAGATTTTCCGAAATATTTTTTTTTCTCCTTTTACACTCTGGTACTAAAGAACTGAAGCCAAGGCATAGTGCCAAAATCAAAGCTTTTAAAGAATTGATTAAAATGACTCTGCCTTGATTAGTTGGTGGCTGCACACATGAGCTGTGTGCAGCCACCGACTAATCGAGGTAGTGGCTGCACACGTGAGCTGTACTCCCTGCAATAAGTTTGCTTCATGGAGTGAGGGGTTTTATTATGTCTCTGCCTGCGGGCAAACGTTATCATCGGGCAACATGGCAGAAACCATTACTACTAGCTGGACATCTCCCTCCTCTTTTTTTTTTTTATTTTCCTTCATTTTCGTCAGAAAAGAGGAAAACATTACATGGTAAAGGGAAAAATCGCATTAAAGTGGTCAGAAATTTTCCTTGTATTAGCCAAGATTCTACTTTTGTGCTTGGAAAGAAACATGAAATTCTTAATGTAGTTAAATAGTGAACCAAAGCTGATGTGCATATTGATTGTTTTAGCTCATTTGTTTTAGCGCGTTTGACTGTATTTTAGTTTGAAGTATTGGCTATGAAATATTAAATTGATTCAAATGCCATTACTAGTCTCCTTCCACTGTCCCCCCCGTCAAAAGTTGAACCGATAAATTAAACAAACTGGTATTGAATGGCCTAGAATAAAAGTTAATTGATTAATAGAATGATCACTCAAAAAAGTTTATACACACATGGAATGAAAAGGCCATAAAAAGGAACAGTTATTGCATTTGAAAGTTTAATTGAAAATTTTCTTTTCAATTAAACTCTATATTTTCAACACGAAATAGTATTTAAATGCCATGCTAGATGATAGCTATATCATAGTTTGGGATCAAAAGCATGATTTATCAATAAACAGAATGAAAAATATCTGTTCAGTGCAGCACTGGTGGATCCAAGAGGAGCAATCACCCCCACATCCTTGAACTGGGATTATATCATGGAAAATAAGAAGTACAGAACACTTAGCTAAAAATAGAAATCGGAAACAAATCACACCCATCCCCTCCACTGAAAGCAGGCCTGTAGCTAGAAGCTTGTTACAAGGGAGGGCTCTGAAAATTACGAGGGGAGGGGAGCTCAAAATTCATAAAAATGTTTATGTATTTTTTTTTCAATATATTTAACAATACTAAATATATATAAGCACCGACTACTATATTTAATATATTAATAAATAAATTTCTTAATGTAAATTTTGCATTGAAAACTATAAATTTTAGTATACCCCTCTATAATTTCCCCAATCCTTATTATAAAGTATATGAAGACTCAAACCTATGTAAAAAAAATTACATACACAAGATCTACCGTAGAAAGCTATTTTGAATACATTTTTAACGTTAAAGAACAATTTCCATTGTCATGTACAATTTCGTACAAAACAAAAAATTTAAAATAAAATTCTATTATATTTTGAAAAAAAAAAAAAAATATATTTTCTCAGGGAGGTCAGGGGGTACTACATTTCCAGGGGTGGCTCAGTCCCCTATAGCCCAAGTCTGGCTATGGCTCTGCCTGAAAGATTTTTGGGTGAAATAGCACAGTTTGTCACCTATGGACATTTTTTTTTTTCATGTTGCCAAAAGCATCCGCAATGGACGAAGTAACCTTCCACCATGTTTTGGAAATGTGCTTTACAGAGTTTTTTTTTAGCAGTGTAATTTTTTTGAATCACAATGAATGCCTTGGGGGGTGGGTACCTTCCACACCCCACTACAAAAAAAAAAGAAAAAGAAAAAAAAAGAAGATAAGCCTGAAATCCGAAACTGTCGAACTAGTAAAGAGTACAATACTGAGGAAAAGCAAAAGAGAGTACTCAATTAGTTCTCACATTGGAAGCATAGAAGAAATGCCAATGTATGGTGTCGTAGATAGTATGACATCATAAGCCAAATCACTGCAATTTCAAGAAGAGAGAGAACAAGGTGACGAATTGTACAGTAGTGCCGATTTCTGAATCCACCAATGTAGTACAGACAGCAATTAAGATGCATTTGTAATAAGGAAAATGACAAGATACATTTGTAATAAGGAAAATGACAAGATGCATTTGTAATAAGAAAAATAACATAAAATATGCTTTTCTTCTACTTTTGAAGTGGGAATACACACTAGCTTTAGTTAAGTATCAGTATGCATGGAATTAGACAGCTGGAATAATTAAAATAGAAACTGTCATTTTTCAATATACAAGCTGACATAGTTATTTGTGTAAAGCACTATGGGGAGGGGGAGAAGGAGAATAACATAATGCAGATTTGTAGAAGAGAATGTATGAAGTTATGGGTGAATATTACCAAATTCAAAAAGTTGTCATATATACACAGGTGTATTTAGAAAGTGCATAAGGGGGGGGGGGGAATACAGAGATCAACTCTATATAGTCGTATACATGCAAAATTTAATCGCAATGAGAGGTTACAACCACTCTACATATGCCAATGCATATATATATATCAACTGAGGAAGATTTTTTGCCAATATTACACGTGCATCCTTTCATAAACATTTAAAGATACACAACATCACTATGCCAAGAGAACCATTTTAGGCTGATATACAATGAAATGTGACCATAAAAATTATACGAAGTTCCGATAGAAATGGTGTATTAGGTTTAATTTTAACTTTGCATATAACGATGGCTTTTCCCAGTCCTTGAACTAACGCTACAAAGGATTACCACTCTTTTTTTGAAATAAAAAATAAGGAGTTTCTACGAACCTAAATAATCCCAATGAGCAATTGCGGTATGTCAAAAACCATACTGCAGCTTCACTGCATCACTATCGACTAAGTCGTTCTGAAACTTTTTACTCTTGTGCCCCCTTTACGTGTACATGCGGACATTGAGACTCCTTCCCCTATTTAAACTTACATGTGGACATAAAGGTTAAAATTCATGGTCACCGCCTGTCGCAGAGCGACTAAATTTCAATGAATAGCAATTAAAAATATGCCTTAGTTGCCATTACACTCACCACTTTGTTTCCCAGTATAATCCTGCAGAATATAGATTAATAGTGAAACATGCAAAAGTTTCAACTGAACACTTTGATTCCGTACTTGCAATTAATTTGTTTCGATCCGATTCAGTGACAAGTTGGCAACCAAATTTTAATCATAATTTAAAAATATGAAAAATAAGTAAAATGTGTCTTTTTCTTCCTAATCTCAAGGATTTAGATACATTGTGGGTGGATTTTTTTTTTGTGGAATTGTGTTTGAGTGGTAGGAGAAGTGTGCTTACCATGAATGGGCTATTTAAAGGGAGGAATAATTTTGTCGGAGTATGACATTGTGGACTAGGCCTTGAGTGGATAATGCTAATTTGCAGTATTTATGTGGTGTCACTACAAAACGGATGGGTCAGAGAACTTGTTTCCGGCATTTTTCCGAGCCATAAAAACTGTTTTCCCTGCCACATACCACCAATCAAGACGACTAGGTGAGTACTTCTGAAATTTTTAATTACGATTTTGCAGGTTCTTACGGATTCAGTACTTTACTGATTCAAGAAGTGCACCACTAATGTGATTGATTCGGCAGTAAGGGTGAAGCCCGAAGTGGGAAGGGAGGGCATGGGTCTCACCCCTCCACTGATTGCAAAAATTACATAGCCCATAAAACATTGGGCACTAATGCACGATACGCACCCCCACTCAATTCTAGTCCATTTTTTCAAAACTGACAATTGGCTCTGGTAAAACTGGTAACTGGCACGGTTAGCCGCTATATTGTTTATGCCATTCTCATATGTCTTCTTCCCCCCCTCCTCCCAATTCCTAAAAAAAAAAATGAGTACTTACTTATTTCGTGGAATGGGATGTTTCTGGTATCAGCACCAGTCGCCATGTTGCTTACGGCGTTTTTGGCAATCCTCCTCCTTCCCTCACATACTTTCCATCAATCCTCCTCCCTTCCCTTAATTTCTGTTGTTCTTCCTCCTCCTCTACCCTAGTTTTTGCGAATCCTCCTCTTCCTCCCCTCCCATGATTTCCCTAAATCATCTTCCTCCTCCCCTTCTAAACCTAAAAAACCCTACCATGTTTCCTACAGCACCACTGAAAATCATCTTTTACACAAGGTCTCGCACACAGAATCACCAGTTTCTTCTTTTTCCGGACATTCATACTCACATGCAATTAAACCCCTTTTCATGACTCATTCCATCCATAAAAAATGAAAACATTCAGACGATGACTACAAGCATGAAGAAAAAAATAAAATGGCATCTCACACCACTTTTCAACGCACCATACAGATGTATGTAATGTCACAATGCAATCTAGTGCAATTTCCTACGATTTCAAGAGAATAGACGAAGTGGGTTGCGTGTTCTGCAGTTCCACCGAACACTGAAAACATGGTAGCAGAGCAGTTGCAGTGTTGGAAACACTTAAAAAAATTCAGTAGGGTGTGAGTTGTGCAGTTACACCAAATATGCAATCACATATTAGCATATAAAGTAGAAAATCATGATCGAATCGTCCGGTCAATAGCATTCCGATTTCACGAAAAATAAGGAGTTTTAAGGATTGCTAATTAAAACTAAGTACTTTTAAGGTCAATTAAAAATGGAAACCAAAAAATAAGGAGTTCTTAAAGGTAAAGCTATTAAAGACCTGTACAAACCCTGCAATAGACAGATTTCAGTGCATATGGATTTAATCTTTCGGTGTTTAGAGTTACATATTGACGTTCGCCGCATTTTATTTGGCGTAACTTCTTATATCGCCACAACAATCATTAATGCACAACTATGCTATATAGGTCATACAATCACAAAAATGAAAACACAGTGAATTCTATAACAATATGCTAGGGACTGAAAAAAAAAGCTGTTATAAGCAGATTTCACCGTATTACCTAATGGTAAGTTGATACAAAATTAATTACCAGTAGGAACAGCAAAGAAGCTGTTAGCTTAAGAGATTCCATTTGTAACAACGTAAACCAAATGTTATCAGAAACCAATGATTGAAATAAATAGCAAATTATATATCGGTTAAAAACAACTTCTGAATTTTTGAAACTTAAAAACTGAAAATAGCAAAGCACTAACCTCCTTAAAACACAAGATTGCACTAAAGGTTATTATTGTGTGTGTTCGTAGTCTTCTGTTGCTGGGCAGAGTTTCTATCAGTAGAGAATTTGCAGCCACACAAAGTTTTTATTAAAGGCAAATTTGCAGCTACGCACAGATTTTATCAACCACGAATTTGCAGCTACACCAACGATTTTTATAGCTTAAATAGTCATAAAATAGACGAAAAAAATATCAACACAACTCGTAGCTAAAACTTCATACACGTGTTTTAATGTTGATACGCTTGTCTTATCGATATATCAGTATGTGTCCCGATACAATACAAATTCCTATAATAATAATAATCGAAATGATAAACTATATATTGTTTTACTTTATTCAATTTAGGATGTCATCCATTAATATATACTGTAGAAGCTTCATAACGGACACTGTGGAATTTTTTACATTATTTTAATAGCAGTTTCGATGGACCGGGAGAAAATTTAAATTATTCACGAATTCGCATTAATTACGATAAATTAGAAATTTATTACTAATAATAATCAATATAAATTATAATTATAGCAATTTGAATGTACATTAAGCTGTTTTTCTTTTAAGGACTTTCAGAGGAAAAAGACAATTGGAAATGAGCTAAGCATGGTTTCTAAAAGTATGTTATGTGAAACTCCCCGATTTTCTAACGATTCTTTAGGGGTTCCGCATGCAATAATAAAGTATTGCTAAAATTTTCAAGAAAATCTCTAGGTGGTGGTTTTATGCAAGGAGATTAATGGGAAGGGTGGCCGTCGAAGGTGGCAGCGCTGTATTAAAGTTAATACAAATTAGTAGTTTTTAAGGGGTAAGCATCCCTTAACACGTTGACTGCCACGGCAATTTTCAGAAATCTAGCCTAAAATGACAATTTGACAAAGTAACTTCTTCTAAAATAAAAATGATAAAGTTCAGATAAGAATTAGTCGTAGAGTTGATTAGATAAGAGATTAAAACAGTTTCGAAAAAAATTAGATTGCAAGAGCTCCATTATTTAGAGAGTCTACCACCTACCGAAAAAAAACAGCGTCCGACAAAGCCATGTCGTATATGTACCCAAGCAAAAAAACGCCGAGAAACGCGTTATTTCTGTCCAGCCTGTAAAGAGAAGCCAGCCCTTTGTGTGGAAGATTGTTTTAAGAAGTTCCACAAACAATAAAATATTATTTTATTTCTTGAATTTGAATTAATTTTTATAATTATATTTTTTGTTCGTTTTTTAATAAATTTTCTGTTCATGCAAGCCAGCATTGATTTTTTGTTCTTTTCCCAGAAGCCATCTATCGATATTAGCACTGATATATTCCGAGTTTAATCGTAGCTGCACAAAAATGGCAAGTAAACAAGGACGAGATAACTCGTAGTTGGCGTCCTAGAAAAGAACGCAATCTACAAGTTATCTCGTAGTCGGCAGTCAACGTGTTAAAAACTACTTTCGATAATAGACCAATAGATGGCGCTGACAAAATAAATACCAGTGTTCATAGACGGCCGTGATTGCAGAGTGCGTTGTATCTGAATGGATGGAACTCAATTTATGTTGAATGACATCTTTCGATTCCGACAATGTTGAAGAGTCGGATTCAGTGCCGCAAAATTTCTAGGGGCGCAAGTGGCTGAGGATTTTTTTTTTTTTTAATTACAATTTATTTACCGTAGAATTCTGTCGATCAGCTCTCCCCGAGAAGGCGCCCTCCACCTTTTATCTAAATCTGAAATTCTGAAAAATTGCGTGAAACAACCCCTGCCCCCCACTCCAAGGCCGGGATCCAAGCAGGGGATGAGCCCCCTGAGAATAATAAGTTTACGTTTAAAAAGGGTTGTTTTCAAGTAAAAAATACTTAAAACTAAACTTTAAAGTGAAATTTTCTAGCTTTGTGCTCTTCCTTAAATTTTGTTCTGCATCCGCCCTTACCCGCCTCTCCCAGTATGCAAAAAAAAATAAATAAATAAAAAATGCCAAAAAATGCCAAAAAATTGTCGTCAAAAAAAAAAAAAAAGTATTTATAAGGTATCGTTATTATAACTTATAACTGGTTTCAAACACTGAATTCACTGTAGTGCCCGAATGGCTAATTTTTGGAAAAAAATTCACTGAACAAAAAATTTTTATTTCGATGTTCTTCACCTGTTACACATACTTGGCAGTTCCCAACTCTTTTCCAGTGTGTTAAAAAAGGCAGTTTTAGGCTTATTTTCACTAAACAGTAACACAGATCAAAATCAGAAAACGGAATTCCGGATTTCTTTGTCTCTGCTGTATTATTAGCTCAATCACTTAAATTATGTATCAAAAATTGTATTTAATTCATGTAATTGGCTACGTAGCAACGTGATGGGCATAAACAGTAGTTACGCTCTACAGCCAAACCGGCCCCTTTGCGGACACGGGGATATGGGCAAATATGCCTTATTTGGCGTCCCCAACACCCCCTCTTATTTTGTCGGTAGAATTCAGGACCACCCTGTATAGGGTGCATCGGCAGATAAAGGGTGTTCAACTTTGTCCATAATTTCTTTTCCCGATCGGATCCCTGGCGTATAGTTAGATTTTACAGTATAATGCAATGTCCAGTAGACTGTTGTTGGTTCTATCCTTATATAATGCGATTCCGAATGCATGAACGAAATAGTAGTAAGTACCAGTCAAGAAAAACATAAAACGTATTAAAACAAACTTTAATTCAAAAACAGGTCTTCATTTAAACGAATGTGATGTAATCAAATACATAAACATTCGAAGACGTAAACACATGTTACCAAACAGACTGCCTTATGGGAACTTCAAAATCCGAAAATCATGATTATAATAATCATCATCAAAAATACTGAACACATTCAAAAACATCATTTTTCTATAAAGCATAATAATTACGTCATTGTGCATTTCATGTAAAGCACAATAATTACGTCACTCCAGAAAATAACGTCCAGCGTTAAGTGTGGTCTGGTAAAAAGAATATTTATTCAAATTGATTACAACAAAAATAATAAATATTTGATATCCAATAAATAACCGGCATATGAACGAACAGTAAATGCCTGGCATTTGAGGCAGACATTGCACACACAAATAAATAAACCTAACAAATACGCTTTTCTTTAAAATGGCAATGGGAAGTTTAACATTGGTCGGACATTACTTGACGGCACGCATGATGCCAAACATCGATAAATATATCTAGTTGGCAACCTGAATTTCATTTCTATTTATAAGGCAACATTCTTGCGTCTAAATATGTTATCATAGGGATGTAAATATTCTATAGTTTACTCTAGAAGTCCTCAAAATGTACTCTGTAGCTCCCTCGGAAACCCTGAGACCCTTTCGAGGATTCCCAAGGTGAAAAATATTTCCATAATAATATTGTTTAATCATATTCTGATTTATAATGCGACACATATCAATAGACATAGCCCATATAACATTTTTTTAGGGTTCTCAATACCTGTTAAGAGACTACGGGGATTCTTAATAATTTTTAAGAAACACTACGGGGTTATCAATAATTTTTAAGTACAATTATTTTGTATAAGAGGCATCCTCAAACCAAAAGCTCCAGAACTACTGCCTTACTAGATAGAGAAATATTGTTATTTATTTTGAAGGCGTAGCCCTCATCTTATAAGATTTAAACTGATAAAATCAAACTGTAGCCATACTGACGCTGTTAGACAACAGCAGCAGCAACAACAAGAATTCAGAAGGGTAATGTTAACCTGAGCAGTAGCGTAGCAAGTTAATTTTTCTTTGGGGGGGGGGTCTCAAGTTACTTTTAAAAAGATTATATGATTAAATGTGAGAAAATATTGTGTTTTGATATCAAATGGGGGTGGGGTGAAGCCCCCTTTCTACACCACTGACCTTGACGTGTGATGAAAAGGATGCTTGGGCAAAGAAGCGTCAAGAATCAGATCTACATACCGTGGTGTATAACCTATTAAAGCGACAACCTTTGTAAACTGACCATTTGAATAGAGTGACCACTTTTTATAAGAGGTAATTGGTACGGACTCAGTCATACGTATACCAAAGTCTGTCGTGTATAGTGACTATTGCAGTCCAGTCCCAAAAGTGGTCACTTTAGACAGGTTCTACTGTATTTCTATAGAGCATACAATATCTTAGTTTACATATAGAGGTAATTTCCACTTCGAAAGTTTTCGAGTTTTTAAACGTTGAAGACTTTACTGTGCTTGAACCCAAACAAGTCAGCGATTATTTCTGGTAACCATTTTTCGTTGCTTTCTACACCTCCCAAATTTTCTGCCAACCGTCGCCAAATTTATGCACATTTTAAAATAACACTTCTGACATCAGCTTATTTTTAATTCACTTTTTCTTTTCAAGTTCTAATCAAAATCATAAACTTTAATTGAAAACAAACCAATGGCAAACATTCATAAACATGGCTCGTCAAACCAAACCAGCAGAGAACAGAAATATATTCAGTGGTTGGTTGATTGAACCTTTATAGCTCGAAGACAATAAGGGTCGTTTTTGTCTTTGAGCTCTAAAAGTTTAAAGACAACAAGGAGCGTTCTGTGCCAAGGAAGTTGAGGTGATACGTATGGTTTGAAATTTGATTGGCGACTATTTCTCGACATATTAATGCCGTTGATGCATTGGCGTGGCAATCATTGAGGCCCATGTGGGGGTAAAATTTGCCCTAGGAGGGGCTGAGCCATCCACACCAATTATCAGCATGTGCAATTGATTTGTAATTTTCGCTTTTCTAGGGCTAACTTTTATTCCAATGAGGACTAAAACTCCAATTCCTTTCCATCTCTAGTTACACTAATGCATTAATGGCATGTTTAAATTGTAATGGGTTACTGCAGCCGTCATGTAGGCATGTTTAGCAGTGAAGGAGCATTGCCCATAAATAAAGAGGCCCAGGTCCCTTAAGGTTTGTTTGTTTGTTTTTTGGTTTTACGGCTCAAAGACTACAGTGGTCATGCTGCGCCGGGACCTACTGTTTTCCGAGGAATCCGAACCTCTTAAGGCCTAGGGAACCAAACCCCGGACTACAGTGAGCAGTGCGATCTTTATGAGATCTCTGAGTAAGCGTTCTTTTTGCACTGCTGGGAGTCGAACGGTCCCTTAAGGGCTGAAGTAAGCATTATTATGATTCGTCATTCCAGGCTCCGTTGTGTAGTATTAGCATTATGGCTCGTTGCATGTTGAAAATCAGGTAGGCTTTTCCCTGAAAACAGCAATGGGAGAAGGCAGAATCGGAGTGTAATTTACATTTTTACAAATATTTTACCACACTGTTTATTTTGTGAATAATTTTTAGTTGAAAGGAAAAATGTGTAATGATGGGTGATGACCTCCTTTTAATTAAATATTATATAATTTCAATATAATAAATAATATAATTCAAAAATTTAAAATATTATATAATATAATTTCCAAGTTTTTGCGACTCAAAGTTGTAGAATAGGGGTTTTCAAACTAGGGTACGAGAGAAAAATCAAGGGGCAAGCGAACGAGTTAGCATTTTGCCTCTTTTTATGACTTTTAAAGTTTACAGCACCCTTCTGTCCTTTTGCCAAAATAGAAAGAGGCAATTTTATTTTTCAGTTCGTTTCTGCTCGCCTCATTCCTCCCATACTGTCTTTTGCTGTTCCCAGCGGCATAGCGTGTAGAGAGCAAAATTATTAGGGGCGCAAAACTGTCACTTATTGGACTGGTGGAAAGGAGTGTTAAGTGGTTTTAGCGGGCGCAATACTTAACTTGCCCCGGCACCGGCAACCCATGTTACGCAGCTGGCTCTTCCCATTGTTGCGAACAAGGTTTTTCAACAATGTGTACGATCAAAACCAAATGCCACCAAAACTGTCAATTGAAAATGACATGTCTGTGTATCTCTCTGAAAGGGTTCCCAAAATTGATTTACTTATTGAAAAGTGCCAAGCTCATCAATTTCATTAAATGCGTAATTATGCATTGACTAAAATTATAAATACTAATTGTTTGTTATCTATCCTATGGCATCCATACGTTCTATATCATATGCTTCTAAGGAAGTACGCCAACACACTTGGGCAAGACGAAAGGATAAGCACGTAAAAAAGTTTGAGAAACCTTGCGGTGAAAAATGGGACTATATGGTGAGATTGATTAGAATTCACCTCTTAGATTAATTGTAGTGTGGATTCCTATGTAGGATGTAGGAGGTTCCTAGCATTATTGGACGCCAAGCAGTACAAAAGGAAGAATCACATTAACGGAATGATTTATTGAAATGATGCACATATTAGCTTGAGAAATTGGAATCGTGGGACATTGATTTTATATGTGAAGGAGGCGCCTTATTTTCTCTATAATATATATGTATCTATTTCCGCATCCTTTTTTTCACTCGTTATCTAACTCGCAATACAGGGCACTCGTGACTATGAGAAGAAAAAATTTTATAGTGTTTTTAGATGATATGGGACTTGAGAATTTTAATTGTTTGTTATGGTTAACCTCTACAAACTCATTGAAAACAACGGGAGTCCAGCTCAGAGTACTTTAAATCCGTGTTTCTAAAACTATGGAATTACGGAATATCTCCTCATATCGGTAAACATTTGGGGTATTTACACCTTCTGTATCAGCACGAAGGCGATTACCGGATACATCCTGCTGCACTGGATAAAAGGTACTCCATCGCAACACATTAAGATCCAGAAAGGAGAAGCATTGAAGTTCTGAATAAGGCGCATAGATACTACTGAAGTTTCGAATGGCGTGCTGTGGATTATCACTAACGTTTGCGGTGGGGCTACACCAAGCCAATACTTGAGATTTGAAGTACCAACGCTGTTTGCGATACATTTCCATTCGTTCAGAAAACTTAAAGATTAAAATGAAAAGGGTAATTGGAACAGAACCAAGCCTGTAGACAGGACGAGGGGACAACTGGGTCCGCACAACTGCTGGTCTCGACTTGGCTACAGGCCTGAACAGAACAAATTTAAATTATAAGGAACTGAGAGAGTTAATAGCTGAAGAAAAACCATCTTGAAAGTAGAGTTGGCACACGATGGGGCACAACGAAATTCTGAATGGAAGCACACATAGTCAATGCTAAGGCTCTTAAGAGGAGGTATGCGATTAACGCATAGGTGTTGAGTATGGATTTGTTGGGTTGTTTGCTTATTCGGGAATTTTAGGACGCAAGGTCAGGAATGGTCGTGCTGCGCAGGGATATATATAGTTTTCCGAGGAATCCATCTCTTAAGGTTTAGGTAACAAATTACGGGGCCACAGAGAGCAATTAGTCGATAAGCACCCCTTTAGTTTTTTCTTTTTTTTTTTCTTCTTGGCATTGGGATTGGAATCAAGGTTAACAGCAAGCTGGGTGGGGGGGTATGTTAGCGAGGTACATAAACGTAGTTTTGTATGGGCCCGTGGGTGTCCGAGCCCCACAATAATTTAAATTGCAGTTTTAAATATATTACAATGTATAAATGTACATAATATATTCTTGGGCCCCCCACCAATTTTGAAAACTTTACGTTGATACCACTGCACTGCCATAGGGCTGTTAAGTGCCATGTATAGTTAACATTGAATTTTTAAATAAGGGTATGCAAAGTTTTTAATTTATGAAGGGCTCGTTTAAATAGCTACAAACGGTTATTCATTATGGAAACTCGATGGGAACTAATAATTAATAATAGAGAAAGAGAGCAAAAATTACGAGAGAAAGAGAGTGGAGAGAGAGAGAGAGAGAGAGACAGAGTAAAAGATCAGGAAAAATAATATTCAGGAAAATGAACTTTTTCTAAATACGCGCCTGAATAGTTAAAAATGGCTATCCGTTATAGAAATTTAGTTAAAAATAATATATATAATAATGAAAGAGCGAAATATAAAATAAAATGAGGAGTTTAGAAAAAATAATATTTAAAATCGGGAAAAAGAATATATCTTTAAAAAAAATTTATATTCCTTGGCTTTTATTTTTTGTCTGTATATTGTATTTGGATTCTAAATTGAAAAGCTATGTTTTAATTAGGATCTTTTCCTCCTCTTTATTCTAATTGATTTAAAGGATGTGTGATTTTTACATTGTTTCAATTGTGGCGTAATGGAAGTCGTCAGTACCCGAGTTCAAAATGCGTAACTTGCACTAATTGTATCTCAAACGTAAGACACATACACACATACCATATATATAGATATATTTTTTTTGCAAGCATTTTCTTTAGAATAAGAACTACCTCACGGAGTGGCACTTAACTCTAAGTCTAGCAATAATTATCGGTTAACAGACACTGAGGACTTGGGAAAGGAAGAAAGAAAGGGAACAGGGATTTTCTCGATTTCCTCCTCCCCATTTCTCTCTCCCTCCCCACATCTCAACAATTGGTATAAATATGTAGACTTTTTCTATATCACCATTAACAGATTCATAGTTTCTTAGTGACACTTGTAAATTGCTGATTACATAAGACGAATTACATATAGTACACACACCTTTAGTGGAATAAAACAGTATTAGATACACTACAGTAGTATTATTTGAAGGTTATTAAAAATACTAGAGTTTTTAATTAAATATGAGGTATATAGACCATAAAATTGCATTTTGCGATTATTATAACCTTTGTATATATATTGTTATTTTGGAAATGTAGCGTTGAAGTCTACTCTGATGAATGGTGTAAACATTTTATTCAAAATAGTCATGAGTTGGACTTCTTATGCGTTTATCTTTGATGATTAAGAAGATGATAAGTTAACGATAAGAATGAGTTTCTAAACCTTTCGGGGATCTTTTGTATTGCGAGCTTTCATTTCCATGTGCATCCGTTTTTTGAAGACGGCTAAATCGTAAGGAGACATTTGTAGAGGAATTTGTCCTTCCACCCTTTGTCTAAGGCAAAGGAAGGAAGCCACTAAGCAAGCAATAATGACGACGGACAACAACAAAATGAGCGAAGCTGCAAATCCTGACTTGGACATGCAGACGGCATCCCTTTCCTCTTCACCAGTGATTTCTGGAGTTCTTGAGTGCGAATCGTTGGTGAATGGCGAAAAGGTTAAGTCTTCAACAGAAACTACCTGGAGCACGCTGTTTAGTCCAACTTCCCTAGTTTCTGTCAAAGTGTCCCTCTTCCGTCTCCTGTTCAAAGAACTGCACTGCTCGAGGCACTCACCTCTGCAGATTTGAACTGTGCACTGAATGTGGACATCCGTGGAATCTGGGAACTTAAAGGCTTGGAAATGAGCAAAGGACAGCACAGACGCGGTGGATCCAAAGTTCTTGACTTTGGTGAATCGGCTCATGAGTTTTGGCCGAGTAATGCATCCGTCCGAATCTACCAGTTCAATTGGTGCCCTGTTACCATCATGGGCGATACAGTTACGAACGAGCATGTCGAACTTGTTTTCTTCGTCTTTAATTGCAAGCACCAATGTCATAGTCTGACCTATTCGTACGATGCCGGAAACCTCACTGGCCCACGGACCTTTTCCAACTTGTATCTGCATCCAGCAACCCACGTTGTCACCAGCAAAGTCCGCTCTGACTACTTGGAGCATGTCAACATTAAACGGCCGGAACGTCACTGTTTTTTCATATTGGTCATGCCAGTTACATCGCAATTTTCGAGCTTGGTCCCACACTTCCTGCACCAGAGGGTCGTACTGGACGATGACAATGTTTTCAAAGTAGGATCCTGTTTCTGTTGGGCCGTAGTTCCCAGAGGCCAAATTACCATGCATCCCACAACTGTTGACAGAAATGTCGAAGTTGACGCTTCTGTGGCCGGAACCGGCAGGAAGATGTACGCATCGACCATAACTATAGTGACCCTTGCTATATATTATACCATGAAATGGTTTATCAAAATCAATGGATATCCTCATAAGGTTCTTGGCACACTTGACATCTAAATTGATAATCTTTGGCATTTCGGGCATTGGCAGGGGCCAAGCTTCGTGGTTTGGAATTTCATTAACGCCGGGAAAATTATTGATCTCAGAACTATATGTGGCATCATCAGGAGGTAATACTTGTCCATATAGGGACACTGGTGCGCTCTCCTCTTGAATGCGGTAATCTTGATCTTCATAATTGTTTGATTCAGAACTATCACCTGCTTTGTGGTTTGCCTCGTGTGGAGACAAGATGCGATTACTCGTGTGAGAAGTAGGTGGTTTAAAATTTGAAGGTCTTATTTGTGGTCCTGGTTCGGGTTCAGCAAAGTCAGCAAAAGGGATGTGGTAAACTTCATGAGATCTTCTACTTTCGTCGTTGTCATGTTGATGAGCTGGGATATTTTGAGTTTGAGCAGAAGCAAAAGGCGAACGTTGATGATGCTCATTATTACTATGCTGACTGCCGGCAAAAGCCAATGAATGTTGATGGTGTTCGTTATTATGCTGACCGGAATTTTTAGGCTCAATAGCAGATTTACCAGCAGCATTGGAATGCGCAGGACCATTTTCGTGAGAAGATTCTGCCTCTGAAAATTCTTCGTCCTCATTGTCCAAAATATCGTTTTCTTCCTCTGAAGATAAAAGGTGAGCTATATCCAATGGCAAGACTACCTCTCCTTGAGGTAAAATGAGTTCTTGCCTCTGCTTTTCTTCATCTGCCTCATTTTTCGGCTGATTGTGATTTGGAATTAACACGGGCAAATGTTGAGCTGATTTCTTTAAGTGTGGTAAAGTATTTTTCTCTTTTATGGGTTCTCGCTTAGGTGGTGGTCCATTGAACAAGAACTTGCTGCTTAAATGCAGGGATGGATCATCATGCAGGAAATGAGCAAGGTTGATTTCAGGAGATGGAGGTCTTATGGCTCCATATTGCTGAAGTTGATGTGCCTCTAAAATCTGACTGTGTAGGGGGATGTTGTGGTGCAGACGTAGCGGTTTTTGACGGTGTTGGAGAGGATGAGCGTGCTGTTTATTATAATTGAACTTTATGGTCGGTCCAAAAATAATATTTTTCGGTGGCACACGGCCAATTTTCTGTGGATTTTGTTGGTGAGCATTCGGATTCGGATTTGGATGCTCTTTAGCTTTCTGTGATGGTGGTGGATGGCTTGGTGGTTTACCATTATGAGGTGGTGGTACTGGATTATTTGAAAACCGTACACGATCATTCTGTGGCAAAACGTGTGAAGAGATAGGTTGTCTTTGATAGCCATTCTGGCCTCCATGAAGCGTATTCTCATTTTTCTGGGGCGTCGATGGCGGTAATCGACGAACGGGTTTTGGGATGCTCGCTGAAGGTTGGCGGTCAGTACTTATTGGTTTGTTGGGATGTAGATGAGGAGGTCGCCGTGGAAGTTGCCTTTCATGAGGATTGCCGGAATTGGGTGGAGGAACATTGTGCGGCAGCTTGAAATTGGCCTTGGGAATTATGATGTACCCTGGCTGTCCAGGATGCTGTTGCAAAGGCACAGGAAGTGTATCTCTACCAACGCTGAGCCCCTGAGGTAAGTGTTGAGACTGGATCTTCGGGAATCCATTACCAGGGTAGACATCCCCTATGCTGACCTATAGAAGCAAAACAAAACGTTACAATTACAGCAATCTACTACCATTAATCAAAACCATCCTATCCTCATAAATAGCAAACGGGTTTCTCCCGGCAAGTTTCGTGATAGGGTAGAAGCATTCATTATATGATTAAATTAAAGATCGTCTGGTGCAGAACCTTTTCTTTCTAGGTTTATTGCTTTAGCCTGAAGAGGAGCTCGTTGTATGACCTACAAGTTTTGTTTTCATCGGACAAAGGGTTATGAATAGTAAACTTTAAAAATAGCACTAAGTTTTACCAACGGTTTCTAACCATTAAAATAGTTTAAACGAGAAGACTTAATGATAAGTTAAGTTAAAGAATACCACCGCATTCATTCTACATCTGATGATGACTGTCTAGTGGAATAGCCGAAAGCCTGGCTAATGTATATAATAAAACAATTTTTTATCCGCTTTACACGTTGTTTCGTACATATATCGTATTAAAACTTTATGATGTTTTAAAAGATATGTTGAATTTCAACATTACTTTCCAAAATTATTAAAATATAGTAGAGTCACTATATAATTAATTTGTTATCGATACGTTCGCATTTTCATTAAATTATCTCTATATAACGAAAGAATGATTTTTGTATAAGGACATCATCTTTGTTTTCATCATCGAACTAGGCCTTCTAAAATCATTCGCATTTGAAATTCCTTATTTGTTTGTTCATTAAACTTCAACTGTTCATTAACTTTGCAAACTGGAAATGTTTTTGCACAATTTTTTACTATTGTAGTATATTTAACAAAGAAGTCTGAAGTGCATTTCGCATGTTTTTCCTTAATTGATAGGAACGTGATACTCCTTATACATCGTTAAAAAATAAATAAAACGTTTTAAATACGTAACATTTTTTAAGCATGTAAAAAGTGAATGTGTTTGTGAAAAGCAACGTTTATGAAATGTCGACAAAGATTTATGGTCACTGAAAATTCTTCAGACCAAAAGATTTTGAAAAATACTGTATGCTAAAATTATATGTTTTAAAAACATATAAAGATAACCAAATTATAACAAACAGTTATTTCGACACTGGCGTAAGGTTTAAAAAACACGACGTTTCGGGAGCCAACTGCTCCCTTTGTCAAGTGAAGGCAGAATGAAGAATCTTTAATCCTGAACTTAAGAACATAAAGCGTACGTCAAAAAACAAGAATTTTCAAAATCATATAATAATAGAATAATATAAATAATAATATAAAAATAATAATAGATACTAATAGAATAATAGAAAATATAAAAGAATGATAGAAAAAAATATAGGTTTCCCTTTGAAAAAACGGACCTTATTTTGACCTTCAAATGATATTGAAAACGACTCATAAGTAAAACATAGATAATGAAAACCACTTCCGCCTACATCAAGGCAATCAATTTTCAACTTTTTTTTGTAAAACGCTTATTTTTTGAGATATTTTACATTATCAACTTAAGTGTCCCATCCTGTATATTCTGGTCCATGATACCTATTTTAAAAGATTTTAAAATTTATGAAAATTTAACACTGCTGTTGTAGTTTCAAGATTTCAAAATTAATTTGAAATCATAAAACATACATGCTAGCCCTATTTTAATACAGTTGTTCTCAAACTTTTTCTCTAAAGGAACTCTTAACAGGTGCCTAGCCACTGAACTATTGTACATATATTACTGAAGAAAAACCTAAGTGGCCATTATTAATCACTGCTTGGATATAAGCACGAAGATTAATTAGGTAAAAAGATAGGCAGTACCTACAAAAGGTGATATAGAAGTAAGATTTTTTTAATTATAAATGATAAAAGTATTAGAACGATTCTAAATATTAATGAGATGAAGGGCTTTGTTGTTTACGGTCACAAAGTTTTAAGGTTTGGTTGTACCGAAGAAAATTTTATTTTCATGTCAACTCCAAGGGGTTGCCATGGAAAAATTACAAAATTTATAGATTTTCTTGAAAATTGCAAAATTTATAGATTTTTTTGAAAATTACGGAATTTATAGATTGCCTTGAAAATCACAGAATTTATAGATTTTCTTGAAAATCTCAGAATCTATAGATTTTCTTGAAAACCTCAGAATCTATAGATTTTCTTGAAAATTATAGAATTTATAATTTCCTTGGAAATTACGGAATTTATGAATTTTCTTGAAAATCTCAGGGTATAGATTTTCTTGAAAACCTCAAAATTTATAGATTTTCTTGAAAATTCAGAACTTGTAGATTTTTTAAAAATATAATTTATATTTTCTTGAAATTACAAATTTATAGATTTTGTTGAAAATTATGTAATTTATAAATTTTCTTGAAAAATACAGAATTTATAGATTTTCTTGAACATTTAGGCGATACTTTACAAATTGCTTGCCCTTGGAGAGTCCTCGCGGACAACATTTTGAGAAGCACTGTTACTATTGTAATATATGAAATATGTAATGATTTTATTAAAATTATTTTTTTAAATTCTATATAACGAATTTTTAATGGAACCAGGCATAGGCGTAGGCAGAAAGTTCATAAGGGGGGGGTTATAGGCTTAATGGGAGGGGTTACAGAGCTACAACTCATATATTCCTATGTTAAATATACAAAATTTCATTGCAAAGGGTGGTAACAACCACTCCCTGGCTACGCCTATGGAACCAGGAGACTTTGTTACATGGAGACTTGTTTGTTTGAATTTTTATGGCGCAAGAGCATCTGGGCAATGCTGGGCCATACGGGGACTTGACTAGTCATTCAGCTGTATTAGATCGCGTCTAAAAGTCACTCGATCATTGCTTCGTCCCTTAAAAAAAATAATATATTCAATCTAGATGAACGTGTGGCTGAACTAGAGGTGGTCGCTTGTGGCAAGGTTGATGAAATTAAAATATTTATTGATATTACTCTTGACCACGAATTTCTTGATGCGTGTATATTTTTATACTTTTTTCTAATAAGGCACATATTTCTAAACATATAATCTAACAAGTCACAAACAAATTACTCAATTTATGTTAATCAACACTCTTTGATCTTACCATGTTTGGCGCAGTATAGCCCAGATGCTCTTGCGCCATAAAAAAGCCAAACAAACAATTTATGTTATCTACTCTGTACATGTGCAAAATGGAGTAAGAGTTAACGGTGATTAATCTATCTGTAAAAGGGTTTACAAAGGTAATTTGAAATACAATAGAACCCCGATTATACGAATTTCTCGTAACCAAAATGTCTCGCTGCATTTATTTTGTAGTCTTTGTTTTTAGTAGACGCGCGCAAAAGTCCTCGTGTGTTTTCTAGTGTACTATGGCCTTAAGAAAGAAGCCAATATTGTTGATATAACAGACATTCCCTCATAAAATGCTTCTGAAAACTACCAAAACAGAATGTGCTAAAAAGTGCGAC
>QLNU02015270.1:83266462-83280674 GCA_006491805.2 Dysdera silvatica
ATAATGTATATAATAATAATCTATCTATAATCATATTTTCTTCCGATCATAACAGATATAGAGTATCATCATGTTTAACCTCGTCTACAATGAAATCGTCTCTAAATCCCTTGAGTATTGGTTCTAGATCCGTCGAGAATCGTTTCTAGATCTCTTAAGTATCTTTCCTAGATCCCTTGAGTACCGTTTCTAGATGCCTTGAGTATCATTTCTAGATCCCTTGAGTACCGTTTCTAGATGCCTTGAGTATCATTTCTAGATCCCTTGAGTATCGTTAGTATCGTTTTTAGATCCCTTGAGTATCTTTTCTAGATCCTTTGATAATCTTTTCTAGATCCCTTGAGTATCGCTTCTAGATCCCTTGAGTGTCGTATGTAGATCCCTTGAGTGTCGTTTCTAGATCCCTTGAGAATCGTTTCTGGATCCCTTGAGTATCGTTTCTAGATCCCTTGAGAATATTTTCTAGATCCCTTGAGTATCGAGATTCCTTGATATCTTTTCTAGATCCATTGAGTATCGTTATAGACAGATTCAGTGCCAGATTAAGGTGCTCATGGGCCTTAGGCTGAATGGATAGGATGAGTCCCCAAAAAGAATGTGGTCCTCACGATATTTAGTCAACAAATAAGAATTTTTTCTTTGAAGTTCATTGTCTTCAATATCCGAGAGTATTGGTAATAAAAATTTATCGGATATAAACAAAATTAAAACAACGCTTAAACTTGAATAGAATTGGGACTTTTCAAGGCTTTCACGGGGAAGAGGCGTAGAAAAGGGGGGGTGGGCTTAGGGGCTCAAGCTCCCCCATTAGTCAGCAAGATATGTTGTTTTCTTTAATGCCACATCACATGACCTTATATAAAGCTATTTGAATCCCCCATCATTTTTTTATTACTACGCTCTTGCTGCGGGGACTCCAGAATCACGGGGCGGCTCTAGATCCGGACTTATTTGGCCTATACGTAAATCTGGCTCTGGACAGATTTCACTGTATTCGTGTTTAGCGGGTTTCAATAGATATTGAACCCGCTATTGCTTTTGGCTTTCCTGTCTGCCTGTCTATACGCAATGAAAAGGACAAGGTAAAGGTCTTCCGTAAATGCAATAATGATGGCTATTGTTAATGCTGAAAACCTACCGAGTTACTTGAGAATTAGAGAGTGACGAATTAGAGAGTTGCGGATTAGAGAAATGCGAATTAGATGGTTGCTGATTAGAGAGTTGCGAATTAATGTTAATTGAAACTCGCTAAATTTAAATATCGACCTTAGGCAATTTTCTTTCACTTGCTTGTAATAATTTTATTTTAATTTCATCGACTACATCTATGTCTGCTCAGTTTCATGATTCTTCTTCTTCTTATTATCAAAGCAAAGTAACTGACAATGTAAGAGACACAGGAACTATTTAGCAATGACTAAAGTTCTTGACGGTGAAGCGAACAAACCGACGACCTTAAATACACAATGTGAATGAAAAAAATAAGAAAACGAATTAGAGGATAAAGAAAGGACAATTAACACACATACAGTAAAATCCGGTAAAAAATTAATACAGTAGTTGGCCCATTCATAATGGCTGATAATGATGGAATAATCAATATAATTATTTATAATTTTATTCAATTATATCCATCTACGTTATTATGGTACTTAATTTCATCATCAACCTGTGATGTAATAGCGTTTAATTATGACATTATTTATATCTTTTACATTAAGTTCTGTGATTGGCTGCAAGACAATTTATATCAGCCTGCATTTATCACGTGGTCTTCAAGAATTCAGAAACAGTTCTTTCTCTGTCTCTTTCAAAGACCGTAGAATCTTTGTTGGTCAATGCTCAATAAGGACTCGCGTTAATTTTGATAAAATAAGAAAATCTGCTATTGAAAAGCAATTTAATACAATCAGAACTGGTTATTTTTGACTAGATTTGGTAATGATAGTCAAGATTTTGGGGTTAAAGTGTTTCTCAACATCAACAATGATGGTTTGGGTAAAATTTGATGGCAAACATGATTAATCTGAGGCCGCAATTTTCGATTTGAAGACTTAAAAAGATTGCACGTAATTCACGATTTTATAATGAGATGAAAGTGACATCAGAAATCAAGTCATCAAATCTTCCTCTAATGCGAGAGTTGAGACAAAGCAATTTTATTCTATGGTTAGTAAGGTGGCCTCAATTAATAACTTAATGGAATTAATAACTTAATTAATAACTTAATGGAAGTGTTATTTAAAGAAATAAAAATTCGAAGTCAAATTCTTAACTCAAATACATTTTAATAAAATATGTATTAAGTAGCAAAACACTTCTAAATTCAGAAGCTAACACGTTCTAATCAATTTTATATAAACAGGCAAAACTTCTAGGACAAATTATGAGCCAAAATTCGCCAAAATAAACTTTATGTAAGTAAGAAAAACCTTTAAACAGATAGTGAACTAGAAATCATTATAATAAATTTTATATAAATGAGCAAAATTTCTAAGTAAATTTTACGATGATGAACGTATGAAGGAGTTAAAGTCCAAACTTACACATACACGCACATTCTTTAACAACCAAATTTTTAGCAATTTGAAAAAAAAAAAAAATATATATATATATACCGTATGGTTGCCATTAATTTATATTAACGCCATTGGCGTAACTAAGGAGTGAGCTAGTGGAGGCTATCTTATACAATACTCGCGGCAAAGCTGGTACGCTGCCAAGGAGCAGAGCAGTATGATTCCGCCAGCACGATATAATTCGCCCTTTCTTACGTTAACAGAGTTAATAGAAGATACATTTCGGACATAAAACATTAAAATAATGCTCAAATACATAAAACATAGGCATATTTGTGTAATTAAAATCTGGTATTTATTAAATTTAGGAAAAAGAATCATTATAGCGAGCGATGACGTCATTCAAGTAACTGACCACTCAGAGGACTTCGTTCGCTTGGCGGGAAATTTGGCGCCTGGAATTTTGGCAACCGCGTTTTTCTGCATTCCAAATTAGGCGATAAATAGCCTAATAATATTGAGGGCTACCTCATTTTTCGCCAATTTGCGAATGAATACTTGTTGCACGGGCGTGAATAAGTCGTCGCAGCCTTAACACTGAACCAGGTTAGTTTCACTGCGAGTTTAGATTCACAAATGGCTAAACCCTACCTATTACTCCCTAATTTTTTATGAAATCTAATTACTAGAATTAAAAGACAAGCAAAAAGTTTTAGAAAGCTTTTAAAATTCTAGAGGTCATAGAACTTTAAAGTGATTTTAGCAGATTCGAAAAATATTTAAAGAAAAATTGTTTTAGTGCAGAAATTAAGATACAAGTCCCCTTTCAGACAATGCCTGTATTGGCGTAGCAATGAATCGTTTGGCTGCCACGCAAATCTTTTGTGCCTGATTCTAGCGGACACTAAATGCTTGACGGATTTTTTTTCTACAAATTCGTAGTTCTGAGGTTGCTTCCTTTCGCGTAAGAGCTTCAAATTTCTCAAAATGTTGAAGATGCTGATAGCATGACCGTATCTAGCTTTGCGTCATTAAAAAACCATTTTTAGACGAAAAAAAAAAACACGAGAAATGCTCCAATTCTCTAATTGAAGACGTTACTCTTAGAAAGTAGAAGGATTTTTTTTCCAAAATTTGAAAAGAGTTTACCAAAATATACTTTATCAATTGCGTGAAGTTACATCGTTAGCGTATGCAGAAAGATCATAAGGAGAGGGGGGGCGTTACTGGCTTATAATAGAGGGGGAGGGGTTGCAGAGCTACAACATTATTATATATAGATACATATACATTCAAAATTCCATCGTAATGAGGGTTTATGATTCCCCCCTCCCATCGTGAGTTATTTTAAAATATCCCCTCGTGAGTTATATTAAAATATGGTACGAATAGCGGCCAGGGGGAGTCTTTTTGCACTGTAGGGGAAACAGTTCTGTTCTTATTACTCATACAAGTCACTTTTTAAAATTCTAAAATAAAGAAACAAGCTGTTGCCAATTGTAAGAACTGAAATGATGATATGAAAAAAAAACAAAAAAAAAACCGTTTCCAGTTGCCATCTGTAATAGCATATATGGTAATATAAGAACGAAAACAATAGCTACTAAAATAACATAATTCCTTTAATTCAGTGGCAACAGTTCATGAAACCCACAAAGCAAAATGCCACATATGTGTGGCGTTTTTTTGTAGAATACTATCCACCGTATCTCCAACAAATGAAGCACCAAACGATGCTTAGCGATGCTGACCAAGTTGTTAGATATCCTATATCATCATTGGACTCTTTTCTTTCTTTTTTTTTCCAAACGTTAATTGTTCAACCATTCATGGTTCAATTGTTCATTCATGGTTATTCAACCATTTTGGTGTCTGATAGTTTAGACTGGCTGGTAAAGACGGATATTTCTCAGTCGTTTTGACATACAGATGGAATAATAGTTGACTGACACAGGAGCGGCCTAGCTCCTCTCAAAGGGCGCATATCTTGGATTTTCGGATGGCACGAGCCCTTGTCCATTCGAAAGCGCGAGTCCTATCGCCCATGAGGCCGCACCGGCCCAGGATTGTCGGGCCCTGGATTGATATCAACCTCAGGATACATTTACATTCAACCAATATTACTTGATAGTCGAACCCTATCCCAGTAGATACAGAGGCGGTGGATCTAACCACTGGACCGCACCAAACTCCCATGAAAAGTGAGCTCGTGTGAAAACGCCAACCATCACAATTTTGGAGCTTGTTTAAAAGCCAAAGAATCTGTTGTCGAAACCATTCTTCGTGTTCGTCCTAAGAGATCTGCCATTTTTAATGTTAAGGAACAGAACAATGGTTAAAGAAGTGGATGTACAATGTATGAGCACACTTCAAGCACCATCTAAAGACCCTGCTGATAACGAAATTGCATTCGTTCCGGAGTAGCAAGCAGACGACAGAATACAAATGATTGGAGACAAGACAATAAAGGCAATTGCGAGGGATTGAGGACACCAACATGAGCTCAGACTGCAGAAAGGGACCTACAGACCTGAATTTCTCTGGCGGAATACATAACCGCGGTTAAAGTTAATTTTTTACGGTCAAGGTTGGGCTACAAAAAATTCTTAACGAGAACCAACAGACGATGACCCGGACCGGAAGTTTATAATCTTGCAAATTAATCGATATTTTGGCGTTTTGATATTTGAACATCTTCGTCATTACGGGACGTTTTACTGTGGACAGAAAGATGGATGGAGGGTTTGTTTCCATGGCTTTGTTCTCTTAAAGAATGCTTTTCATTGGCTCGCGTGTAAATCCATCAAATTTGCATGAATTTTACTAACGGCCCATTTTATCCTCTTGAGCATTCACCCATCTTCTCGCCTTCCTTTCAAGCGGACTCCATTCAAACATACATTCACTTGCAACCTTTTTACACTCCTTTCTGAGAACACAGCGTTAACATTGGTGACATATTTTCCCAACAGTGGCGGATTTATAAAATTGCCGCCCTTAGGCACAGCCTGTACTGCCGCCCCCTCCCTTGTTTAGAAAGAACGGAATATTTGTTAAAAAAAAACCAACCGCATATCATACTCTTAACATTTGATATGTAAAGGAGATTTTTCATATAATTATTCAAATTAATAAGATACAACTCGACATTATTGCTACTACAGTCTCCGACTTCGTGGATTTGAGACACTTTTTGAATCCACAATAATTTTAGTATGGATTCTTAGAACCTCTGATATTTTTGAGTGTATTTAGCGTATTTGGGAAATATACACGTACGCATCCTTGCACGAATTTTGTCGTTATTAGTTCAAGTTTTTCATTATTCATTCGTTTACTATTAGTATATACAAAAAGCGTGTTAAGCCTGGATTTATAAATGGGTACGCTGGGCAAATGACCAGGGCCCAAAATTTTTAGGGCCCTTTGTCTTTCGATTCTGTAGTTTGTATTTGCAGGCAAGTTAAAGTAATCGCTTATATGTCATCGCTATTGGGGAAACAGGGCAATAATTAAAAGAAACATTATTTTTTCAACATTGTTGAGTTCGGAAAATTTTATGTTTAAGCAATTTGATCCCCCCCCCCCATGATGTCGCAGACAAGTCAGATAGTTTTTCTTTATATAACTATCTTTACCTATAACATCCACAAATCCCAGGAGAAGAAAGAAATATCACGGATACTAATATTTAATTTCTAATTGTAGCTTCATTTGTACTTAATGTAACTCAGTATTTATGCACTTTTGTTTATTGTAATAACCTCTTTTCTTGTTTTGTTTTTTTACTTGAAATAAATTGAATTGAATTGAATAAGTGCCTACCCTAGGACGGTGCCTTGTGTGCTTACTTGGAAATTCGCCACTGCTTCCCAATATTTCCTTTGCGCAAACAACAACATTGCTGCATTATCATTGAGATAAAATTAAAAAAAAAAAAAAATGCTCGTTTATAAAAAGGAGGAAATTTGAGCGTATGTATAGTTTTCCCAGAAAGGAAAAGCGCCTATTCCCTGCATGTGAAATAACAGGCACCAGTAAATATTACGTGTTTCGACGTTCTTCTTTTACAGTGTGTATGATACATTAACAAAAGCATACGTACTACTATATATGTACCAGGGATTAAATTGGACGGGAGCCAATGAAGAATTGCCGGGGCCAGGCTCCGGTACTTCTTCATTTTTGGCGATTATTTAAATATTAGCCGGAGCCCCTACAGGGTCATGAATTGCCAAAGAGGACATGGAAAATTAAAGTATTTGTGATTAAAGTCATGGATTTTGTTGTCCAGAAAAATGGACATAAACAATTGATATGATTTATCGATTCTTTTGCAGCCATTCAATTTTTTAATCGATGTATCATAATATTAGGGCTCCTTCACTTTTTTTTTGTTAGAAATTAAGCCCTGATATGTATATATAGAAAATATGTACAAGGGAAACAATTTAATTAAAATAAAAATTGTGAAATATACAGTGAACAGTTTTACAAAGTCCAGTTGATTCATAAAATCGAAAAAAAAATACAAAAATACAAAAAAATAATTTAGAGACCAGTTCATTCAGTAATGTGTGTTTACCTTATTCTGATTATCTAAATAAAGTACATCCCAAGTTGGGCTATTAGTCTACGTTCAATTACACTAATCTGTTCGAAATTAGTACACAAAAGAGGAATTTGATAGAGGACGCCCAAGGAAGAGATGGGCAGAGGTCAGAAAGATCATTAACCTCTATGCGTGAAAGCAAATGATGATGATTATTAAACTCTTAAACAAATACCATAATGATGCACAGTGCTGAATGAAACACAAAATTAAAAGACAAATGGATCTCTTACTTCATTTGTCACAAATGAAAAACAAATTTAGTGAATATACACATATACAGCGACCCAGGAAAAAATATTCACGTCATAAGAATCAGAAAAGAATGATCCTCTTCTCTTAACAATTATAAGTTAAATGCAAAGTTCTGGTTTAATTATTATTATTATGGAGAAGTCTATTACTGTTATTACTATTTCGAGTCGCGAAAAACCCTTTATGAAAGACGCCCTTCCTTCTACTGCAATGAAACAAGCATCAACTTCCTGGAATTCTAACGGTACTACCCGCCCATATTCCGCGAATGGACTGTACCTTATTTTTGTCTGTATAAATTGAACAATAAGCGCACACGTGCATGACATGCAAAAACTCATACATATATCATGTACAAAAGTACGTATTAAAACATAAAAGCACCCACGTAAGACACTTAAAAGCGTATTGACAAGTATAAATACACACATAACGTAATAAATCTGCATATAATACGCATAAACGCACATATGGTATGTTTGAAACTGCATATAATATGAGTAAATGCCAATGTAAAATATATAAGCGCTACAATACACGTTATGCATAAACATACCCCCACTCAAAAGAAAATAACAACAGACAAAGGCTGCATTTTTCAAACATATCGTGTGGAGTATGGGCGCCCATATGAGTACTTCTAGGGAGTGGCTGAATAAAATCATTACCTCCTTCTTAAGGCTGTCAAACATTTTAGTGAATGTACAAGATACTAAAATGCTACAAAAATAATTGATACTGCTTGACAATTAGTAATGAGCTAAAAAGTACCTTATTTTAAAATGTGACTATAAAACTTTTGAAAGTAAATGCGTAGCAGTTTCGGGCAAATAAAATTTTTAAACGGCTAGGGGGGGGTGAGCCCCTGCCCACTTATATGGGCGCCCATGGTGTGGAATGAATCTATTGAAATGTTGTCTGTTTGATATACGTCTATAATATCATATTCATGCCTTAAACTACGCCTATAACCATTGCTGTTAACTTTCGAACGTCCTGAGCACGTCGAAAAATTCTCGTTCCCAGATATATAACTTTTTCTTTCTTTCTTTTTGGTTTTACGGCTCAAAGACTACAGTGGTCATGCTGCGCCGGGACCTACTGTTTTCCGAGGAATCCGAACCTCTTAAGGCCTAGGGAACCAAACCCCGGACTACAGTGAGCAGTGCGATCTTTATGAGAAATATCTTTATTATGAGAAGTATCTTTATTACGAAACTCTATAATTTTCTTCCGCCGAAAACCGAAAATTTCTGCATGCCAATGTATTCGAATTTCATGAAAAATTCGATTTTCCGATTTTATTTTAAATAATGGCCCATTCTAATATGCTATATCTGACCGTGCCAACGCAATAGGAATTAAGGCGATTGGGTCATTTTTTTGCCCGAAACGGGAGAATTTCGTTTGGCGAAAACTGAAAATTTCTGCTTGTCAATGTATGGTTGCTTGCTTGTTTGTGGTTTTTACGGCTCAAAGACTACAATGGTCATGCTGCGCCGGGACCTACTGTTTTCCGAGGAATCCGAACCTCTTAAGGCCTAGGGAACCAAACCCCGGACTACAGTGAGCAGTGCGATCTTTATGAGATCTCTGAGTAAGCGTTCTTTGCACTGCTGGGAGTCGAACCCGGATTAGCGGCGCACTAGGAGAACGCGTTACCACACTGCGCCACCGCAGGGCACAGATACATAACTAGTAGAATACATGTGCGCACATGCACATATGCTTTAATACAGGGAAAAAACACTTTTATTTGACCCACAAAGGAGTAATATATCGCACAACGAAAATGACTTTTTGGAATGAATATTTAAAACAATATCGTTTTTCAAAACAGGCAGAAATAAATGAGAAAGTAAAGTACAAGTCAAGTTTTTCAAAATTATGGAGGGGGGGCGGGGGGCGGAGGAGAACCCCACGGATCCATATAGCCCTACGTCTATAGTACAATTAGACCCAGTAGAAGATATACAGGTATATTTAGACGAGATAGATGAAGATGTACAAATAGATCTAGGACTTAGATCTGTCCGTGTAACCTTTTCATCTACTCAAAGAGCTGAAAACTTCCCTTCTGCAGAAATGGTATTAGTTGTCCTTTGATGTGTTGGATCACCCAATTGAAGGGATGAAGCCGTCCATGAGAAGCTGGTGTGAAAGTTTTGCACTGTTTGAGCATCCTTGCCTGGGATTACAGCGCCGCCTTCGACGGCCATCTTTCTCAACGTCCCTCTTGCATCCTCCCGCCTCCCCGTGTCAAAATCAGGGGAAGCCACATTCTATATCAAAGCATGTTTTGTTTGTTCATATATTATACAAAAAATATTCTGAATGTACTAAGTGCGAAGTAAGCACCTTAAAGAATGAAAAGTATACTTAAATATCTCTACCTTATTTTCCTCAATGTCATTATTATATCTACTCATGAATCAACAATTCTATGGACTGTTTTCATGTTAAATTTGATGTCAATCAAAGCAGAACTTTTTGAGTTATGACAGATTTACTACTACGTGCTTCTTTCGGAAGACAGTGAGAATTGCCATTAAATTTGTTGAGGAATGGTTTATTCTACCTTGGATTTGGATCCATATGGTGCTTTGATTTTACTTTTACCGTAAAAGTCACTGGCCTCCATTGTTTTGGATGAATTTTTCTCACACAGTTTACTTATCGCTTGAAGAAATGTTGTAGGCGTTAGTAAAATACACGTATAGAGTTGAACCTGCCTAAAATGACAACCTTTGGGACTGGACTGAAATGGTCATCATAGATACGTGGTCGCTATTCAGGCTTTTGGATGGGCAAGACTAGGTCCCTATCAGTTCTCCCTTATAGAAAAATTATCATTTTATTCAGGCGGTCCATTTACCAAGGTGGTCATTTTACCAGGTTTCTCTGCGGCTATGTTTTTTCGATCGGACAGTAGAAAATAATCCTTTCCTAGGCTGCCTTATTGAAGTGGGCGAGCACGACACACCGCGTTTCGTCCAGCCCTGCACACAACCGTGGCCGTTTCTACCATTAGGCCAGGGTAGGCGACTGCCTAGGGCGGCAAAATGGCGTAAAAAATTAATTTTAAATCAAACAAAGAAAAAATTGAGCAAATGAGGAGAAAAAATGAAAAAGAGGAAAAATTAAAACATATAATTGTTTTCAAAAGCATACGGGACAATTACTTAGTAAGTCTTTACTTCGACGAATGTAAAAATGTTTGATGTGTTTCATTGTTTAATTTTGCACACAAGTTTTTTTTCTATATCTAATACATTTAAGCCTTCTAGCTCTGATAATACAACGTTGTGTTTTGAAATATTACTCCTTTAATATTTCAGTTTTTAAAAATATAAAATGTTGAAATTAAACAATTATAACATGTAGCAATTGTTTTACTATTCACAATATTCTAATATTACAAAATAACTAATATAAGTTTAAAATATAAATATAATTAACGGGTTTAATGATTCAAAGTATAATAAAAAAAATTACGCCGTTGTAGCGCTGGATGTTGATGATGGTAGAGAGAAGCATATAGGCGAAAGAGTGGTGGTAGAAAAAGGATAGGGGCGGCATTTTTCAATTCTTGCCTAGGGCGGCAAAACACCTAGAAACGGCTCTGACCACAACGGTGCCCTAACATGTCGTTAAACTTAGGGATACATAACATTTCAGGTTCCGTTCACTTCTTGATCCGTGTTGCATTTTTCGCAGCTCATGAACTAGTTTTAAATGTTTTGTTATGTCCAAGAAGGTGAAATGCGTATCACCACCACCATCACCATCATCACTACCACCACCATCACCATCATCACCATTATCATCATCATCTCAGTAATTACTTGTACTCGTAAACACTAGAAGCGCATGAAATCGAACACCAATCGAACGAGTGAACGATTGCTCTCATCAATAAAAGATACGCAGAATCACTCATTGCTTTATTTGATGAATGATTTTCCTATCTCTATTAGATGGATAATGTAAACAATTTACTTCAGCTTTTAACAAACTTACTAACATTGCAAATTTTCTTATCAATGGTGATGATTGGAAATCCAAAAAAATGTTTCCTATTCTCATTTATTTATTTGTTTATTTATTTATTTAAATAGAAAGAGCCATGCTGCGCTGGGACCTACAAATTTCCGAGGAATCCGAACCCTATCTCTTATGCCCTACGTATCCAACGGGGAGTAATTAGTCGCTATGCGTGTGTGTGTTTTTTTTTAAATCGTTGGAAGTCGAGCCCTGGATAAAGGCGCGTTAGGCGGACCCGTTACTACTTCACCACGCCAGGGCCCAATATGTTTCGTATTATTGAGCCGTGGATAAAGTAATCATCAAATAAAAGAAATGTTCGCTAAATGAAATGTTTCCAATTCACGCATATTCCGATGGCTATATTTCTTGGGTGACGAAGGATTTTGACTTCAAAAGTTTCTTTAAATATTAAAAAAAAAAAATGAAATACGTAAGTACCAAACTAATTATATATTACATGATTATAAAATTGACCTTTGAACAAATTAAGTGATTTCGCATTAACCAGTAATTCATAAATCTGCTCACATACTCCGTTTCCAGTGAGATCCGCCATTTAATTGCCCATCATTTAATAGGCAATTCTAAATAAAGACGCGGAAGGTCGTAACCTGGATAATTTTGTCCATCACCAAATGATGGGCAGAATAATTCAATAGATCATTTACTGAACGATTATGCCCATCATTTAGGTATAGGTGGGCGAGAAATGGTTCGTTTGTATTTTACGGTACAATGACAGAAACGTTCATGCCGCTCCGAGACCCACAGCTTCTCTAGGACTCCGAACCTTTTAAGTCCTAGGGAACCAACTTCCGGATTACAGTGATCAGTTAGTTGGTAAGAGTTATTTTTTTAGCATCATTGGGAGCTAAACCCGGGTTCACGGCACGCTAGGTGAGAATACGTTACCACTGTAGCGCCGTAGGAGTCAATATGGCTCATTGAGTGGTTTCGTGCATCTCTAACTAACTGATTGTTAGAAACAGTCGCTAGAAGACACACTAACTGTTGTTTGAGTTTTACGGCACAAGCATACGTCATGCTGCGCCAGGATCTACAATTTTCAGAGGAATCCGGGCCTCTTAGGAACTAGGGAACCAACCCATGCACTATGGTGGACAGGTAGTCCTACTAAATTTTTTTTATATTTCTACTCCATCGTTTTGTATGAATTCCTCTTTATATACAGGCCCTCTTATATAGGGTCACGTGCAATACACCTTGCCTTGGACCTCGCAAATCCTTGGGCTGCCTCTGCACGGAACCCCTAGATAAGCACTGTGGAACCCTCTTGAGGCTCCGCGGAGTAAAGTTTGGAAACCTCTGGATCTCCACGATCAACGAGTATGCAGTTCGTAGACACGAGCGTACTGTGTTTTAGATTAATTAATTAATTAATTTTTTTTTTTTTTTATGGCGCAAGGGTATCTAAGGATATGATGCCCCAAGAACTGCGATTTACCCGAGGAGTCCTAACATTTACCTCTCATCTTGGGAATAAAACCTTGGACAACAAATCTGGGCCGGCTATATACCTATTTAATCGATTTGGCAGAATCTGGTCCCGCGCTTGGGAAGGAGGGTTTTTTTTTTTGTTTTTTTTTTAATTGGAAATTAAGACTATTTTTGCGGCAGATACAAACAACCAAAATATCTGAATCGAGCTTAGAGCGATGCATATATTATTTATAATGCAAATATGATTGTAATAAAACCTCTGAATATCGGGCACCTCAGGACTTGAGTATTGCCCGCTGTCTGGAGGCGTCCTTTATTTGGAAGGGATAATAAGCGCACACACACACACACACACACACACACACACACACTGAACAGCGCTTGATAATGGGAATTGGAAAAGTGTCAGTTAAATAAAAATGTCCGCTTTTCAAGGGTGTCCGTTAAAGAGGTTACATACAAGGGGCCCCACAAAAGTGACCCGAATCGGGTTCCACAACACCTAAGGCTGGACCTGCAATGAATTTATTGGGGGGAAGGAAACCCCAGCAAACTTTGAATACTGGCTGTAATGAAACCCGGAACATTCGCACACACCAGCTCAACGCGTCACCACGACACTACCGCAGAGCCAAATTAATTAATTAATAATCACGATTAATAATCACGATTAATAATGAATTAGTGGAGATAAATGTAAACTATAACAAACAGTTGATAATGTTAATGTAGACCAGTGGTTCTCAATTCGTTTTCATCGCGGGCCACTTCGGATTTTTTCTACTTGTCGGCGGGCCAGAAAATACGAAAACGAAATTATCTTACACGTTATATAGACATCGACGTAACCAGAGGTGCTTATTACCCCACTAGAAATTTTCGGATTCAATGAAACAGTATTGATGTAAGAGCTTTAGCCTCTTCTAGAAAAAAAAAATGTTAGTTTCTTAATTTTTGTAGACCGGCCAGTTTTTACTGCTCGCGGGCTGGATCTAACTCGCGGGCCGCCTATTGAGAATCACTGGTGTAAATACGCAGTAAGGAATCGATTTTCAGAAATAATCGGATTTAAACCTAGTCCCGATAATCGACATGAGATAAAATTACAAATGGATTATTAGGTAAAATAAGAAATCGATATTGGACAAAATAAACAATCGATATTAGGTAAAATAAAAAATCTATAGTAGGTAAAATAAAAAATCGATATTGGGTAAAATAAGAAATCGATACTGGGTAAAATAAGAAATCAATATCATGTAAAATAAAAAAATCGATATTTTGTAAAATAAAAAATTGATATTGGATAAAATAAAAA
>QLNU02015270.1:83280774-83309456 GCA_006491805.2 Dysdera silvatica
TGTCCAGTAATTTGCAAAATATAAAATGTCACGAAAAATGTTCCAATTCTAGCTTTAAAAATCAAACAAAAAATAACTATGTTAATAAAGCAATAATGATAATTATTACTGTGGAAGAAAAAAACTACAGAAAACAACCAGGTCCTTTAGGTTGTGACGAAATCAGATAATGCATATAATAGCTTAGTTGCACGATAAACCTAGATGACAACTATATCCTCTCTAATGAAGATCTTGATTCATTTCATCCAGCTAACAATAAAACAAGCTAGCACGTGATTCCCGTTCCCACAGGAATTTTCATCCACAGACAGACAGGTATTTTAGTAGAGGCCCCTAGTATTACAGGCTGGCGCATCAGCCACGGGCGCCGTACAGGGGGACATGTCCCCCTCAATGTTAGAATAAGGGTTCCATGTCCCCCCAATTTTAAACAAACATTTTATTCGTTCAAAACTATAATTATGTTTTTTTAATCTAAGGAATGCGGTTATATTTTTTGGTGTAGTATATTTAGTACGAAATAAAAAAATGCACTTTGTCATTTATTTGATGTAATTATACCTTTCGTTGGATTGTATTATATAGTTCTCTTTTCTTCATGGCAGCGTTTTCATTGACATGTTATTATTTTCAACTGTCAAACGGAATGTTTTTAATAACGTTACAACTATAGTTTCTCTATTTTAAAACAACTATAGTTTTTCTATTTTAAAAGAACCATAATTTCTCTATTTTAAAACAACTATAGTTTCTCTATTTTAAAACAACTGTAGTTTCTCTATTTTAAAAACAACTATAGTTTCTCTATTTTACAGTAACAACTATAGTTTCTCTATTTTACAGTTACAACTATAGTTTCTCTATTTTACAGTTTCAACTGTAGTTTTTCTATTTTAATTTCTCAAGCTTAAGGGCTGTTTTTGACCCATTAAGCTCATTATCAACGACATAAATTAAAGGGACTGTCTACACCATCACTATTAGCATAATAAATACGAAATTTAGTAAGGAGCATTGCATGTGAAAATGAAACTAGTAATGCAACTACAATATTAATTTTATGGTAAAGTGAATGTCATCAAGCAGAAGCACATTTAAATTAAACACTGCTTTGTTGTTGTCTGTTATCCCTGTAAAGAGTTGTTAAAAACAGGACCTTAACCAGAAATTTTTTTGGGGAGGCAAAAAATGTTTACAACCTTAATAATGAATAAGTAGTGGTAGCGCAGGCGCCGTTAGCGGGGAGGGACAGGGGACCCGTCCCTTTAATGTTGGTATTAGGGTTCCATGTCCCCCCAATTTCAAACAAAAATTTTATAATAGGTAACATCATTCAAAGTTTAAAATATTCTTTTTTTTTTTCTTTTAATCTAAGGAGTGTGGTTATATTTTTTCGGCGTAGTGTATTTAGTGCGAAATACAATTTTTCTCCAGGGAGAGGGGCTGGTTAAAGATCACAAGAACACGTGCTTGCGTTAGGATCAGGTATTTCGTCCTCGCACTCCACCCCAACTTGAGAGAAAATTGCAACAGATTTATGGCTTTCATCTTTCATTATTTTCTGAAAACCTTAAATGACGGCAGTGGAGTAGCCATGGGGTGCGTTTAGGTGTTTACAACCCCCCCTTTTGAGATTTAATTTAGGATTTTTTGATACCTGTAAGTTTATGAATATTTTCTTTTATTCAATCTTACATCAACATTACAGATTAGGGAAGTGAAAATCATCATGGAGTAATTATTTTCTCGACCCTTCTCACCCCCTGTCCACCACATGTTTAAAATTTTGAATGGCAACTCCTAGCTTTGATATATTGTTTTAAATAGCGTTAAAAGCGTTATTGTTGTACTGAAGAAAAATTGAAATTGACTAGTGCTTTCGTGAGAAAGAGGAAAAATAACATTATTATTTTCACCTATTCAAATTTGCTAGGGAACACACTGTCACTTACTCTTGGAATGAAAGATGAAAGTACTTTCACTAGCATCTTTGAATAGGTAAAAATGATGATTTTATTTTAGTTCTTAATCATAAATGCATGCAGCGATTTCAATGTTTTTCCAATCCACCAATAGCGCTTTTTACGCACTTTAGAAAATATATACCACAAAATAGGTGTTACCATTCGAAATGTTAAACTTAGGGTGGCCGTGGGGGTGGGGTCGAACAAATAATTTACTGCATGATGACTTTGCACTTCCCCCTTGGGTGTTGTACCATTTGCGTACATTCCAGGTGCGTACAAGTCAAAATTTGTCCCAGATGCGTACAAGATGAGAAAAGGAGTTCGTAGTTTTGGCTACTACCATTTGGTTACAAATTTGGCCACCATTTGGCGACACACAAATATAATCGCTTATTTCTGTACTCTATTTTTATATAAATCAAAATTTTAACAATTATTTTCCGTCACAGTTTCATCCAGGCTTCGGACTGCAGCTTATTGCTATTTAAAATTTACATAGATAGTACAGTCGAACTCCGTTAAGACCAACACGCTTAAGACACATTACCTTTAACACAAACCGTTTTATGAACTATCTTCAGATTGTATTGCGTACTATCCTCTCCGGATAAGACGAATTACTGTTAATACGAACAGATTTTCTGTTTCCCGTGGTATTAACGAGGTTCGACTGTATACATTTATAAGGAAAAATTACGAAATAAATTAAATAATCAATTTTGTTACAAATTGCTAAAAGGAACGCCGAATATGTCAGACCTTACTGTAAGTTAACACCAGGTGCGGACTGGTGCGCCCTCATGAGCTATAGGACTTGCGCCCTCATGGGCTATAGGACTTGCGCCTTCATGGGTTACAGGACTTGCGCCCTCATGGGCTACAGGACTTGCGCCCTCATGGGCTATAGGACTTGCGCCCTCCGATAATCCAAGGTATGGATCCTTTGAAAGGACCCAGTCCGCTCCTGGTTAGCACATTAAGCTAATAGTTAAGAAACGTTTTTCGTATTTTTTAATTTTAACGTTTAAAAAATATCAGAAACTATTCTGAATCTTAATTATGCTATGTAGCAGATGTTTGGCTTGGTTTTTGTGAATAGGTATTCAAATAAATACTAGAAACAGAAATATATTTCACCAAGTGAAACAGGTGCTAAATCATGAAGTTCATTCTCTGAAACAAATCCGTCTTTTTTGTTTTCAAAGCGCCACTCTGTATACATTGTATACATTACTTTAATATATACTTTCTTTATATATTAGTTTTAATGAGCATTATTGTCTTTTTCAAAATGCACTTTGTCATTTATTTGATGTAATTATACCTTTTGTTGGATTGTATTATATAGTCAGGGGCGACGAGAGCTAACGCCGGCCCCTAGGCTCATATCGACCGGCTCTATGACCCCTTCCCCGGGCCGGGCCCTCCACAGCATAGGACTTTGCCAGCGCGGACCACTAGACTTCATCCGGGGCCCCCAATTTCGCAACACCTAGTGTCCCCCTCTTCTGTATACAGTGAGGAGCAGAAAGTATGTTTACACTGGAATATTGACACTTCTCACCCGTATAACAAAAAACTATTAACAGTAGAATTTTTCAAATTTAATGGAATAAGTACAAATCATATGTCTTTATTTCTTGAAAGTTACAGACTTGTAACACAAATTGGTTTTATGTATTTAAACAACATTTGAACCCCCTCCAGAATTTGAAGAGCAAAATTAAGTTTACAAATAAATAAAACATCCAATATTTTTAGATAAGTATATATATATATATATACTGCTATGATTTATTTTTCATTGTATTAATAAAATGAAAATAATAATTAGAATAAAATATGTAGAGATGTAAAGGATGCAAGAATAGTCACAATTATGTTTTATTTATAGAGTCAGGTTTATTTGAGTCAGGTTTATTTAATATACAAATTATATAAAATTTTGTATCCACCCGAAAGTGGCTACTAACTTAAAGGAAGTGGCCCTTAATAAAAAGGACCCTGCTGGTCACTGGCGATTAACTAATTATCTTAGTTTTAAGCTTTATTTGGCGATAAACGTTTTCCACTTTAGAGCAATGATCGCTATTTTGGCATAAAAATAATGAACAATCCGCGATTACCCGACGAATGTAAAGATTGGCGCAAATTTTAAGATGTCGCCAATAAATACAATTTGCAACCCAGCTTTAGTTTACGATTAATGCAAAATTATAATGCAAATAATCAAAACAAACTTTACGCTGCAAACATTCTATGTTTATTCCTCGAATGATTAGAACAATTCCCAGTGGAACACTCACCCATTTCACCTTATTTTATTAAAAATAACACACTTGTAAATCACTCAACTTTAACACAGCAGTGAAGAGGATCACGTGATACGATGGCAGGAAAATGGCGGCTATGCGCCAGCTCTCTTTTCTAGGAGCCTTACATTTTTGACACAATACTTCTGATATAACATTGATTAAAGGAAAAGTAGTTTATATCGTGCAGGGATTTATACACACCCCTCCAGATTTTTTGATACACCCCTTAATGAAATCTAAACACATAATGTGTTTAATGAAAATAAATTAATGAAATCTAATCCACATATCCCTGAAAACCTTGAACACCCCCCATTTTATGATTCCCGGATAAACCCTTGCATCATAGACGTTGCTGACCCTGGTGACAGTAGAGTTATATATATATAAAGATAAAGAATTTGTGAGGAAAATCTGTATATATATATATGGTGAACTAGCAATAGAACTTGATAAACTCACGAAACAATGCGACAGTTATAGTGGCGGACTGTGTCCTTTTAAAGGGCGCATACCTTAGATTATAAGAGGGCGCGAGTCCTATAGCCCATAAGGGCGCACCCGTTGGCCGGCGCCCCAGTCCACTCCTGGCAGTTACGCCAATCGTGATTGGTGTACGGGGAGCTATCACATTGAGCTTAATTTTTTTAGAAAAATGAGACATTACAGGCATAACCAGAGTCCGATAAAGGACTTACGGGTCCCTAGAATGTATAGTAACAAAGACAGAGTTATATGGGGCCCGTGGGTCCCGAGCCCCCCAATAAATTTAAATAGGGGTTTGAGCCCCCCCCCAGTAATCTGCTAATATTTAAAAAAACAAAAACTTTCAACTTTAGTTTACGAAAATGCTTTTGATGAATTTTCATACTCTTTTTTTTTTTTAATTCTGATCACGCACTGGTGTTCTTTCTTCCAACCTAAACTCTTACATAATTGCTTCCCAACTCCCCTTTGATTATCAGTATTGTATGCAACATTCATTCTGCATCTTATGAGGGTTCAAACAAACTCACATAACCCCCCCCCTCCCCACCTTCTGAGGGAATCCTAAGAAAGAATGGGGTGAATTTTGACAGCCAAGAAAAGAAATAGTCGTCCAGAGATACCTAAGGCTGGTGTGTACATATGGACATAGGTTTAGAGTTATAGGGGCCCGCGTGGCTCGAGCCTCCACCACCATCATCATCATCACACTCCAGGGGAGATGTGTGTGTGTGTCTTTTGCAGGGGGGGGGGGGGTGGCCGCCGAAGGTGGCGGCGCTGTGATCCCAGGCAGGACGCTTGAACAGCGCAATCAGCCGCCTCGGCGGCTGAGGGTGAGGGATGGGTTGTCCGTCAACACGGCATTCCAGGAGATGCGGAAAAGGGAAATACGCTCTTTGACCACTAAGTGAAAAGTCACCACATGGTTTTGGAGATTCTTGAACTTCTCATTCACTCTCTCTTTCCCCGCTCTCTACACCCAAAGGAAGCGGTTCCCCCCCCACCTTGAAGTAAGATATTACAGATTTGTCCTAGTATTTTAGTTTTGCCAAAAATCAGGCTGCACTTAATTAATGTTAGGTGGATGCATATCCCGATTGAGCACATAATATTAAGTAGGGCCAAATTCTTATAAAGTGATTGATTGTTTGGCTTTTTTATGGCGCAAGAGCATCTGGGCTATACTGCGCCAAAAAGCGCAAATATAATACATCAATGTAGAGTTTTTAAAAGTATTGAGAGCAGGGGGTAGATGACCCCAGCACATAATATGTATATTTATATTTTACAATAAATATAAAATTTCAATTTATTTCAAATTATGAGGGGGCGGGGGCTCGGGCCCTACAGACCCATATAACACAACGCTTATAAGAATATGTTCAATCAGGATATACAGCCATCTAATAAGGAATCTATATTACTCGGTTTATTTAAATAAGTACTTAGAAATAAAATATGCATGTTTTTATTCAAATACCTTTTTTTTCATGGCATCTGTATAAAAAAAAAAATTGTCCAATGAAGACGTTATGGCAAATTATAACGTTTCTTTACAGTATGTTTCTCTTTCTCTCTTTCTTTCTTTCTCTCTTTCTCTCTTTTACTGTATTTTTTTTTTTACATACTTTTAAATAAATCTTGATTTAATTAAGATTACGTCCTGTCTCATTGTTCTACTGTTCCTTTTCTGTGGTTACAGCCGTTTTTAGATTATTGGCCGCTCAGGTTCAAAAACAGTATATCACCACCCATACAGGGCTGGATTTAGGGTTCGAAGTACCTAACGGGCACAACGATTTTTGGCGCCCCCCCTCCATTGGCGTAACTAGGGGGCTAACCTCCTAGAAAATTTCTTCTAAGCATTGAGGTATACGGTTTAGCCCCTCCTTAGAACAAAAATAGCCCCCCTAGACTTCGAAGCTAGTTACGCCCATGGCCTCCTCCCGTCGTACCAGCAAAAACAAATAAAATTCTGTCGTTTCGCCCACTAAATGCGACGAAAAATTACAGAGGATAGGGAAGAGACGACATTTATGATTACCATATGTGCATTATTATAAGATATAATAATGATATTTTTATAAATAAATTTAGTTTATTTGACGAAGAATTTTTTTATTTTTGGATGATTGGGGCAAAGCGCTTAGATTGACTTTTTTTTTTCCAGAATTTAAAATGAAGACAAAAATTGTGAAGGGGGCCGCTTTCTCGGGGAGTGCGGATTGACGCAATTTTATGTATTGTAATTAAAAGAATGGCGAAGTTCGCCGCTTTTTGCGTCAATAAAAATTTGACGCCCCATCCATTTGGTATTTTTCTATGAATAAATTAATTTTATTTGACGACGATTGTTGGGATTTTTTTGGATATTGGGGAAAGGGGGGAAAAGACAGGATGCAGAACAAAATTTCAGTGAGGGCGCAAAGCTTGAAAATTCAGTTGTAAGTTTAGTTTTATTTTTTATTTGAAAATAATCATTTTTAATGTAAATTTATTATTCTCGAAGGGGAGCACGAATCTTTCTTGGATCCGCCCTTGGGGGCAAGATTATTTCACGCAATTTTTCAAAATTTCAGATTTAGAAAAAAAAAAAGGTGGAGGTCAGTGGCGTAATGGAAAATCTCGGGACCCCAACCCCGGATTAATTTTTTGGGGGCAACCCTTTTACGAAAATAAATTTGTATATGCATATATGAAAAAAAATATTTATTCATTATATATATATATCATCATATTCAACCATTATCTATCCACTGCTGGATGAAGGTCTCTCCAAATGCTTTCCACACAAGTCTATCCTGGGCCATTCGTTTCCACGTCACCCCAACCTGTTTTCTTATTTCATCCACCCATCTAGTTTGAGGACGTTTTCTAGGTCTTCGGTGGTCTCTTGGAATCCAGTTCAGAATTTCTGTTGTCCATCGTTGATCAGTTCTTCTTGCAATATGCCCAGCCCATCGCCATTTCAGCCCTTTTACTTTAACAATGATGTCCTCTACTCTAGTTTGCTCTCTCACCCAAGTGTTTCTTTTTCGATCTCTCCTAGTTATTCCAAGCATGCACCTCTCCATGCTCCTTTGCGTTGTCTGTAACTTTCGTATTGCTCCAACTGTTAGACTCCATGTCTCTGATCCATAAGAGAGGACTGGCAATACACACTGGTTGAAGACCTTTCTTTTTAGACACAAAGGCAATTTCCCCTTCAGGATAAAACTGTTTCTTCCAAATGCACTCCAGCCAAGTTTAATACGTCTGTTGAGTTCTTTCATAATGTTGCCATCCATTGAAATCAGCTGGCCAAGGTAAATATATGAATCAGCAATTTCTAGCTCAATGTTGTCAACTTGTATTTTTGTTTCCTCTACAAAATTATTGAACATGATCTTAGTTTTTTGTAGGTTCATCTTGAGTCCAACTTCTTTACTTCTAGTTGAGAGCTCCTGTACCATGTCTTGGAGTTCTGATGGGTTCGTTGAAAAAATAACAATGTCATCAGCAAACCGCAAATGATTTAAATATTCACCATTTATTTTTATTCCCTTGTTATTCCAATTTATCAGCTGAAAAATCATCTGTAAAGCTGAAGTAAAAAGTTTTGGAGAAATGGTATCTCCCTGCCTCACACCTTTACCAATTTTGATAGTTTTGGTATCTTTATGTAACCGAAATTTTGCACTTGCATTTTTATACACACGTTTCACCATGTCAATGTACACATCCTCAATGTCTGTTGATCTTAAAGAGTTGATGACTGCTGATGTTTTAATAGAGTCAAAGGCCTTCTCATAGTCAATAAATGCAACACACAATGGAAGTTCATATTCATGTGTTCTTTCAATTAATTCTCTTAATACTTGAATATGGTCCACTGTACTGAATCCACTTCGAAATCCAGCTTGTTCTCTTGGTTGAGCTGCATCTAATTTTTTCTGCAGGCGATGTGTTAGCACTTTTGTGAAGATTTTATAAATAGCAGGTAACAAGCTAATTGGTCGGTAATTTTTCAAATCCTCTTTATCACCTTTTTTATGCAAAAGAATTACTGTTGCAGAATCCCATTGGTTTGGTATGTTACCGCTGTTAAGACATTTGGTAAAGAATTTTGCAAGTATGTCTTCTACATATTCTCCAGCTTCTTTTAGGATATCTAATGTAATACCATCATCGCCAGGGGCTCTTCCTTTCTTCATACTTTTTATTGCAAATGAAACTTCTTCTTTTAAGATTTTAGGAGCTGTTCCTTCGACTATTTCAGTGTCTTCGTTTAATCCACTGTTACTTTCATATAGTTTTTTGTAGAATTCTTCAACTCTTCTAAGTATTTCTTCCCTATTTCTTGTTACGGTGCCATCCTCTCCTTTTAATGCAATGATGTGTTTCTTCCCAACAGATAAACTTCCTTTAACAACCCTAAGGCTCTTGTTATTTTCAATGGCTTTCCTTACCTAACTCACAGTTGAATTTTCTTATGTCTTCTTTCATGCTTTTGCGCAGAGTTTTACAAAGTTCTATGTACTCAATCCTGGAACTGGTATTTCGATTGTCCACCTTCATATCTCTTCGCCTTTTCATGAGCTGTTTCGTCTTCTCAGATAATTTGCTATTGTGCTTTTTACAGGTTACACCACCAATTTCCCCAGCAGTTTCAACTATTGTCTTAACAATGTTTTCATTTGCTTCTGAGATATCACTTTCATCAATAAGTCCTTCCAGTGCAGAAAAGCGATTTTTTAATTCCAACTTGAATGCCTCGGTATTTTCTTTTAATTTCTTTAAATCCACCCTCTTACTTACTTGTTTCCTAATGAGCTTCTGCCTTTCTAGTTTAGTATTTAAGTGCACTTTACATCTCACCATTCGATGATCACTTCCAGTATTAAATCTGTTCAGTACACTGCAATCTTCAATAATTGATTTCTTGTTTGCCAGGATATAGTCAATTTCACTAGTTCCCCCATTTGGGTGTTTCCATGTCCATTTTCTTTGCGGTTTCTTCTTAAAAAATGAATTCATGATGCTAAGGTTTTCAGCTTCTGCAAATTCGATGAGTTGATCGCCACGTTCATTCCTTTCCCCATATCCGTATTTACCAACCGATGTCTCTCCTTGTTCCTGTTGTCCAATTCTTGCATTGAAATCCCCCATGATGAGCTTGATATGTTGTTTCCCTTTGGTGTGTAACTCTTTGATTTCTTCATAAAATTCTTCAACCTCTTCGTCGGTATGGCTTGATGTTGGTGCATATACCTGTACTATTTGAAGTTGGTATCGCTGGGTTAGTTGAACAACGAGCCTCGCTGCTCGATCTGATGTACTTTCAACTTCCAGAAGACAGTCTTTAATTCTTTTGTTGATTAAGAAGCCAACACCACTTGTTCTTCCAGTTTCCGTTCCTCTATAATAAAACAAATGTCCACTTTTAAGTTCCACCAACTCTTCACCTTTTCTTCTAACTTCACTGAGTCCTACAATGTCCCATTTGATCTTGTCAAGTTCTTCTTCCAATTCCTGAAGTTTTGCTTCAGAAGCAAGGGATCGTCCATTATACGTTGCCAAGGTCAATAACAAACGGCAGCCTGGGCCATTCCAGTGATTCTTAGCACCCCCTGCTTTCATGCCACACTGACCGCTGCCTTGATCAGGAGCACTCCAGCACCTGGAGACTAGGGGCCATGGTTTCTGGTGTGTCAACATAATGGAGGAATTAGCCATAATTTCACCACGCTGGCTAGACGGGTTGGTGAATTAGCCCTCCCCTTCCGCCTTTCTATCCGTGCAGCAAATATTAATTTGCCACATAAATAGAAAGCTCAGCCTGCACCACTTGAAGGCGGGGTAGGACACTAGGTTACTGGCCTGGCCGGTTCCACACATCGTCACATACGTTCAGCGTGTGGGTCTCCTTCCAGTTAGATACCAGCAACCCTTTTGCAGGCCATATATGTAGATTGGGACACCCATCCCTATACACCAGACGCCATGAGTGTGTAGACAGTGATGCTAGCGCATGCGTGGAAACGGAGAAGACTGGGAGACGTGAAGCAACCAAGGTGGAGGTTGGACGCAGGCAGCGACGCTTACGATGACATAGGAATATAGCGGATATTACCAACACGACGATATACTTATGAAGAATTAGGATAATTTGTGTTATGTGCTTTAATGTAGAAGACACAACATTGTAACTATGTGAAGTAGCTGTAGCAATTATTCATTAAAGGACATAATATTTATCCATAGAGTTCTTCATAGTGCTTCATTCTAAAGCATGTCCCATATATATATATATATATATGAAATCATCTATAAGAAAGTAACCGGCGACGCATTCCAATATTTTAAACAGAACACATGTCTATTAGTCACCGTTTCACGAAGTAGGGTTCTGATGCAAAGCGTATACTATAGCTTCAAAACTCGTCCAGACTTCATAATTTTCGGATGTTGAGTTCAATTTTAAAGGCAATGAAAACAGCTAAAGTAAATACGCGTAATGAGTTTGCCACAGTTGGAAACCGTTCATTTTATTTTATATTTTACCTAAAGATTAAAAAAAATCCTTATTAACTAAAAAATATTATTTTTTTACTTATAAATTTCATGGAAAATAAACGGCGACAAAAGAGGCTCCCATTTCCTGGGGGCCCACGCCTTACTGGGATTGCGGAGGTTACCAGTACGCCACTAGTGGAAGGCGCCTTCGTAAGAAGAGATGATCGTCCGAATTCCAAGGTAAATAAATTGCAATTAAACAAAAAAGACTGCCGCATTTTGCGCCCCATGAAATTTGGCGCCCTGGGCAAGTGCCCAACGTGCCCATCTATGAATCCGGCACTACACCCATATTAATTTAATATTATATACAACATAAATTTAATCAGGCTTATGGGGTTTATACATAGTTTATAACAGATATAAATTTTACAAATTACAAATTGATATCCGCCTGGGGAGCATTGGTAAAGACTTCATATAAAATATTAATTTATAGAATATTTATTTAAAACTTTATATGTGTAATATTTACTTTTATATATATATCGACATATACATAGTTTTAAACAATTATATACGAAAGAGAAATATTTTTATTTTTTATTTTTATCAAATAAAACAAAGGTTCTTGATATTGTCTTTGATACAAAAATAAAGACAATATAATAATATAATAAATGGTCTGCGAATGCACCTTCTCGTACCGCGCTAGGACCATCCCGCTAGTGGTTACCAATTGCAATTTTATTAATTTAAACTTTCAGTTACATTCTAATAAATCAGAACATAATCTAAACTATACTATTCCCAAGATTAAAAGTTACGGGGTCCTGTGGTGGTGTGATAATAGCGTGCTCATCCCTCGCATTCGAGTCCTGGGTTCGATTCCCAACTACGCCAAAAAAAAAAGAATTTTTTCGCACTAACTGTTCACCGTAGTCCGAGGGTTGGTTCTCTAGGCTGTAAAACCTTCGGATTCCTCAGAAAATTGTAGGTCCGTGCGCAGCATGAGCCTTGCTGTTTTTGCGCCTTAAAATTAAAATAAATTAAAAATTACGTGATAATTAAGTACAAAATGACTTGAAAAATTCAAATAACTAAAACTGGTGACAATTAATCGATAGATCAATAACTGGTAGACTACTAGGACATCTATTTTCTCTTGAGTGTCTTCACTCGTCAGATTGTGTCCATTTCGTGTTTACCTTACGGTGTGAGAGATGATCTTCACTTTCAAGTGGTTTGGCTTAGCTGTCAGTTTCTATGAATGATTTTTTTGGGGACCTGTTCCGCTTTCTTTTGCGCATTTCCTAAAAGAAAAGGCACCAGCAAATTTGAATATTTATGCTGTTGTTGTTGTTTTGTATCCGCTTATCTATATTTTACGGAAATCTAAAATGGTTTGGGTTTGTGTCCATCGTTTAGAATGTTCTACCCTATATATTCAGTGGGTTATCCATGTGGAGAGGGGGGTCTAATTGACCCCCCCCCGAGATAAGACGGTTAGCCTGTAAAGAAAAAACCAGATGTATATATGTGTGGAGGATTTTTTTTTCCTGTTTTCGTTCTAATTGTCTTTAAAACTTTTTTCTTTTAGGATACTATCCTTTTCCAATTCGCTACCCTAATTCCTTTAGTTGCATTTCAAGACTTAAGAGTAATCACTACCTATATGTAATTGTAATTCTTAATTGCAATTTCTAATTTTCTCAATTTTTATATTATATTAAAAAATGTGCAAAGGGTTGCGGGGTGGGGAGATGCACCCAACCGCTCTCAACAGAGTATCCAGGTATTTTCACAAGTGACTTTTTCACCTAAAATGTGCCTAAAGTAAAGTATTGAATAATAAGGAGTAGAGACCAGAAGTTTAGGCGCTAACAATGACAAAAAAAACCATTTAAAAGTTTAAAATAGGCACTAAAAAAAAGGCACTTTAAATTATGGAAAAAGACATTTAAATCAATAAACAAAAATATGGAAAAAGACATTTAAATCAATGAAAAGGGGCAATTAAATAAATTTAAGTTCTAAAGGCTGGCTACAGAAATCTAATGCACATGTTCCATCTACTGTCTTAAAAATAGAACAAAAGAGGTAGGTGTTATTGAAAAAAAATTAATAATACATATTTTTTTTAATACTTGAAATGGAATATTTGTACTTATAATTTTAGATGGGTTTATTCGAACAACCTATCTCCTCTTATTGCACATTACTACGACATGCTTTTTTAAATTCCCAAATGTGAAATTTTGACGTTTACCAGTCAATTGCATTTTATATTGTGAAAAAGATTTCTCCACTTCAACTGAGGTTATGGGCGCATATTAGAGCCGAGTTTGGGCTCACTTTTTGAGGGCCGAGCCCGAAGATTTTCAATTTGAGCCCATCCGAGCCTGAAAAACTTTATGGGAATATAAGCTTGAGCCCGTAGTTTAAAATAGAAATTGAACCCCTTGACGTGCGATTTAAATTTTAAAAAATTTTCTAAACTACACTATTTAATTTCCTTCCAATTTTCATATACACGTGTTTCTACAATCTTCGAAAATGAATCACATATCTGCATTCATGGGAGAATTTCGATACAAAAAAGTCCGTTTTCAGCTTCAGTTGGGTCCATTTATTGAGCCTGGCTCATCTTACTTCTAGCGCATATCTAAAGCAGCATACCATGGTAGGGGACATGGACAGTTCTATTGCAGTATTACCACTTAGAACTTTTCCTATATTCATAATGGCTTCGTCTCCATTCGCATGTCTGGGCAGGGTGGGGGCATCTGACCATAAAAGGGGAGAACCCGCTTCTAAGGGTGCTCTATATATATATATATATGTGTGTGTGTGTGTGTGTGTGTGTGTATAGGAATTCTAAACGTATATAAAAATACAAAGCAAACAAACTCAAAACACAAATACAAACCGAAATAAGAATTTATGGCAAAAACTTCAAAAAAGGCATTTTACTAAAAAAAGGGCTAAAATAAGGCATTTATGGCATTTTGCCTGAATTTCTGGGCTCTAATAATGTGTGCACCTATTAAATTTGGTTAGTTTTATATTTTTTACGTGTATCCTTCACATATTACACTTATTTGCAAATCTTCCCTTCACATTTTTATCCCAGGCTAAGGACTGGGAAAAACATTTTTCCTCTTTCGCAAATTAAGCGATTTTTTTTTATTATTTTCATTTTTATTGTTTTTGTACTTTTTATTGTAATTTTTCATTTATTTTCATTGCACTTCTTTATTCTGTTTTCACCATTCCCTTTCATCCACTCTTCCCATTTTTCAAACATGTCCACAATATGCCTATTTTACATTTACGACGCATTCTGTATTAGTAGCCACCTAATATCAGACAAGGCTTGTCTCTAGTTATGATTAAATGTTTGTTTGTTTGGCTTTTTTATGGCGCAAGAGCATCTGGGCTATACTGCGCCAACATGATTAAATAATTCTACAGATTTCATATTTTTATAGTCTTCAAATTCTGATTAGTATAATAGCGGCGAAGAAAGCACAACAGCCTTGAGAATTTGGCGTCTCGACAATTCACCGCCCCCACCCCCACAACAAGACCACCTTAATAATGAACAATGTATTTACAATAGGCTAAATATATTTTGTTTTTTACAAATTCGTAAATCGCGATATGTGTCAATGTGAATTTACCAAATTAGTTCTCAGAACAAAATAATAAATTTCCTAGATGTTGTAAATATATAATTTTTATTTTAGAATGAACTAATTTCATTTCTAATATTATTTTATATCGAATTATATTAATATTATTTTATAAGAGAAATTGAAAGTGTCCGAAAAATCCACGTGTGAAAGTAAGACATGCGGGGAAGAAGTGTGATATATGTGCAATTCCCACGATTTTGGAAGTGTGTGCAAATAAATTCCACATGTGGAAGTACCACGACACTGTGCAAAGATATAATTAATATTCAAGTATGTATACGCGCTAGGCATGTAAATTTTAAACAAGACCCCTAGCAAAAGCGCACCATATTACATCTCACTGATACAGCGGCATAGTAAAAAGGGGATTTTGAGCTCAAGCCCCCCCCAATTGGATATCAAAATACTATTTTCTTGCATTTCATCACGTAATCTTCTTTAAAACCACTTGACCCCCACTAATTTTTGAATTGCTACTGTACCGTTATTGGGTAAAATAAATGTTCATAATATATTACTATATATTTAATTCTACATATATGTAATCTTAGATAGAAATGAAATAAAATACAGGGTACCAGGGAGGAAATTACATAAAAAGGTTAAACACTGGTAAAATAGCAATGAAAAAGATCACTCAAGCTTTCGGACGCATCAGCAGCAGTCCTTCATCAGGAGTGAGGTTTACCGTAAGAGCGGTGGGGGGTTATAGAGCTACAACTCACATATTCCTATGTTAAATATACAAAATTTCATTGCAATGGGGGGTTACAACCCCCATCAACACCCCCCTGCGTACGCCAATGCCCTTATTGGCAGACTTTCACCGAAGGTAGACACAGACTTTCATTTGGGGGGTTAAGGACAGAATTTGCCATGGTCTTGGAATAACACCCTTCATTTATCATGAAAGCTGGAATTTTTTACAGTGAAAAAATATATTTGGGAGTCATGACCCCTGTGACACCCCCTGTGTCCGCCCTTGACTCTCACCCGTCATAAAAATTTGGCCGTGAAAGAGGGTTACTATTGTGAACGAATTGCTTGCCGGGGAATTTTGATCGGACCATAAGAGTGGCCGTGCGCAATGGGTGTCCGTCAAGAAGGGTTTTACTACACAATGAAATGTTTATCGATTTTGAACCTTTAGTCAATTTGAACTTTTGGTCTATTGCCTTCGCAGGTGCATCAAATATTTACCTCTCCGACGTCGAGTAGGAAATGGCTAGATGAAATAGAGCTTCTTGATTTGGATGAATATGTAAGTTATTTGGACCTGAGGGGCTAGTTCTCTGGAGAAAAAGAACGGATATATAGCAAGCGTCCACTAGGTCATTATCGGCTACAGGGTCATGGCCATCCGTTGCGGAAGACCCGTGTGTTCTCTTCAGCCAGTGTTAAAAAAAAAAATGGTTGAACCTGTTTGTCTAAAGAACAGGATTTAGCCAGTCCTACCCAGTGACCTAGCGAGCAAATGTCTGCCTGCCGGTGCCTGCGGCAGGTACCTTCTCATCAAGTTTTACGTGTTTTAGAACCGAATCTTGATATAAACCGTGAAAAAATAAATAATAATGAGTGGAAGGAAAGAAACGGTCATTTATAAGGACCTTTTTTTTCTTTATTTATTTTTTTCTTCCTGTTTTATTAGGTCTTGAAAATAACCTTTTCTGTTTTCGTACTTCAGCGGTTTTCGCGAAAATTTTCCCCGTTCTGTTTCGGACGATCGATGCCGAAAGGGAAAAGGAGGTTTTGGGGCAGAACGAGCAGTTTTTGCGTATCTTACTTCTATTAACGTCAGTGGTGTAAAAAAGGGGGGACTCAAGCCCCCTCCCCATTGATATCAGAACACATTATTTTCTCACATTTCATCGCAAAATTTTCTGTAAAGCCACTTAAGCCCCCCCCCTCCATAATTTTTTGAATTATTGTTCTATAGATTGACGTAAGATATTAAAGCATTGTGTTGTTACGCTACGTTAGTGTCCTATTTGATAGTGGCGGAAACACTTTTAGGGTTCGGAGTCCTAAGTAAGGTCTAATGATTGGCTGAATTCTTATGACACAAGGGTCCTGAGATTACGGCGCCGACTTCGGCGGCCACCTTTCCCACTGCGTCTCCCTTTGCAGACCACACACACACACATACATAGCAAGCGCCATTTTGCGCCAAACAAAGCGAGTTTTAACCCGCGAGCAGGCGTGGGGTGTGTTTCACACCCCACAACTTACAATTTGTGAAAAAAAAACGCCCACCCTTGCTTCTGAAACTGACCGAACTCTTTCCTGTTGCCTTCAAAGTCACAATCTTTGGGGTAGGGTGACAAAGCGAAAATTCCACTTATTGTTTACTGTAAAATTGGACGTTTTTAATGAAATAATGCTATTCCATAATCGAATGGGGTGTAAAATACCCCATGTGCGTTCTCGCGTTCTTTAATTGGCGCGCCTGTTCGTGGGTTAACGATTTTTTTTTTTCTTATAACATTGGATAATTAGTTCATTTCAGACAGATATAAACTACAAATAAAATGTATGTAACAACGTACAATTTGCTTGCTTGCATTTTACATCATAAGGACAGCAAAAGTCATGCTGTCTCGGGACCGACAATTTTCCGAGAAATTTGAACCTCCGCTGCCAGGGGTAACAAAACCTCTCACTACAGAACAACGGCGCTCCTTCCTCAATATCATTGGGCATTAAACCCAGAATACTGGTATGAATGCGTTTCAACGACGCCACCGTAGGACGGTGGACCTGCATATTCCCGAGAAACCAGAACACCTAGGGAACCAGCATCCGGACTACAGTAAAGTCTTTTATTTTTTTTTTTACGTTAGCCTTACATTATTCTTTTCGATACGGTAGGGAGTCAAACCCAGATTAACAACATCGTAGGAGAACTCGTTGCCACTGCGCCACCATAAGTCTACACAAATTACAATATGCAGTGGAACCTGGTTAAGCGACCACCTGAATAAAATGACCACTTTTCGTAAGAGAGAACTGGTAGGGGCTTAGTCATACGTATACCAAAGTCTGTCGTGCATAGTGACCACCTGTCTATGGGGACCGTAGCAGTACAGTCTCAAGGGTGGTCACTTTAGACAGGTTCTACTGTATGCATATTGATAGCTGTGTATGCATCACATATAAACAACAGACTGCATATGAATTATATTTCTGAACTCTATTACAAAGAAACTTAATTTTAACTACTGCTACTACAAAATACATATTGACTATTACACACAGACACAGACAGACAGACAGACACACACATATATATCACACCCTTGCAACGAAAGTGTTACAACTCAAAAAATCCCAATTTTCAGAAAATGCAAAAAACTGTTTCTGGTTGAATTGAGGGACGTTGTGTTCATCTAATGACATGTGCCAACTAGCAGAAACCCAAATAACTTATGACCTAACATTTTGCATGGCAAAATGCAGCACTGTTTTCTACATCTGGTTGTAACATTAACTCATTTTTCCCGAATTTTGAGTGTTTTGAGCACTTTCATTGCAAGTGTGCGATATATGTAATAAAATACATATTGATTACTATATATAACATATATACAAACTACCAAGTAAAAACTATATACGACATCGTGCACAAGAAGAATAGTTTTGAGAGTTACCCCCCTCCCCGAACAGTATTATTAGTTGCAAAATAAAACTCCTTATGAGAAAAAACTTTGTTTCTATCAAAACTCCTCTCGTTTCTCAGAAAAAACACATTCTGCCTTCACTTGACAAAGGGAGCAGTTGGCTCCCGAAACGTCGTGTTTTTAAACCTTACGCCAGTGTCGAAATAACTGTTTGTTATAAAAAAAAAACACTCCCTTTTTGTAAACCCTATGGACAGGCGTGAATAAATACATATATATATTGATTACTATATATCAAATACAAACTAAAAGACAAATGACAAGCTCTTGATTCGTCATTATTCAAATAGTCCTCGATTCGTAATCGAATTCCACTGTATATATCTATCAAATATTTAAAAAAAAATTATACAGGGTGTCCATAAATTATCTTTACAACTTAAGACTCTCTTATTTCGTATCACATACATGCTTTTTTGAACATTACATGCTTCTTTGAACTCTCGAATGTGAAATTATAAAACTTTGTCAGCAAATAAGATCTTAAATTGTGAAAAAGGTCTCTTTACATCATCTAAGGTTATGGGCATGTATCTAATGCAATGTGCCATTTTAGCATCACCACTAAGACTTTTTCTTATGTTCTTAATGTATTCATGGATTTGATTTACAGGAATCGCGTTTTTGCATTTCTTCTTGATGATTTTGCGTTTTCCAGGTGTCAATGTCTTGTAAACAATGGAGAGAAATTGAATGTCGATTGCGCGGTATGTGAACACGCAATGTATGCTCCACTAGGAGTGCACACATTGACGTGTGTGAATGAGGAAACAAAACTTTATGAATTATCTTGTCACATGTTGAAAACCGTTTGTTGTTATCCAGTATAGTTTTAAATTTATTAATGTCTTAAGTTATAGAGATAATTTATGGACACCTTGTATATAAATATAGGCATATATAACTATAAAAACAATAAAAGTAATAAAGATATTTTGTAAAGTGAATGTTCTTTGTGTCTTCCATGTTAGTAATTAAATGTATGTGGTAAACGAATAAAAAATTTATATATATATGTTCAGTAATGGATTGTATTTTATATTGATTATATTGATGTTTTGTATATATTCTCGTATCGATCATTCTTAACTAATTATTTATTATTATATATTTAGTGAAAAATAGATTAACTATATTAATAGATCATTAATCGTTACTTATACTCATTAATTGGAAATTATCGAAATTAATCACATATCTGAACATTTTCTTTTGAACATCCAATATTTCACACTTCTTACGTAGTTCATAATTCGAAATAATTATTAGAAATAAAATGTGCTATTTGAAGCCGAAAGTGCAAGGAAAAACATAGTTTCGAAATACTGAATTTTTATTGTATTTCAGTTTCTATGGCAGTCTGCAAAAGTCTGTTTTCCCCAACTTCCAAATCATCTAATATAATTTTAAATATAATATTTTTAAATACAATATTTTTAAATATAATACTTTTTAAATACAATATTTTTCATCTCATGTTCATCACAATATTTTTAAATATAATACTTTTAAATACTCATACTTTTAAATACAATATTTTTAATTATAATACTTTTAAATAATATTTTTAAATGCAATATAAATTTAAATGCAATATTTTTTTGCTATATTTTAAATATAATTTTTTAAACATAATATTTTTTAAATGCAATATTTTTAAATATAATATTTTAAAATATATTTTTAATTATATATTTTAAATTATGAATTTTTCGAAAGTGAAATATGCATTATTTAACTAAACATATATATTTTTTTTTAGTAAATTTCAATAATGACTGAAATTTGTCGCACGTCGGAATGACAAACATTATTTGTTATGGTAAACACTGGCCAATTGTTGTATTCCTTCGTAGTAAATTTCAAGTCATTTTAGATCTCAAAATTAAAATTTTTCAGATCTCAAAATTAACCATACAGCACGTAATAAGGTTATTATATTTAAATTATATAGTTTATTTCGAACTTATCAACTGCTTTTAATATACTTTAATTTTAATTTTTTTAAACTGAAATCTTGTTAAGCGAAGTGTCAAACATTACTTTGCAAGAACGTAAGAAAATGCTATCGTTTTTTTCCTGAATCGTAAGCAAAAGCTAATCTTACAAGATACTTTATACAGCTTAACTCTTCATAAGCCACAGTCTGCTTATTATTCATAGCTTATCATAATTCACAGTTTGCTTTTCATGATTTATGTCGTATATTTTATTTTTTAATAGGGTTTTCTAATATTTATAACCTATCTTTCAAGGGTTATGCTATGTAATTTATTTTGTAAGGCAAATGGTTTATTTATCAAGATTTATCTCATATGTCTTATCTCTTAAGATTTGTTTTATATGGCCTGTCTTTCTCGAGATTTATTTTATATGGCTTGTCTTTTGAATTTATTTTATAGGGCCTGCCGTTTGAGTTTTGTTTTATATGGCATGTCTTTCGATATTTGTCTTATACGGTTTATTTATCGAGATTTGTCTTATACGGTTTATTTTTCGAAACGTGTCTTATATAGTTTATTTTTCGAGATTTATCTAATATGCCTTATCTTTTGAGATTTAACTTAATGGTTTATCTTTCGAAAATTATATCATGCTATATATCTTTCAAGGCAGTCTATATGTCTTTTGATGTGCTGCTTTATATAGCTAATCTTCCAGAACTTACATTATATGACGTTTTTTGAAAGTTCTTTTAACAATTTATAAAAATAATTTGTAAAAAAAAATGCACCTACATAACACATCTTACGGAATTCATGTTATATAATAATAATAATATAATAATAATAATAATGTTTGTTTATCACAAGGGTTACATATTGCATACAGTCTTGAATTTCAATTTAAGTATAATAAATTTCACACAGTTTAGAACAGACAATACAATTTGCATTTCTCCATAACGGGTCCCCAGTAACAATTGGTTCTCAAAATTTCTCGTTCACGAAATTTTCCTTATATGGCTTATTTTATAGGATTAATCTTACCGAATTTGTTTTATAAACTTACCCAACAAAATTCAGATTACAAGATTTATGTCATAAAATTAATTTTACAAGACTTCTTAAAGAAAGTAAACATTATCGAATGAACCTTACAATTTGAGTTTTATTAGGAACCCCGTGTAAACTGAATGCGGTAGGACCTTACAGAACTTTACAAAACTAATCCTTTCGGAATCTAGCTTTTACGGGACTTTTTTACGGAACCCACGCCTTACAAGACTTACCTTACCCAACCTATATTTTACAAGACTTATCTTACACAACTTATCTGGCAACGCTTATTATACGGAGCTTTTCGAGTCGGGATAAAGTGAAAAATTGTGAAAAATAGATTATATATTATTCAAGAAGAATAGTGAAAGAGAGAGGGTTCACTTAAATTTATTATGCAATATAAAACGACGGGTAAGGGATAGAGGACACCTAAGGAAAAGATGGATTAGAACAAACCAATGCAGCTGATTATAATGATTGATAATTTTACTTATTAGTACATGTTAGATCAACAATTACTTATCCGCTGAAGGATGGAGGCCCCTTTAAGTGACATCCATATATAGTTCGTTCACGAAAAGTAGTCCGATGGTACCGTTAGAAATAACGGGAGCTGACGTCACAAACGGCCTAGCCGATTACAGCAGAGGGGAGGACAGCAGCCCCCGTTAATTCTAACGGTACCATCGGACTACTTTTCGTAAACGAACTATACGCAGTATGATGAAAGACGATCAGAGGAACGGCCTTAAGCGTATCACGCTGATCAGATAGTTTAGTGAGTATGGACACAGTTAGGCAGGGGATCTTAACCGCGACCATCACCCCATCTCACTGCGTGCAATCTTCCACGAATGGTGACCCTCTTGAGAGAAAACCGAACACCAAGTTGCTTAACTTCAGTGATTTAACGGAAGCAGGCATTTCCATTACGTAATGGCCGTGAGATATTTTATATATGTATTTAGATAGGGGAGTTTAAGTATTAAGTAAGCAATATTTTAGCCATTTTATACACCTCCCCCCTCACTGGTAAGCAAAATTAACATTGGCTGACATAAGAAAATAAGCACAATCCCCCCGCCCCCCAAAGGCGCTTACGTAATACTTGAACGCTGCCATGCAGAAAGTTAAACATAGGTAAAATAGCAAAAGAAATACCCAAACTTTCGGACACATCAGCAGCAGTCCTTCATCAAGAGTAACGACATATATAACGAGTTATATATTAATATATAATTAAAAACAATATTGCATACCAGTATCAAAACAATCCAAGAACACCAGTGCAGATTAATATCCATAACTGAACTCCGGGTGCTCGTGTCTTGGAAAGAAATATTATCTGGAATTATAAAATTACAACAATTACAAAAATTATAATTAAAATTTTAATATGAATAGAATTGAAGCAAAAATAATTATTGGGATTAATTGTAAAAATGGCGAGGTAGTGCACAGGATGCTCAATATCAGATTCCCTCGGCTCTGAATTATCAGATCAATTGAATTAAAATCACCAGATTAATAAAATTAGCAGTAAAATAAGTGAAGGACAGAGACGGATCTAACACAGATGGCCCCCGATGCGAAACCGAATTTTGGAGCCGCCCCCCTTTCCGCAAAATATTAATTGCTTTCAAAATAATTCCTTTGGTGCCGCTGTTTTTTTTGTTTTTTTTAAGGTACCTTCATAAAATGCTAATGAATATTATTACAAGGCGGCAGGAAAGCAAGAATAGCAATTAAAATTTTTTCACAACAAATAACATGCAACTAAACAACAAGGGCTTTTCTGATAAGCCAACAAAAATTAAATTGTTTTAATTTATTATTACTATATATTTTTATTATTTATATTATTTATTATTATATATTATTAAATTTATTATTACATATTATTAAATTTATTATTACATATTATTAAATTTATTATTACATATTATTATATATTATTAAATTTATTATTACATATTATATATTATTAAATTTATTATTACATATTATTATATATTATTAAATTTATTATTACATATTATTATATATTATTAAATTTATTATTACATATTATTAAATTTATTATTACATATTATTATATATTATTAAATTGTATTATATATTATTAAATTTGTTATTATAAATAATTAAAAGCCTTACATTATTTCCAATAATCCTAAGTGTCTTCTGAACAGTCAAAAAGTCCATTTTAATGTAATTTTTACTTTTCTAATTTCTTACTTGAAGTGTCATATTGTGGTTTTGTTAGAGAAAAGCTTTTTCACGTCTTTACATACTAACCTAATTAAACATATTACAGTAAATAATAATTTATACAAGCATTAAATAAGGGATAATAATAAAAGGATAATTAATTTATTAAAAATTAAATAAGGTTTAAAACACTTAAGTTTTAAAAATAAATATGATACATTTTATAAAATGTTTTTGCACTTCGGGGTCGTTAGGCAATTTTGATGCCCCCTTTGGCTTGGCGCTCAGTCAGACGGCACCGGTCGCACCGCCCTTAACCCGTCTTTGGTTAAGGCCTAGGTAAATAATAAAAAGAATCCCAAATACTCACCAAAAAAAATAATATCACCTAATTATATTAGTGATCCATAGTCATCTAATGAATTTCAAGGATGTCTGAGGAAATTTGGGGAAAATTGACTTTCAAAAATGATAAAATCATTATAGTAAAGAATGATAAGAACTGTATGCAGAAATGGGGTTATTAATTGTTGGAAGATACAAGAAAATTTGCATGTCATACTGCCTATTGACTTAATGCGCATGAATAGTGTAATAATAATAATAATAATAATACAGTAGAATCTATCTAAAGTGACCGCTCTCGGGACTGGACTGCAATGGCCACCATAGAGAGGTGGCCACTATACCGGACAGACTTTGGTACAGGGATCACCAAGTCCCTACCGGTTCTCTCTTATAAAAAAGGAGTCACTTTATTCAGGCGGTCAAGTTATCGAGGTGGTCATTTTACCAGGGTCCACAGTATATGAAAGAATAGTAGAACGAAAACATCCAGAAATTATAACTAGACAATAAAAGCAGGTATGCACGAAATTAAAAGGAAACGAAAGGTTAAATTCAACGAAAATTAGAAATTGATCGAACCGAAATAGTATACCATAGAAAGGAACGAAATTCTGGAATTTACTACCAAATAAATATAAAGTAATAAACAACCTGAATTCATTCAAAACAAAACTGACGAAATGTCTATTGAACAGAAATGAGGAGAGACGGAGACGGGGAATTTTGTATGTATGTGTGTGTGTGTGTGTGTGTGCATACGTATTTCTTTTCAGTTCTGAAGTAGATTATATTTATGTATTTTCCCTGAACCTTCTACATCAGGGCATCCCAAATTATAGGGCCTCACTGGTGAGTCGCGAGCCGATTTCTGGTGTGACGCAAAATGTTTTTGAAGTATGCATATTTCCAGAAACATTTTCTAAAAATTGAAAATGTACTTTAAAAAAACAATTGTGATTTTTGTGGAAAACAAGCATGTACTCGGGATTTTTTTTGAGGGGTTCATCCCTTAGATACGTCCCTGGTTAAAACCAGGTGGGGTGCGAAAGATAGACGTTCTAAAAAGTGGATCACGGATTTAAATATTTAAGAACTACTGTTTCACATTATTTTAATAATTATGAATTTATGTATTATCAACCAAGACCGTAAGCTTTTCAAGATTTAATTTTTGTTGGTGGGGCGGGGATTCATAAATTTTTACAGCATGTATCGATACAATTACAGCATGCAAGTCCGTAGCCAAGTCCCATTAAAAATCCAGTTTTTGGGGTCCCTAACCCCCACTTCTGGATACGGGTATGATATCACCACTGAATTAAAATATGCATTATTGAAATATTTTTTTCTGTATACTTACCAAGTAAATCAAACAACAATATAAATCAACGTTTATTGGCGTAGTGATAACATCGGCGCTGGTATCACTACGCCAATAAACGTTGATTGATATTGTTGTTTGATTTAATCTGCGTAGTGTTCGATTTATATAAATACTTACTAAGTACTTTTCTATAGACTGATATGCATAACGAATACTAAAACACACTGACTAATAATGATTGAATAGTGTAGAGAGGATAAATAGTAATTATTATCAATAATAATAATAATTATCTAATTTTTCCCAATTATCGGAACCTTGAATCACGTGAAAAACTTCAAATTCAAATATGTAAGACGTATTAAATACATATGGGTAAACGCATGCATGAAGATATAAATGTGAATTTTTAAATTCTAATAATTTTAAATTAATAGAAAATTAATAAAGAAATGGAAATTTACGTAATAAGAGATAAGGTTTCAACCATGTTAATTTGTTATCAAGTAAAAGTTTTCCCTCCGTAACTGATTTCCCTCTATAAATTATAATCTGTTTTCACCAACTCTTTTTCGATCGATGTTTCGTGATAAGAATTCAAGCGATTATGCAGGTAGAATTGTAATATTGAAGATGAGGGTTAGATCTTGATCTTAATTGCAAAAGGAAGGGGAAATGGAAAACCGCAAATGAGGGTTAGCAACGGTAACGCAGTAAAAATGAAGAAAATGCGCAGGAAATGAATGCGCAAGGAGGAAAGAAGTACGCAAGAAAGGAAGAAATGCCTAGAATCAATTCTGTTTAATGACAAATTATGTTTTTTATTGCCCCCTTCGCCCCTGTCCCCGTGATTAAGCACCGTTACAGAGTTAATTACTAACTTGTGAACATTTTGAAATCAAAGCTACAAATCCTGCATAGAGGGCGCATTAAGTAAGCTAAATTTTAGACACAAAACCATAGTTAGTGTAACATAGTAAAGTAACGTGAATAAGTAAACGTTGAATGATTAAACATGTAAACAGTGTTAAACAGTGAATGAGTAAACCTTGATAAACTGACCGCCTGAATAAAGTGACCACCACTTTTTATAAGAGAGGATTGGTAAGGACTTAGTCTTGCCCATACCAAAGTCTGTCGTGTATAGTGACCACCTGTCTATAGTGACAATTACAGTTCAGTCCCGAAGATGGTGATTTAGGCATGTTATACTGTATAGACTTATTAATTAAATGCTCAACACAAATTTTTCCACGATTATATTAATCGAACTTAAATAATAAACATTATTAATAATTATTTATTAATAAACATTAATTCAAGAGCAATACAGTGCACAAACCAGGAATCACATATAATTCTGTCATATAAACCACAAATTAATTATAACGAGTTATATTAACCAAAATTACATTAATTAAAAATTAAAAATAAAAAGCCCGGATCATAAACACTATGAATTACGTAAAAGCTGCTTATATAAACTATAAATCAAGCCTAACTCTGTTATATGAACTATAAATTAAGTATATAACATGTTTTATATATAAACTATCTAATCACTTCCTCTCTTACACGCATACCATGAAACGACTACAGAAATTGAAAATATTTAAATTTTAGAAAACTTTACACAAGAATATATTATTATTAGAAATAGAAATATTAATATATTATTATTAGAAATAGAAATATAAATATTATTATTAGAAATAGAAAATTAATATATTATTATTAATATATTACACAAGAAAATTAATTATATTACTTTTATAAAGAAACAAAAGCAGGAGTCAACTATTTACTATTAATTTATTTAAGTTACTATTTGTTTAAGTAATCATTTTATAATCGAAGAAAATCCCGCTATTTCTTATATAGTTAATAATTTTATTGCATTCCATGTATTTTGCGTTCAAGTCACTATATATTTTATTTAGTCGCCATATAACTTTTTCTTATGAGTAAAGTTATCTTAAACTCCTCCATTCAAGTATAGACTACACCATAAAATCCTAAAAGTATTCTCTTAATTAAGAGTAAATCATCTATCTTGACAATTTGCAATTACTGCGATAATTTGCGATCGATTTCATAACTTGGAATCTTGTTATAATAAGTTAGATTATAACTAAAAATGACCGTTTTCAAACATTTTATAAATTGGTTAGAACTTTTTTTTTTAATAAAACATTTCAAAGGTAATTAGCATTTATCTAGCTTTGCAATTTACAAAAAGAAATCAAGGGCAATTAAATGTAACCTTTGACTGCAAACATGATCAAAATCAATCAATCAATCAATTACAAGTTTATTTTCATATATGAAGGAATGAGATACATCCGAAACGTTCAGAACTAAAGTTACAAATTATAATTTTTCATCATATATGTGGGTCACAAGTAAATGTTATAGCATAACTCTCTCGAGACCCTATGCTACAATTAATAAATAATTAAAGCAAAAATCATGTCAAGTCAAGTAAAATAAAATAACACCAGAGTGATATGTAAGAACCTTTTCAATTTAAAACAATCGCAACATTAATCCCGCTTTCTCATCCTTCCCTCTATTAACTGCTTTTTAATTATGTTTTTAAATTGTCCAAAAATTCTTATTTTCTTTGTTATATTATCCAGTGTATTCCGTAGTCTAAGACTCCTGTATTCTAAATTATTATTTCTACTTTTCTCTGTTCTCATCTTCGGTACATGTAACATCTCACCCCTTCTCAGTGTCATTCCTTCTTCCATATATTGTCCATATATTATGTCCACGGCATCAGTGAATCTTTTATTACAAATTATCTCATGCATTTTGGTAGTTATGCAGTATTCATTTGATTTAATTACCGGAAAAATACAAGTATCTTCCATTACTGTTTTCCAATCTCAAGTATATTAATCTCAAATATTAATAATTGTATAATAATACAAGAACTTTTATCTGTATTCCTTCTATTAACCTAAGATTGATTTTCCCTATATTTCCTCATATACAATTGTAATATATGAGATAGCTGTGGAAAAATGCATAATATAAATTTATTTTTGTGTTTTTGCTATTTATTATATTTCTGCTATTTATTATATTTCTGCTATTTTTGTTATTATTCCTATACCACCACTTATTTTTTTGGATGCTTTACTTACGTGG
>QLNU02015270.1:83313519-83336568 GCA_006491805.2 Dysdera silvatica
AAATATGAATTTTAGACTAATGTTTTTGGATGCAGTTTTTTTTTATTAAGCGCCCCTCTCAATTGTAAAATATACCACTGCATATTTTATTTTAAAAAAAAGAAAAGAAAGAAGGAAAGAAAACGAAACGTCAGTCGAACAAAAAACAGTCGAACCTTGTTAAGACGAGCACCAAGGAGAACAGGAAATCAGTTCGTATTAACAGTAATTCGTTTCGTCCGGAAAGGATAATATGTTATACAATCTGACGGGACTTCATTCTTCGTATTAAAAATAATTCATCTTTAGCATGTTCTTCTTAACAAGTTTCGACGGTATTGAAATTTTCTTTAAGAAAATTTCTTAACAAGTTTCGACAGTATTGAAATTTTCTTTAAGAAAAAACATCCAACCAAACCAGGAATACTTTTCCACAAGCACAAACCACAGGTACAAGGAGCCAAAAATTAAATTGTATTGGCAGGAAAATTGAGGCTTTAAATTAGTTTTAATTATATATAATTTGTTATTAGTTCTATATATAATTAAAAAGGATCTATTTCGATGTAGTTTCCCCTTTCCTAATTTTTGGCTCGTATTTATATTACTGGCTGGCGCAGAATGTTTAAAAAGGGAGTTAATAAATGAATGAATGAATGAATGAATGAAGGGAGGGAGGGAGGGACGGACGGACAGACAAAATAAAAGAATCTACAACAGAAGAATCTGCTGCAAAATATAGCTATTAATTTTGCCCCATAATTAAATTCTTTGCCACTAAAGCCTGGAGCAAACATAACATGATTATTTACACAAAAAAAAAATTATAAACTACTTAAATGAACATGTAAGTGTTATTTAAATAAAGGGAGTGAATTAATTTCTTTCGACTCATTGGGGAGCGTGTTTTATACTACAGGAACCAAGGACCCAATGCGTAATAAGTTTATGAGCGGAAAGCAAGCCATCGTCAGGTTCCGAAGATTCAATTTAGTTAGCAGTTAGTTGCTTATGTCTAGTGGTGCACGCACGTAGGGGGTCGAGGGGGCCCGGGCCCCTCCCTTGGGTTAACAAAATGAAAGATTATTACGCCAACAGACACTGGTAAATTATTTTATTAAAAATGTAGGATAAAATTAGTGATGTTCCCAATATATCCCCTGAACTCTGGTGACGTGGATGAGACTGCTGTTGAGGCAAGCAACAGCAGCAGTGGTCTGGGACTGTCTTCAAACGCTTTCCAGGAAAGTAAAGGTAGCCCAAAACACAATATCAAACACGGTTGAAATAGAAATTCTGACTGCAGATATTTGTAATTATGTCAAGAAATCTAACCTCACTGATGGAGATAAGACAAGAGTGCTGGCCATTGTAAAATTGTATAAACATAACCTATTACTTCTAATTATTTAAGTATATTGCCTTATAGAATTATTAGTAATTCAAGAATGATAAATGTATACAAAATGGCAAACGTAATTGATATGGCGTCTGGCCATTTTTTCCACCAAAACTTCCTTGCATCACTGGACACCCCCACCTTGGGAATATTCTGAATGCGCTACTCCTTATGTCCGAGTAGCACATTAATTTTTGCCCAGTTTACTTTGAATTTGAGTTAAAAAAAAGGCATATATTCAAATAGGCTCAGTCCTTCTTTACAAATTTTATTTTCTGATTAAGCTTGGGATGGAAGATACGGAAAAGTGGACAGTGCGCAAACAATTTAGTTTTTAGGAATTTGGAAAAAATTTTACTGATAGTGTTAACCACTCTCAATGAAGCGTTTGTGATCAGATGTTAATCGCTCTCAGTGAAGTGTTTTTAATTAGATGTTTATCACTCTTAATGAGGTGTTTATGATCCGGGTTTCGTTGAAAGCCTACTTTCCGCAATTTGAATATAAGAAAAATGATTCGAATACAAAGATTTAAAAGTAAGGAAGAAGAAATTAGAAGCATCCATGGCATATCTGCATTTAGAGTATGGGGGTAATTGATGTTCGCGAGAGTTTCTTAAAAAGAAATTTAGTCTGCGAAAAATCTTTATTTAAAATATATATTTTGATTACGAGTATGTAGTTTATGAAGGTTAAAAAGCATGAAAATTGGTAAATGGTCTAAAATGACTAACACGATAGTTAATAATTCCTGTCACCAAGTAATTTACATTTGTGATATCACATTGCCCTTCAATATCAAACGAATTCTCACAATTTCCATGGAAAAATGCATAGTTACTGTGTAAAGTAACTATATATAATAATGTATAGTAATAATATAATAATATATAAAAATGTATAGTTATTATCTGTATAGATAATGTGGAAATCATTTACAACGACACCGGTTAAAATAGCCAACTGCATATTCCTCATATTTATCATATACCTCTACATTATATTTATCATATACCTATTACATTTATATATACTCTACATTACTCTACATTGTATTTATCATATACCTCTACATACTTCATTTCCTCATATTATATCATATACCTCTACAAATACTAAAGTTTGATTTCCTATTATTTTGTTTCTTAAATATACCGCTTATAATGACTCCGTATGCTGTATGTAAAATCAGCATCTTTTATAACCACGATTTTTTTCTTGTATAAAGGATTCAGCAATCAGCGACTTAGCAGTCCATCAGAGAGTGTCTGTTTATTGGGGAATTCTCTAATCACGTGTTACATGGGTTAAGATGGCTTGGGCATATGGAGCGGAGAAATGAGGAATATGTGGGAAAGGTATTGGATAAGTTGGTGGTAATGGGTAAGAGGAAGAGGGGAAGACCACGGCTGAGATGGAAGGATAGAGTGACGGAAGATCTGGAAGAGTATGGATGTAGTAGAGAAGAGGCATTGGATAGAAGATTGTGGAAGGGAAGATTAAAAGACCATAACGCCGACCCCATATAAATATGGAAAAGTTAATGTCCAGACTAGCTAGGAGATATCCATGAACCTTTGATGATAATGTTGTAGGTTACACTTACATATTTTACACTTGCATATCACAGAAACTGCACTGCAATGAATAATAGCTATGTATACAAATGCATTGACAAATTATGGTGTAATTGAAATAAAATTTAATTTTTGATATTTTATACTAAATTATATGAATTTATGATAAACGAATTGTAATTTTGTACTACTCGCTTTTTTTTTTTAAATCTTAGTTTAGAATAAATTGATTTTATTCGTAGTGTAGCACATAAGATCAAATAAGATTGAAGACACGGACAAAACGAATGCAAATCCGTTATCCTACAAAGAAGACCGGTCAGCGGTGGATACGCGAAGTTCGAGTTCCAAAAGGCCATCGAAGATAGAAAGATGTCTTCAGGAGAAACGACTGAACAGAATGGGTAAATAGCTTGGAGAAAATCAGAAACGAAATACAGTAGAGTCTCCATATAACGAACTTCCATTTAACAAAGTTTTCTATTTAATGAAATTTTCGGCGGAACCTTGACTTTGAATGGCACTAACATGTAAATTTGTCTCCATATTACGAAAAACAATTTCTATATAACGAAGTTCTTTTTATAAAGAATTTGATTTTTTTTTTAATTTACCTTTTACAATTTTTCAGCGGGATGGTTAGGTAGAATAGATAGTTGAGGATTTTAATCAAGGACGGACGGAGGTGAGGTAGCCTTCTGTATTGTGGACATAGGGTCAGTTGTGATAAATAATTCTATTGTTCTAAACTGGGAACTTTGAATCGGCGGGGATGTATCACTCTGCAGGTGTGGCTAAGCCACGAAATTTGCTTCTCGCACATACGTGTTGCATTGTTGAAGAAAATGTTATAGATGACGTGTTCCGATATTTACAAAAGTGTGAGAATTTCTATGAACGAAATGTTTTTTATAAGAAACCTGTACAAAGCAAAATTAGTGATTATTTCTCTGTTTCAAATATGTTGTATGAGGATCATACAGATATAAAGTAATCCTCAGTCTTTACTTTTGTTATTAATTTGTGCGTACTTGTATACGAAAAATATTTAAATTCGTTGAAAAAGAAGAGTCTACTGAATTTAGTCTTTACTGTCCAAATTTAGCTTTTTTCATTTTATCGAAATTAAGTTTCAACATTTATGTTAATTTCTATTTAACGAATTTTCCTTATAACGAAGTTTTTCAGAGGAACGATGGCACTTCGTTAAATAGAAACTCGACTCTATTTGCGACAGACATGGAGGCATATTGGGAGAACCTTATGTCATCCACCAAATGGTTGATAATTATTAACTACGGCAAATATCCTGACCTTATCTATGGAAAAAGGTTGGATTTAAGGTAGTGTTCTGGCTATTTCCATTATGGGATCGAATTTTTTGAAGTATTCAGTATATCATGCATAAGCATAGAGTTATATGGGTCCGTGGGGCCTGAGCTCCCCCCAATAGCCTGAAATAAATTATGATTTTATATATATACTGTAATGTATAAACGTACATAAAATGTGCTTGGGCCCCTCAATAATTTTGAGAACTCAATGGTTATGGTATCATGTAACCCCCCCTTTCTCTCTTAGCTTCCTTTACAACGGTGTTTCTTAAAAAGTGTTGTCTACAGGGTCTTCAGAAATTTTCAGAAGGGAAAATTATCAAATAATACGGGGGCGAATCAGAAAGTCTTTGCTCCTATTTTTTATTAGCCAAAATAAGGTACATACAGGTAATTACAAATATACGTACTATTCTACGTACCTTACACTATTTTTCCACATAGTCCCCACACCGGTTCAGACATTTGTCCCATCGCAGCACTAAATTTGAGATGCCCCTGTGGTAGAATTCGTCCGGCTGACTGTGGAACCACCGTCGGACTGCTGTCTTGGCTTCATCGTTGCACGTGAATCGCTGTCCTGCCAGGAACTTCTTCAGCGGACCGAAAACGTGGAAATCACTAGGGGCGAGGTCCGGACTGTATGGTGGGTGGTCCAGACTCTCCCAGTGAAATGACCGGAGCTTGTCGGCGGTTCTGATTGCATACAGTCCGGACCTCGCCCCCTAGTGATTTCCACGTTTTCGGTCCGCTGAAGAAGTTTCTGGCAGGACAGCAATTCACGTGCAACAATGAAGCCAAGACAGCAGTCCGACGGTGGTTCCACAGTCAGCCGGATGAATTCTACCACAGGGGCATCTCAAATTTAGTGCTGCGATGGGAGAAATGTCTGAATCGGTGTGGGGACTATGTGGAAAAATAGTGTAAGGTACGTAGAATAGTACGTATATTTGTAATTACCTGTATGTACCTTATTTTGGCTAATAAAAAATAGGGGCAATAACTTTCTGATTCGCCCTCGTACATTCAACATTGCGGTTTTATAAAGTGTCGGTTCGTCCATATAGTTTTAAAGATTGCCTCGTGATGGGGCGTTAGCGAAAATGAAGTGTTTTGATACTCAATGGGGGGACTTGATCACCTCTTTTATAAGCCTCTGCTAATAGAATGCTGAAGGGGGTAAATGAATAACGTAAGTTTGAGAAAACTATCCTGTGGGAGAGACTCATGTATTTTTTAAATCAGGGGTCCTCAAACTTTTGTTCGGGTTGACCCACTTTAATAATTTCTTGACTTTTCATCGACCCCTTCTATTTTACTGTTGCGTAATTATAATAGAACAAAATAATTTCCTGGGGCTTAAGAATAATTTGAAAATCAAAAGCAATTTTAAATATATAGTAATGCACAAACATCAGTGTAGAGTTCTCAAAATTATTGGGAGGGGGCAAACACATATTATGTACATTTATACATTACAGTATATGTAAAATTGCAATTTATTTCAAATTATTGAGAGGGGCTTGGGCCCCACGAGCCCATATAACTCTACGCCTATGTGTATAACTGTATATAATATGTGCTTGCCCCCCAATAACTCATTACCCAATTACTCAGTAACCCGGCAACTCCTATATTCCTATGTTAAATATATAAAATTTCATTACAATCGGGGGTTACAACCCCCATCAACACCCCCTGCGTACGCCAGTGTGTTTACTATTAATATTATATATATTTAATATAATTATATACAACCAGATGCATTAAAATAAGATTTTTTATTAAGTCAGTAAAAGTTGCATTCAACTTATGCCTACAACTTATTTTTTTGTTTCGTTAAGATGAACTTAACATGGCTGAAATTAGGTTTAACCATACACGAACTTGGAATGCTCGTATACATTGGAAAGAGAAAAACTAAAGTAAATTCAATTTACAAATGGTTATAAACTGCTTTTTTTTATATAATAATAATGATAAAATATAGTATAAAATACAACATTTAATATGAAAATAATTTTAAATCAAACTTTCCACATAAAGATCATTATGCAAAAAACGCATGGACATGAAAATCTTTAAACTTTTAAAATGTTTACATATAACTACGTAGTCATAGTAATATTGATTTTTAATTTTTTCCATCGACCCTTAAATGACGTCATATCGACCCTGAGGGTTGAGATCAACCACTTTGAAAACCCCTATCCTGAATGAATCATAGCCGTTTTAAAAAAGGCCGCTAAGTTAAATTTAAATAAAAGTAACGATATGATATGGTTATAGTTAACAAAATCAAAAAATATCAAAATCCCGACGTAAAATAAGCACATCTCTTTAAAACATCGATCGCCAACCTTTCGGACCTCACGGACCACTAAATCCATAATTTTAAATCCCGCGGACCACATTTCGTGAATTTAGTGCAATATAAAGGTGGAAATTGTCATTCAGAATATGAGAATTTCTTAGAATATTATTTTTGTTTTATTATTAATAAAATATTAAAATGCACATAATGTCCAGATTTTGCTGCGGCCACCTGTTGGCGACTGCTGCTTTAAAAAACAAAATTTTCCTTATAAATATTGAAAAATAGACTTATGAATATTGAAAAATAGACTTATGAATATTGAAAAAAAATACTTATGAATATTGGGAAATAGATTTATAAATATTGAGAAATAGACTTACATAAAATTCACATCTGCTACCAAAAAACGCGAAAGCTGCAAACCACAATAACGAATTTAGTTCCAAACGATTTTTTATGTTATTCCTGTCAGAAGTCCTAAAGCAACAACTGTCCAGTGAACAGGGAGAAGAGGCCCGGTCACGCCGAAGTGCACCACGCGGACGGAGGAGGACGCAGTCAATGAATGAATGAATGGGGATCACCTGCTCAGAAGTGTTACGATTTGAAAATGACCTGAAGTCGCAGCCCACGTGACCGACAAGTTGAGCTTGGACTTCTTTCTTGAACTTGTATTTTCGCCTCTTGCTTGCGCAGATACCCGAGGCGCTGATAGCAATCGGGAAAAAAATATAAAGGGGAAAAAAGAGAACCGTTTACGACAAATGAATACCTGCATGGATTCATTTCCGTTACGTTATATTTTCAGAGGGAAAAAAAAATCCCTTTCACTGCATGTTGGTCATTAGATCTGCGTGTTCAAGCATTTTTCCCTGTGGCTTTGTCTTTTTAAATAATATAAATCTCCGAAATTTTTCAAATTAGTGTAAGTCCTCTTCCTGAAAAACTTTTAAGGGGGGATACGTTGATTCAACAATGTGGGCCACCTTTTAGCCAAAACTATTTTAAAAAAATAGAGCAAACTTCGTGTAAAGCGAGCCCTCTTGTGATTCTGAAAAATAATATAACCACATTCGGAACTATTCTCCCATCAATAAAAAGATTAATTTTTATATATATAAACAAAAAAATTAAAAAATACAGAATTTCACTTTCTATTGAAATATATTTAAAAACGATATTCAAAATCTCTTTCCTCGACCGGGGTGCCTAACACTCTCGAATAGCTGACACTATTCTAATTTAAGTTATTGATGTATACTTTTGTTTATATGGTTATTTATTTGATTTATTGTATGACAATTTTATAGTTTATTAATTTGATAAAATTTATTCATTTATGGCCTTTAAGATCAAGTGGAAATTACACATTGTAATCATAGGAATAGTTACGCGTTTTTAGCAAAATGAATTAAAACCCAGAATTACAAAATAATAATATAAAATTAGCTTATATAGAATATTATTTAAATTTAATTTCGTTAGGTCTTACCCCCCATGTAATAAACATTAACCCAGTTCCGAAAACTGGAAGAATAGGAACATGACAATATTAAAGTTAATACATATTAAATACATATTTATTACAAAGTTATTATATTTATTTTATTACAAAGTTAATACATATTTATTTAGAAAAAAAAGATACAAAAAATGATTACAAATGATGTTTAACATCATTTATGGCCCAATAGTGTAATTGTGTAAAGGCCTAATCAGTAAACACGAAACTATGCCCTCTCTGTAGGTAGATATTGTAAAATGAACAACATTCTGATAATAGGGGGTTATAAACCCAAAGATTAGCTTCCTTCTAATTTATTATTTCACAAGCAACCAAATTTTTTTCGTTAAGGTGGCTATAAAATTCCTTTAGACAGCGAAGATTATAACATGCATAAATATTTTCTGAAACGAATTTTTTTATCATACATTTTTCATATAATTTTAATTTTATTAAACATTATGACAAGCGAATAAAAATAAGAGGGCTCATTAGAGTTGGAGGAAAGAAAGTTTGGGAAAGAAATAAGTTATATTACCATTTTCATGGTTTGGGCCTCTTAACCCTTTGACTCCTTACAGGACATGTGTGTCCCACTAAGATTTTTAAAATTCCTACTGGGAAGAAAAATATATAGAAGAAATATATATTCCTACTGGGAAGAAAATTTAAAAATTTAAAATTCATAGTCAAAGGGTTAAAGGGCAAAGGAGTCGACAAGTTTACATTGTAATAGCTAATCTGAGACTGATGTATAATAGTCCATGATGTTCACCCCGGCTGACCTGAAATATAAACTAAAATACCAACGGAAATGGCCTATATATGTTTTAAATCATAATTTAAAAAAATAAAACTAAGATTGGAGAAGAATTAGAAAAAAACTTGAAAGTCTATTTATAATTAGTTTGAAGGTGAGTACCAGATTTTTGTTTGTTTTACAAAAATTTAATTTTTAATGATTAATTGGAAGAAATGATGTTGTGCTGATTTTTTAACCCCACAACACCCACGAATAGCGGACAGCTTCTTAAGTCCTGGTGTTCGCTATTCAGAGGTTTTAGTGTAGAAGTATACGAAGAGCCTTATACGACTCGCGTGCCGCGGGCGACCGACCTGTGAGGGTTGGCATATACATCTTCCTGCTGTTAAAGCAAATCGTTTATCATCGCAGAAATCAAAGTTCAGGAATGCAACACAGCTTGAATGTGCACAAGCAATTACGTAACTTTCGGTTTCAAAATGGAAAGAAAGCTTACCAAATTCAACTAAGATCCATTGCTGATGACTTTACGTGACCTCCGGATTAAGATGTATGTACAAATGTTCACGGTTTCCATACTTAAAATTTTGAGCTTAACAACAGGGCCACAAGTTAAGCCCTTGCACTATTACTGAGTCTCTTCTGCTCATCTCAATATCCAGCGTTTTTTTAAGCAATCTACAGATGACAATTTGTGGGATGATCCAAATTTTGAAGCAGGAGAGAAGATAACAAATTCTCTCTTCCACCACCACATACCCAGATAGCAAAGACGTCCTGGAGATGTCCAGAACGTCCTCAGGACGTCCCAAGGGCGATCTTTGTTATCTGGATATTGATCACACACACACAGCTTTACCCCTACTCCATGGTTAAACTTCATTTTAAGTAAAATGGCAATTGTTAGGAAAATACACCCTTGGTGGCCATTACAATTTTCCTGGGCAGAAAATTCTCTTAAACTATTTTTCGGATGGATAAAGAGCGAATCCAGTCGGCCCCTAAAAATAGCAAACTCATACTTATTTTTACTTATCGACACTTGACAGCGAATTTCGCAGAAGAGCTTTCAATTGCCAGCCTCCCTACCCCGGGAAAAAATTTCTGTATTTGTCTGGATGTGTATCAAGTTTATCCATGACAAGGCACGTCGGAGTATTTTACACCCCAACTTGAATTTTTGTGCATATTCATTTGTTAATTCCTCATTATACATGCACGAGTGAATATACATAATATTTCCTTGTTCATCAACAACTTAGTAATACAGGAAAGAAGTTTTTTCGGTAGAAGTATTCATATATTTGACAAAATTGTTAATCATATTTTTGACGCAATTATCTTATTAATATTTGTGTTATTGATATATATGTGTTATTAATTTTAATTTAATTATATAGTTGAGTGCTAATAATTCTTTTGTTACTCTTCTTGTTGCATCTTTCGGTTCTAGCAAAACATTTGATAATGCTTTTAGTTCTTGATTGTTTTTTTCCAAATATGTTTCGCCCATTTTACAATTCCATTTTTTTTCTTTTTTTTAATAAAGCGGCTCTTTTGAGAAGAAATTCAGAAAAGTAGTACTATTAGCACAATTGTTCCATTTTCACTATCGTACTGCTATAAATACAAAGATTGAGAAGAAATTAAGAGGAATGTAAGAGCTTAAATAACAGGTGAAGATTAAATAAAGAAGCAAAATATTCTGGCATGCCAGGTAAAGGGTTGACGATGAGAAATTTCAAAACTGCAGGCATCAAGATAAAGTTTTCACAATACTGAAATGTGTGAGCACATACTATGAATATTTATACAGTGCAATATATATAAAATTGCAATTTATTTCAAATTACTGAGAAAAGCATGAGCTCGTATAATCCATATAACTTTACGCCTATGACTGAAGGAGATGTATTTGATCTTCAATTGAGAAATTCTTCTATCCTTATCGTCCATAAAATTTCGGAAATTGCATCTGTTATATGAAGTTAAAAGTTGAGAATAGAACTTTAGTTGGGTGGATTTTTATGGCGCAAGGACAACAAAGGACATGTTGAGCTAAAAGAGAAGAACAGCATGACCGTATAATAATGTATAGTCCGTATTTGATACGTTGTCAAAAGAGTCTATTGACGTGTGGACTCTAGACTGCAGATGGCTAAATACAGCAGTTTGAGATTTCGGCGTGTGGGATTTGGGGATTAATGAAGATTATGTGAATCAAGCAGATATTTTATTCCATTTTTATTTTTTCAATTTTACCTTTAGAGGTTTAGAAACCATCGTAATGTGAAATGAATGTGGTCGTCTACAAGGGGAAAATTTGAATTATCAAGACCGCCTTATTCCTATGTCAAGAGTGCAGACAATCTTTAATATTACAAATAAAGATATTTTCTTAAAACATGGGCCATACAGCAGTTTGGTTGCTTCTGGTTAAAGATCTAGTTCAGGGGTCCTCAAAAGGAATGAAGAATTCCAGAAGCTTTTATCTGTAGCGATTCCCCAACATTACTCGTTTCTGAAAGCCAAAAGCAGACACACAGTGGAATGGGTATACACCTAGCATGTTTAATCGACTTCGATTAGCAGTTCGTGACATAGTGGAAGGCATATCAGCCAGTTTCCGATGTGAAATACATCCTCTGCTGAAGATTTCGACGGTGTAAAACGGTTTGCCCTTCACTATGCTGCCTTCGGCCAGCCGCAGTAGAGGACAAGCAGGATGCATTTGCGTAGTTGTTGAACAAGATAGAGAAGGAGGAAGAGGTCTGCACATGTGATAAATTCAGCTTTTTTTCAGCGAGCAGTTCAGTGGGACTCGTTGTACCTGCTGGCTGCAAATACCGGCCTTTCCTTCATGACCCCCTAGCCAACGTCCTTCTTCAAATGTCTAGTTTCAAAGAACTGCCATACATCATTGATAATTTCTAAATCCGGTTACATGGACAGATACCTTGAAACGGTATCAGTTGAACGCTTAGTTTTCGATTTTGTTTCTTGCTTCTTATAAGCTGCTACTATTGCTGATCTGATAAGAGGATTTACTCTATTGATGAGGCTCATGGTCCTTCGTTATATCAGTTCTTTGTTAATTCTTTATTATCATTATTATCGGCGTAGACTCATTTGCTGCACGTTACAGATATACCACCATTACAGATATCCTGTTATGCTGAAAGTGACGTATAATTACTCTCAACCAATACTGTATTATTTCAGGAAGTAATGAAGATGGTTCGAATTACATTGAATGAATTAATGAAAAGTTAAGTTTAAGGAGCATTTCACCGTCTTCCTATTCAATTATTTCTCATTCATTGCTAGATGAGAGCTTTTTCGTCAATGCAGGGATAATGCTGGACCGAAGCCTCTCACGTAATGCAGGGTTAATGCTGGATAAAGGCCTCTTCCAAGTTCTTCTATAGAATATATATATATATATATATATATATATATATATATATATATATATATATATATAGGCTATCTACTGAAGAGTATATATATTCTATGAGCTATTAACTAGAATGTAAAATATCTATGGGATATATATATTCTATAGGCTATCAATAGAATAAAATATCTATAGGATATATATATTCTATGGGCTATCAATAGAGATATAGAATATCTATAGGATATATATTGTACATATGGGATAATCTATGGGATATATATATGTATATTCTATATAGGATATCTATGAGATATATATATATATTCTATATAGAATATCTAGGATAGCACATTCTTCTTATATGATATGCTAGTCTATAAACTACAGCTATATCTGGCTATAAAGAAGGAGGAGGCTTTCTTGTGTTGACCATATTTGGCAATTGTGTTATCCCTGCGGAGGGTAATAATACCTTAACACCTTTACATACGGAGAAAGAGAGCGTTGTTTCCTGTCCTCATTCGTCTAGCGGTCCAAGACACTCCGGGCTAAACGGAGGGACCCTGGTTCGAATCCAGGATGGGGAAAGCGTCTCTTTTTCTCCAAAATTACATAAGCTCTAGTTTGAGCTGTAATTAAAACGTGGGTGGCAAAAATTATAGTATAATAAATTCCCCCACGAAAACTCACAAAATTCTCGCCCCGGAGGCTTTCTTGTGTTGACCATATTTGGCAATTGTGTTATCCCTGCGGAGGGTAATAATACCTTAACTGTCTTAGCTATAGTATATCTATCTTGAATAATTGAACAATCCGTTTCTAAATTATCCCAATCTAATAATAGTATGGGCGAAATAAGTTGTGCAAGATTTATTTAGATGCAAATTCACCGGTAACTAACTATAGTTGTAGCTAAGTTGTTTAGGGATGTTTCGGCAAAAAAATGATCCAGCATCATCAGAACAAAATAGAATCTATCTCTTAGGCATCAGAATACCTTTAAAAAAATTTGTTTTTAATAGATGTCAAAAGAGAAAGAAAGTATTTTGTTCTGATGATGGTGGACAATTCTTCTACCGCAACAGTTGCATACAACTCAATTACAACTTATTACAAAATTTCACCGTTTTTTCTTTTTTACTTATTTTTTAAAAGTGTAAGTAGTTTTTGAGAGGGTGCTGAATGTAATTTATATTATGTTTCTATTGACCTATATGATATTACTAGGTTATCGCCGCCTTTTCCCACCTCCAAATCCTACAATAAGAGAATCCCTGTCCTAAATCCAATCTAATCTGTATTGGAACTGAAAATTTTTGTTTGTTTGGATTTTTATGGCGCAAGAGCATCTAGGCTATATTGCGCAATAAAAATTTCGCCACTGCGAACTAAAAATTAGAAATAGAATAAAATCTCAGAAATAAGGACACTGAATTAAAGTAAGTTCTTGTCCATAAACGAAAGGCGTCCGAAAAGTAGAGGGTATGTAAAATGAATAGTACAATGTCGGGAAATATAAATGCAATTAGATCCACACAGTAATTATATCTGTATATTTATTTTCATGATTTCTTTCATAAATATAATTTAATATTTTAAAATCATTAATTTTCTTAGCATTCCTTATTTTAAATGTTTTCTAATGTCTTCTTGAATTTAGTTTGTGTTTATTGCTATTTTTTTCATTGAAAATTTTAGTAATTTTTCTAATTTATTTTTATTCACTTTAGTCAAATTTTCCCAAATCAAACCGGTACTTCAAAACCGAGAAAACGTCAATGGTTGCAGTTAAAAAAAAGTCCAAATTTCGTATTAGAGAGAGAGAGAGAAAAAAATATGCTTCCGTTTTAAAATCACAGTTCACAGATACATCCGTAAAGGATGTGAAAGGCAACAGCTCGCATAATGGAAAAGGTTAATTTTCTTAGGAAAACTTTTTATTTCTTAACACCTTGAAAACAATCCTAGCTATCAATTTCCACGACAGCGGTTAATGATAGCCAATGATTGATAATGTTGAAATAGACACTATTATCATCTAGCTAAAAAAGCTTCTTCGTTACCAAACCTCAACGAATTTGGTGACCATACCGAAGCAACACGAGTTTAGTTGCCTATTTCATCCGATACGCTCATGTTTTTCAAACAGATTTCGTTGTTTTAAATTTAGGAAGTAGGTTAGTGATACGGTTTGGCTTACCTGAGTGATGGAGTTTATCTTATTTTTGGTAATGGCAATCACCAGTGGTTCGGCCCTCACCAGAAAAAAATAAATAAATTGATGATAAATATCCGCCAAAAGGAACAGAAAAAGAAAAATATAGAATCAAAGTACAAGCAATAGAAAAGATTTCAGTGTATGTGTTATAGTTCTGCTGTTTCGTGAAATCCTTTGTATACCAACTCTTCTATATACGCTATAAGTAGGTCAACAAGCTACCTCAGCTTGCAAGGTTTCAACATTTTAGTTTTTCATTGATACCAGAAAATTTAGGCTATATTTTATTCTTGGGAATTTAATTGAATTTCGCCAAGATCCCGTTTTGAGAATATCTGCTATGATGATGTTTTGGCAAAGCCTGATTTTATAGCAGAGGTTTACAAGCTTTATATCGTATCCGGGGGGGGATCTTAGGAACCGGTCCCCCCCGAAACTAAATTTTTAATGGGACTTGGCTACGGCCTTGCATGCTGTGATTGTATCGATACATGCTGTAAAAATTTTTGAACTCCACGTCTACGGCCTTGATCATAGAGTTGTGTTAAAATTAATTGTGCACATAATTTTTTTTTTACTACACGATTTTGGAATGACATGTCGAAGAAAAAAACTGCTTCCCCTTCTTTTACACAGTTGACATTCAACAATCGCATTAAAAATTTTGATTTTAAAATCATGTAAAAAAAAAGAGGTAGGTGTAATTACAATATGAACATCATTTTAATTAATGTATTCACAAATAAAGATTATTGTTAATATTGTTATTACAGTCTTCTTCTTAGAACACCTTTACTTTTACAAAGTTGCATATACAAACAGCCATTTTTGTACCTATTTGGATATAGGTAAGTTTCATTAATTGTAGATAAGTCTTAAACTAGAAAGTCCAAGGAAAAAGCAGGACAGACGGATCGAGAAACACAGAAAGGAGAATCTTAAGAAACCAAATTAAAGAAGACGATGAAACGTGGAGAGAAAGCAGTGGGGGATATCTAAGTAGACACAGGCCTTAGGGCGGCACTAATCGAGGGGCGGCATCAAAAATCGAAAAAATAAAATTTCGTAAAGTTGACAGTTTTAAAAATAATGTTTCTTTTTTTTTTAATTATTGTCCTGTCTCCTCAATGGCGATGGTACATAGGCGACTACTTCAACTTGTCTGCAAATACGAATTACAAAATCAAAAGACAAAGGGCTATAACCATATTGTTTGTGTCACAATATTAGATACTTCCCACCGGAGAAGCAGGTGTATCTGGTATTAACATGTGGAAATTACCATTAGTTGGTGATTTTAAGTTCGTGGTTTTGGAAAAAGCTAGAACGGAAACGTTTTGCAGGCGTCATTACACAGCAAAGCGGTTGAAAATAGAATTCAAGTAAGGTTTCAAGCATAGAATAAAAAGGCTTTTGTCTTTAAGCGACTGACGCGAGCGTCATTTCAAGTCCATTACGGTTACTGTACTGTTAATTGCAGCTTCAGTATTCTTTCGTAAGTTGGTTTTTCTTGTTAATCGATAAGCAAGATGGTGATTTTTACGTTCTTGTTATAAGTAATAATAATAGACGCCGACTTGAAAATTTAGTGGGGATTTCGGAAATTTTAAATCGAATAACTTATTCATTTTCCAAGGATTTAATTCTAATTTAAATTTCATTCAATCAGATTATCTGACACAATAAGACGCATGGAGTACTAAAATGAAACAAGTTATATTTAATTACAGAAAAATACATTGCCTTCTTCCTCTAGATGAAATATTCTTATAATAATTAAATATGAATTTATAAATAAAAAATTATGTAATCGTAAGTAATAATTTATTTAAATATTAGCTATTAATATATTAGTCCAGTGGTTCTCAAACTTTATACCCCGACCTTCACCCCACTTTTACTCCCAAATGCGAAGGTCTGTCCCCTTTTCACCTACATGCAGATGTTTTGCCATCCCCCTCCAACCCACCTTCTCGATGTAGTATATGAATAAAAATATTTTGTTTGCTTCGTGTACGACTTTTTGTACATACATGTATATGCCCATTTTAATGTATTATTTATAAGAAAATTAATATATATTTCAAGTTAGAACAATTTTATTTAAATAAATGCAGTGGCTAATTCAACACAAAATAATATTTCAGCTTTTTATATGTTTCTTTTTTTTTTTTTTTTTCTTAAAGAGCACAACTTGATCTTCTTGTGTTTCACAAAGTCATCATCATCATCCTTATTTATTGGACATCTTCCTCTTAAGGGAACGCAGTATACCACCAATACGTATAATAATAATAATAATATTATTATTATTATTTTTTTGTGTGCGTTCTCGCACTTGGATGATTAGGCTTAAGACGGGCGGTGCCAAGTTCTCAAGTCTACCTTCAGTGTGAAAATAATTTTGTATGTTTCATTCTGGTGCCAAGTTTAAAAATTTTCTGACTGTTCGGCAGGTGTTTAGTATTGTTGCTTTTTGCATCTGAATATATTTATTATTATTATTATTATTATTATTATTATTATTATTATTATTATTATTATGTCCGTTATACATTGTTGTGTTACACAGCGTCAAGGAGATAATCACTATCCTCTTGATCTGGAGTTCTTGGTTCAGTTCAAGTCTCACCCAGAAACCTGAGAACTGTCCATATATCTTCTTAATATATAGGCGGTGCCCAGTAAGGCGGTTTTTTGTAGGTCTGTTGTCGTTATGTCAGTAATGTCCAGTTTTTCTAGGAAGTTCTTTAAATTAGGTGTGATGGCCCCCAGTGCACCTATCACAATCGAGATGACTGTTACTTGTTTTTTCCAGAGTCTATTAATTTCTATTGCAAGGTCACGATATTTGGAGATTTTTTCGAATTCCTTCTCTTTAATTCTGCTGTCACCTGGTATTGCAATGTCGATGATAAATACCTGTTTTTCCTTCACCAATGTTAGGTCTGGTGTATTGTGTTTTAAATGTCTGTCTATTTGAAACCGAAAATCCCAAAGGTCCTTTTCTGTCACTTTTTTGCTTCATGTTCCCAGTAGTTATTGGTTACCGTGATCTCATAATTTCTGCAGATATTCCAGTAAATCAGGGTAGCCACTCTGTCATGTCTTCTTTTTTTTTTTTGTAGTCTGATTGAGCTATTTTACTACAACCACTGATTAAGTGGTCGATTGTCTCATCTTTTACTTTACACAGCCTGCATTTACTGCTCGTTTTGCCTTTGGATTTTTGATGTCATCACGTTTGTTTGCAGTGCTTGCTCTTGTGCAGTAAAGATCATGACTTCGGTTTCTTTTTTTAAAGTTCACAATTGCAACTATCTCCAGTTATGCTGACGATCGACTTTTTTCCTCAATTTCTTTCAAACATTGCCCATGGAGGGGGGTTTGTTTTGTCAATTTGTGCGACGTTTTTGAAGTTCATTTAGTTTGAAGGACTTCTTTGAGTCTGAAACCTTTATTAGCTTTCTTGAAGCCACTTCCATTAGGAGCTTCTCCTTACTTTTATTTAAATATTCCTCGGTAAGTACAGTCTATCTATGTCACTCCGTGGACGAAGATCATGGTTTATGGTCATTTGTTTGTGTGTTTTTCGGTCTAAGTTATCCAAGTCGATTGATGTCCAATCAATAATCCCTGCCGTGTATTTTATTACTGGTTTGGCCCAGCTGTTTGTGGCTATAATGGTGTTTCCGCCATTCAATTTTGATTTCAAAATTTTTTGTATGCGTTTCATGTACTCTGAGCATGTGATGATTTTCATATTACTGTGAAAGATTTCATCTAGTTCTATCATGCCCACGTACTTGTAATGATCTGCGTTGGAAAGTTGTTTGATTATTTGCTTGTTGTCAAGAATTATATCCTCTGTGTTTTCTATCTTTCTTTTTTTTATTGTGATCGTGGAACATTTGTCTAGGCCAATTCCACCTTGATACCTTCACTAAAAATTCTCACCGTGTTTAATAAAGACTCCATTTCCTTTCTGGATTTTCTAAATAGTTTTAGATCATCCATATACAGTTAGTGTGAAATTTTCCCCATTTTGTTTTGATATTTCATATCCCATTCTTGTATTGTTCAGGATTGTTGTTAATGGGATCAATGCAAGTGTGAATAAAAGGGGTGATAAAGATTCCCCCTGGAATATACCTTTTTTGGATCTTTACCTCCCCTAAGAGTTCACTGTTTGCATACAAAGTTGTTTTCCATTTATTCATGGTCTGACTCTTAATTTCACAACATTGAAGCTAATTCCAAACATTTCTAAGGATTTTGTAATCCAGCTATGTGGGAGTGAGTCGTATACTTTTCTATAATCAGTCTATGCTAAGTAGACGTTTCGTTTCCTCGTTTTAACATTTTTGAGAATCATTTTATCTATAAGCAATTGGTCTTTAGTTCCACGCGAGTTTTTGTAATTATCTTTTTGTTCCAATGGGGAGAGTTCATGTTTCCACAAGTATTCATGGATTGAGTTGGCAATAGTACTAGTAAGAAGTTTATAGGTTGTAGGTAGACAAGTGATTATTACTATTATTATTATTGTGTGTGTTCTCGCACTTAGCTGGTGAAGCTTGAGACGGGCGGTGCCAAGTTCTCAAGTCTTCCTCCCGTGTGGAATTATTTTTGCATGTTCCATTCTGGTAACAGGTTTAAAAATTTTCTGACTGTTCGGCAGGTGTTTAATATTGTTGCTTTTTGTATTTCCATATACGTGTTGGGGTCAATTTAAAGTATCTCCAAGTTTTTTGGAGTGTGATTTATTATTATTATTATTACTAAGATCATTAAGTTAAAATATACATTTAATAAAAATATAGTATTTAACGTAATGAATGGCTCTACAATTAGAATAACTTCGTTTTCTTTAACTAATTTAGTTCAAGTTAAAAATAAGAATTTCACGTACAAAAATTTTCTCACTCTCCCTTGAACAACTGTCGAGCTCCACAATTTGAGAACATTTGTATTAGTCAACTGCTTAACTAGCCAGACTGCCCTTCAAAATGAGACAATTATGAGTCTCTTGGGGACAGTGGGACACATTCGCCCAAAGCGGGGCTACCCTACCCGGATCGGGACGTCTGATCACCTTACGCATCGACAGAATTCTACAGTAGATAGATACAGTGAATGCCATAAGTATTCGTACACCTGCAGTGTGTTCTATTTAAGAAGCCGCTGTATAATAACTATTAGATGTACGTAGACAGGACAAACGACATCATGACTGCCATGAAAATATAATTTATTTTCAACTAAAAAACTTAAAACTATGTATATAATACTGCAAATTACAATAAATTAGCATCAAAATTATTCACAGTTCACGTGTCAAAAGCATTCGTACATGCAAAAGTCTGTCCTAAAATGATAGAACTGCAATGTTGTTTGTGCACCCGAAGCAATCTGCGGGAAATGCACCGATTTCATTCAAAAGCCAATGAACAATAAACCCGTTTACTATCATTTCTGCAGAAAGTATGCAAAAATGAATCGTAGAAATAAAGAAACAAGTGTAGCGGAACAAAAGCCCATAATGAGGCTCCTTAACCAGTATAAATCTTTACGAGAGATTGCACAGCTCGTCGGCAGACCTCGTTCTACAGTCCAATCCATAATTGACCGTCATTGTCAAAGAAATGCGATTCAAAATATGCCGCGAAGTGGACGTTCATAAAAACTGATTGAAAAGCACAAACGTTTAATTGTGAGAGTAATTAAGAAAAATCCAAAATTAAGTGCTCCAAAGATAAGAAAAGAGCTGCTGAATCAAGGTGTGTCACTGTCAGAAAGCATGGTGCGCCGCATTTTCAAAAATGCAGGGTACAATGGACGTGTAGCTCGTAAAAAGTTTTTCGTGTCAAAGGTAAACAGAAAGAAGCTTTTGCAATTCGCAAAAAAACATGTTGATAAAGGTCCTGACTTTTGGAAGAGTTACATTCTCGGATGAGAGCAAATTTAATATATTTGGATCAGCTAGCAGGCAAATGGTATGGCGTAAAAAGAACACCGAGCTTCAACCGACGAACCTGTGTCCAACAGTCAAATATGGAGGTGGAAGTGTGCAAGTTTGGGGCTGTATGAGTGCAGAGGGAGTGGGAAAATTGCACATTATCGACGGAATCATGGACCACAGAATGTATATTAACATTCTGAAGGAAAATTTGGGTCCTAGTGCTGCTCAAATGGGTCTTCAAAATAACTTTATCTTTCAGCAAAATAACGACCCGAAACATACTGCGTATAATACAAAGCTGTGGCTCCTTTACACTACTCCAAAACAGCTAAATACCCTTCCACAATCACCTGACATTAACGCTGTAGAACATCTATGGAGCATTCTGGACTCGCGGATGAGAAAACGAGCATATCAAATAAAAATGATTTGAAAATTGCGCTTCTCGAGGAATGGACATCCATTTCAACGGATATCACCAAAAACTTAGTGGATTCGATGCCAAAACGCATGAAAGCTGTGATTAAAGCTAAAGGGAACCCAACGAAATATCAAGAATGAATTATTATTTTATTAATGAATTTTCTGACCAAAAAACAATTACTGTACGAATATTTTTGACACATGAGCTATGTGTAAGTTTGTTCATTTTTTGTTATTTGCAGTGCACGTATATTTTTTTTTTTACTTTTTTTATGAAGTAAATGCAAAAGTTTATATTAATTGTGGTGACATTCGTCCCATATCTCTATATCTAATATAGCAGTTTCTTAAATAGAACACACTGCAGGTGTACGAATACTTATAGCATTCACTGTACTAGTACATTGAGTATTACCGTATTATTATAAAGTAGCATTGAGTATTATTGTATTATTATAAAGTAGCATTGGGTAGATATTATTGTATTATAAAGCAGAATAGATATTATTGTATTACTATAAAGTAGCATTGAGTATTATTGTGTTATTACAGAGTAGCATTGAGTATTGTTGTATGATTATAAGGTAGAATTGAATATTATTGTATTATTACTAAGTAGTATTGAGTATTTTTGTTATTAAGTTAAGTATTGAAAGTAATTTTGATCTGCCTAATTTGATGACCAGAGTTTAAATGGATGTTTGCGAATGTTTTCTTTAAGAAAATATAATCAATTGCACTTGAACAAATCACATAAATAATCAAATACCCAGCTTTTAAGAATTACATCTATTAGAAGAAAAAAAACTATTCCCATGGGATAAGAATTAAAACTCATCGCTTTAAAGGATAATCTTTACAGACTGTCCTCGGATAATAAAATACAGCTTGGACCAGGTTCAGCGATATCCCTGGCACAACAATGAATTTTAACAGATTTCTTTCAGTATAAGGAATGCAGCAAAGTACGTGTTGTCTATAACTTTCCTTTTCATTAAAATTTAATGAATGAATGTATATTTAATATGTAAAAGAAAATTTAAATTTGTTTTTTGCACACAGTGATGTTCTTTTTAATAATATTTCGGGTCTTTTATGTACACAATCGACATTAGTATATTAGCACATTTAAATACATATGTACGTACATTTAAATACATATGTACTTACGTATTTGTTTCCGCAGACAGTCGAAAAAAGAGGGAGTGCACATCTTTAGCGAATACTCTTTGCAAGAACAATTAATTTTCACTTCAGCGTGGTAAACTGTATTCAAGGTGAAGGAAAGTCACCTCCTATGCAACTTGTGAAAGAATTATGGCATCAACGTACAAGATTATAATAGCTCACATTCCTTCTAAAGCACAAGTATAATAACTGGCCTTAACATATAAAACTGTTTTAAACTATCCTAAATCACAACGTTATTCATGAAAACGACTTGTAAATATCGGAAATTTCTGTATGCAGAAATCTACGTTTTGCGGCGTGAAGGATGCGGAGGTTAAAAATCGCCGAAACACAGTTTTCAGAGGAATACGAAATTCTGTGTCCTGCGGTGGCGCAGTGTGGTAACGCGTTCTCCTATTGCGCGGCTAATCCGGGTTCGACTCCCAGCAGTGCAAAAAGAACGCTTACTCAGAGATCTCATAAAAGATCGCACTGCTCACTGTAGTCCGGGGTTTGGTTCCCCAGGCCTTAAGAGGTTCGGATTCCTCGGAAAACAGTAGGTCCCGGCGCAGCATGACCACTGTAGTCTTTGAGCCGTAAAACCAAAAAGAAAAGAAAGAAAGAAATTCTGTTGTCTAGAACTAACAAAGAGTAGGTACATTTTTTGTTTGTTTGTGGTTTTACGGCTCAAGGACTACAGTGGTCATGCTGTGCAGCGACCAACTGTTTTCCGAGGAATCCGAACCTCTGGACCTACAATTTTCCGAGGAATACGAACCTCTCGGACCTACAGTTTTCCGAGGAATCCGAACCTCTTAAGGCCTAGGGAACCAAACCCCGGACTACAGTGAGCAGTGCGATCTTTATGAGATCTCTGAGTAAGCGTTCTTTGTACACTGTTGGGAGTCGAACCCGGATTAACGGCGCACTAGGCGAACGCGTTACCACACTATGCCAGAGCAGAGCCCATAGTAGGTGTGAAAAAATGCACGTCTGCGACGAC
>QLNU02015270.1:83336668-83349085 GCA_006491805.2 Dysdera silvatica
AAAAACTTAATTTACGTTGAAAAGTTAGACATACGTTCTGTAATTTTATAAAATCGCATTAAACCAAAGTAATGAGTTAACATTTGAATGCGAAAATGAGTTAATTTTGAAATAATTATATGTTGAATACTTCATATATCTTTGTATTTGATTCGTCTAAATAAAGGATTTGATTTGATTTGAAAATTAATCGAAAACCGCATGAAAAATTTCATAAAATTTAAGAATATGGGAATGCTTAATAAATTCCTTTGCAAATCTGGAAGTAACTGATATGAAACAAATTTATTTTCAAAATTCATTCATTTTATTAAAAAGCAACAAATATTTTTTTCACTAGAATTATTTTTGCTATCTGCGTTTTTTCTTCACCAGCGGTTTTTGAACGTCCCTAGACAGCGGACCCTCTTCAGAGATCACTCGCCCTTGCGGACCCCCCAAGAATTAACTTAAAGTTTAAACCCAGAATTTGCATCATACATATTTATTTCTAGTGTTTCATCACTAATTTTCACCATTTAAGGAAGGAATTTTTCGTTCCCTCGTAATTTATTTTTAGCATTAAAGAGTAAATGCTCTTGTCTTAGTACTTTTCCGAACTTTTGTGGGGCACTGGGAGGATCTCGCGGACCCCCTGATAGGGTTCCGCGGACCGCAGTTGAAGAACCGTCGGTCTACACCTTTTGGGAACTGTTGCCAAATCACCCACATTTTCATTATTAGAAGAAACAGTCACATCAGATCTGCACAGTACAGGCGATGGATTTTCACGAACTTCGCTCTTTCTTTCCTGGCAATGTAATCAGTAATTAAACTTTGCGTTGATGATTCTACTAATATTTTTATGTACTTCAGGATATCTAAACATGAAGTTCTTCAACTCACGTTGGAAAGTGTGATGCAGCAACACATGGGGTCATTTTAGAAAAGAAGGTAAAAGCACGACACATGTGAAAATCCCGTGAAAATCCTTAAATCGAGGTTAAACCACATAAAAAGAAATTGTATTATGATTCACGTTTCGAAAACTTTGAAGATAACTATTAATTAAACTTTTGTCTTAGATGAAATATTCTCGAAACTTGTATTAAATATAGGGTATCATATATCTGTACGAAGTACAGGGCAGGGGTCTTCAACCTTTTTCAGTCCAAGGGCCAATTTTGCTTATTCCCATAGGCCCGCGGGCCGCACTACGGTATCAATAATATTAGGACTGAACAAATGCGGCTCAAGGGGTTCGCCCCCCCGACCTGGTTTAGCCTTTATTGATATTTTTTCCTTAAGTCTATATTAGTTTTGTGTGCCCATCCAAAAATATTTTCTGGATTCGCCTCTGAGACTAAATATATAAACTGAAGTGCCAGAAAAACTGGCACAGGCGTGCGTATGCAAATAACGGAGCTTTGCAACCAATCAGCGTAACGCGATGCGGTCGGCAGCGCCTATATAAGACAAGAGATGTCTGGCAAAGCTGTTAGATCGGTTCTTGCCGCTACAATGGCAGGTTATCAAGATTTAAGTGATTTTGAACGTGGCGTTATAGTCGGCACAAGAGAGATGGGACATAGCATCTCCGAGATAGCGACAAAATTTGGATTTTCGCGTACGACCATTTCACGGGTATACCGTGAATATCAGGAATCCGGTAAAACATCAAATCTCCGACAGCGGTGCGGCCGGAAAAAGACCTTGAAAGAACGGGACCTTCGACGACTGACGAGAATCGTTAAACGAGATAGACGTGCAACACTTCCTCAAATTGCCGCGGATTTCAATGCTGGGGCATCAACAAGTGTCAGCGTGCGAACTGTTCAACGAACCATCATTGATATGGGCTTTCGGAGCCGAAGGCCCACTCGTGTACCATTGTTGACTGCACGGCACAAAGCTTTACGCCTCGTCTGGGCCCACCAACACCACCATTGGACTGTTGATGACTGGAAACACGTTGCCTGGTCTGACGAGTCTCGTTTCCAATTGCATCAGGCGGATGGACGTGTACGGGTATGGAGACAACCTCATGAATCCATGGACCCTACATGTCAACAGGGGACTGTTCAAGCTGGTGGAGCTTCTGTGATGGTATGGGGCGTGTGCAGTTGGCGTGATATGGGACCCCTGATACGTCTAGAGACAACTCTGACAGGTGACAGGTACGTAAGCATCATGTCCGATCACCTACACCCATTCATGTCCACTGTGTATTCCGACGGACTTGGACAATTTCAGCATGATAATGCGACACCCCACACATCGAGAGTTGCTACCGAGTGGCTCCAGGAACACTCCTATGGATTTGTGGACTGCCCTGCAGGATTCCTGGTGTGAATTGTCTCGAGGTTACCTTCAGACGTTAGTTGAGTCCATGCCACGTCGTATTGCGGCATATTTGGGTGCGCGTATGGTGGGTGGGTGGGGAGCTATACGATATTACGTAAGTGTAGCAGTTTTTCTGGCACTTCAGTGTATATTACAATATAAAATATGTATGGACGCAAAAAAACATTTACAATACTTTTAGTTATTAATATGTACAGCGAAATCAAACCTTTTAGCGAGATTTTTGCCACTGCTTATTTTCAATAATCCTGCTAATATCAGGTCTTATTTTTGATATTGCAACCCTAAGAGTGTTTTCAAGGTGGACGTCAGTTATTCTGGTCCTAACTTTTGATTTTTACGAACCTCATTTTTGAAAACTGCTGCTTGCAGACTCATGGCGTGCACAGGGGATGGGTGGATAGGGTTTATAATTCCCACTGCAATAAAATTTTGTGTATATACATATGGATATGTGGAGTTGTAGCTCTGCAATCCGCCCCAATTGTAATCCTCTAACCCACTGTGACCCCTCCACGTCAGCCTATGCGCAGTTGTTAAGTGCTCAAGAATAGTAACATTTTCAGAGCATGCAGTCAGATGGTAGGGAAGACGTTCTTTCATGTAACTCTAGGCCTGTGGGGCCCGCGCCTCCCAATAACCTGAAATAAATTGTGATTTTACATATCCTGTAATTTATAAACATACATAAAACGTGCTTGTCCCCCCCAATAATTTTGAGAACTTTACGTTGATGCGTTCTTATCAACATATTCAAAATAGAAATTGACGAGTCCTAAGTTGAATTTATTTTTTAAATCATTGTCTCACTGCAAATCGATAAGATTATATCTAGTGCCCATATACGCTAGAAAACTAAAGTAAAACACGATCGAGGGAAACCTCGTGTTACTTTAGTTCTATAGTGTTTTAAGATATTTTTTATGAAATATGAAAATGACAACAGAATAAAATATATAGACCTCAGACTCCAAGGGAGCAGGGACGTTATTTTTGTGTGAAATAATTTGTATTTTTTCGTGAGTCAGCGGGACACATAAAACATGTCGGAGGGCTGCGGTGAATCCATTTATAGGGCATTAATACTCCGTTTAATCCATTTAATACAAGTCTTTTAATACTCCGTTTAATCCATTTAATACTCCGTTTAATCCATTTAATACAAGTCTTTTAATACTCCGTTTAATCCATTTAATACAAGTCTTTTAATACTCCGTTTAACCCATTTAATACAAGTCTTTTAATACTCCGTTTAACCCATTTAATACAAGTCTTTTAATACTCCGTTTAATCCATTTAATACAAGTCTTTTAATACTCCGTTTAACCCATTTAATACAAGTCTTTTAATACTCCGTTTAATCCATTTAATACAAGTCTTTTAATACTCAGTTTAATCCATTTAATACAAGTCTTTTAATACTCCGTTTAATCCATTTAATACAAGTCTTTTAATACTCCGTCTATTGCCTGCATGGCAACGTAGGAAGTAATAAGGATTTAAAGGCAAATCCTCTCAAAATTTTAATCGTGGTCAAGAAATCCCCATGAAAAAAAAAAAAAATAAAAAAAAATAAAAAAATAAATAACACGTGTAGTTTCGTGATCTACTATAGTTCGCACTTTTTTGATATTACATTCCGCTGGACAACCAATTTGTATACAAACCGTGGTCACTAACCAGATTTACGCTTTCGACAAGAGATTTTTCGTTTATAAGAATAACATTGTTCTCCTAAATGTGTCATTCTTGGGTTAACACCATTGAACTTGCAATTCTTGCCTCCGACTCCTTTTGTTTCAGGAAACAATGCTCTGCACAAACGTTGAAATGAACCAGCGGCGTGGGAATTAGGCGAAATGCATTTTTAGGGATCTCCACAGATGAAGAAACTTCAAAAAACAAACAAAAACAAACTAGGTTATGTATTTCATTCTGCTAATCATGAATTCAATTTTCTTATATTTTTCCAATCTTGAATTTCAAACGGTAGTCCTACCGATTGTGTACTAGTTCCTGGAGGGGGCAAAGGGATCCCAAGTCTCTTTACATAATATACGAAAGAGCTTTCAGCGCGTTCTTTCGCGCAGTGTATAGTGTAGTGCAGGTAGAAAGGGGCTACTGCTACTACTACTAAAGACGAGTTCGGGCTCATTTCTCGAGGCCCGAGCCCGAAGACTTGAAATCTGAACCCTCTTGAGCCCGAAATACTTTGTGGGAATTTGAGCCCGAGTCCGAAGTTTCGAATATAACTTTTACCCCTTGACGTACGATTTAAAATTTAAAAAATTGCCGAAATGCACTATTTAATTTCCTACAAATTTTCAAATACACGTATTTTTACAATCCTCGAAATTAAATCACATAGTTGTAGAGATGTAAAAGCTAGAATTATTAGAAAAGGCTGGGAATATTAGAAATAAAAACCTTTTACTTTAGTTTATTTAACGTACTTTGATCTTCAAGGTCTATATACACTACCCTGCCATTTAGTTACAAGTTTTACAAATTACATTGCAACACGACAAATTTTCTTCTTCTCAAACGAACGAATGGGCTCACCAGAGGCGCCGAGTTATATGAGCCCCGTGGGGCCCGAGCCCCCTCTAATAATTTGAAATATAATTGTAATTTTACATATACCGTAATCTATAAATGTTCATAATATGTCCTCCCCCCTCCCCCCCGAATAATTTTGAAAATTTTACGTTGATGGATCTCACTATAGTCTGAATAATTTATCACCTGCTAAGAACTTCAAAAATTGGTAACGGGTAAAAGACAGGTCATTTATAAATTTTTTCAAGATGGTTAAAAAAATATATAAATTTTTGTTAGGATGGTTGGAAAAAAAAAGGCGGTGGGGAGAGCCTTGAGCGCTAGGGCCCTCTACGAGGCTAGGGCCCTAGGCAGTAATGTGGCACTGCTCACCCCAACTAATCTTATTGAAAGGATTTGCCCAAAAATTGAAATAGACGACGAATAAAATATCTTCCATTTATTTTATATATTGTTTGATTGTTTTATAAATTATATTATTTGATAAATATTACATGATTATAGGCCAGGTAAAATAGATGCTCGGGCCCCGTATCGGGATGCTGTTCTAAGGAATAAAATTCTGGACAGAGTATCTGTATAAAAAGAAAAAAATCGAGAAGTGCTGGAATCAGGCCCGTGCACAAGATTCCAAAAAGGGGGGTTGCTAAAAGTGGAGGGGGTTGACAGATTTTTTATTCTTTCATAAGGAACCTGTAATAATGTTGTACCACTGGGGGGTTAATCCCAACATCCCTCCCCCTTGTGCACGGCCTTGGCTGGAACCTAACTTGCATCGTTCGCACGATAGTCAAACGCGTTGCCGTTACACAGTCGTAGAGCAAAAGATTCGCTTTTCTGATTTCTGAACGGATCAGGGGCGGGCTGGGCCGCCGGCTCACGGGATGGTGGGCCCTCATGGGCCATAGGACTCGCGCCTTAAAATAGGCAAGGATTCGCGCCGTCCGATAATCCAAGGCGTGCGCCCTTTAAGAGGACCCAGCCCGCCCCTGGAACGGTATTACTGGATTGAAATATAAAACTGTAAAAAAAAAGGGTAAAATTGGAGGGAAAAATAATTTAAGAAGAGGGGAAATATATTACAAAGCATTTTTTTTTAAAATGGAGCAGAACATTTCAGCAAAGATTTTTTTTTTATATAAAAATAGACGAAAAAATTAATACAAAATGAAAATTTTCTATGAAGCTGGAAAAAAAAATTTAGATACAATTTACGTATATTAGCAAATATTGTCATTATTAAATTGTTAAAAATTATTATTAAATATATGGATTTTTACCAAGCTATTGTTCCTGTGATCAAAGTATTTTAAAAAACACACCACTCATAGCCATATCTCCATCTTCTTGTAATAAGAATGCTCCCCTTCTTCGACAAATGCCCATTCATTTTTCAATGAATAGCCTCTTTTCGTGGTAAAATAGGCTGTTTGATTAGCTATTCTGTTCCTGTAATGCTGCCGGTTTCGGATCTATTCTCTAAGAGTAGACTATTTTCAAAATGGAAATTTCTAATCGAAGCAAAATCTCGTGGTGGGAGGGCTGACAAGGGGCTAAGTTTTTTTCACAGGCATCTCGATTCATCTTCGTAGGCGGTGAACAGCCCGTCTTCCATCCGGGTGAGAAGAGAAATGGGGCCAGGGTCAAAAAGAGCCCCGTGGCCATTTTCTTTTTGACACCGCGTTTCTTCTTCGAAGCGTCCGAGCCATGTGGCCATCGACGGAAGGGGAAGAATCCATATCATCAAAACAGACCGAATTCTAAAACTCTGGTTTGGAAGCTAGTGTGTGTGGGTTACCAGGTCAAGAAGGAATGCTGGGCTTGTGGTGATGGCTAAGGGTTAATGCCAATATGGCTGCGTGGGATGACCTTCACATTCGGAAGAGCATAATAGAATTTTGTAGGTCACGAGAGAGAGAGAGATGGAAGGGCTTATGAAAATATTTGTGTCATTAGTGTCACAAAAGGTTCCAAGTGTGTGCTTTCAGAATTGGTAAAAAGTTACTGTCCAATTTGGATTAACTTGTTTATAGAAGAATTATGTTAATGCTTGTGAGTTGTACCGCTAGTAAAAGCACGATTCATAATAGAAAGTACTAGCGGTTTAATAAAGTATTCAGGGCCGGGGATAGGCGGGCAAATGGACGGGGACCCGAAATTCAAGGGGTACTAGACCTAAAAAAAGACGAACTGGACAATACGTTAATCTATAGTTCTTGAAAAATAGTTAAAGACTAGGAGAAGGGTTAGGGAATGGTTGGGGAGCAGGAGCGGATACAGACTTTCATTTTGGGGGGGGTCAAGGACAGAATTTGCCATGGTCTTGGAATAACACCCTTCATTTATCATGAAAGTTGGAATTTTTTACAGTGAAAAAATATATTTTTGGGAGGATTTCATTACCCCGTGACCCCCCCCCCTCTCGTGTTCGCGCTTCTTGGGGACAAGATCTGCTAAAATTTCCTAGGGCTCCGTATACCCCGTCCCCCAAAGCCGCGTACAAGGAGATGATTATGGGGGCTAAACATCCCCCCATTTGAATAATATTATTAACTGCAAAATAAAATTTCTTATGAGAGGCAATGTTGTTTTTATCAAAACCCCCTTCCATTTTTTGCAAAAAGAAAGCGAAGTGCTTTTGACCGAGAATCTATTTTTATGCATTATAGTTTAACATATTATTTACAAATGGGCCCTATAGAAAGATTGTACACTTTATTTAGAAATGGAATCTCCCTATTATTAATTATGTGATAAGCATGGTTGGCCAAAGTAGAGGTGCTGTATTCCCAAAGAATTATTCTCTTTAACGAACACAAGCATACGGAAATTTCCACGTATCGCTATTATGTATAGTACAGTATGTTTGTAGTATGTGTAATGTATATGTATAGTATATTTATAGTATATATATAATGTATATGTGCAGCATATTGTTAGCATAGCCTTCCAGGCCTTGAAGAGACTGTAAGAAACTTTAAATTACGGTCGTCAGTGTTATTAAGAAACACAGAACACAAAGATCTCTTCTTTGTACCACAAGTACGCTTGCAAATGGTTATGTGGTTAAGTGGTTGTGTGCTTCTAAAACAATTATCGAAACTAATCTCGAGGTCTTAAGTGAGGGGGGGGGGGACTGTAGCCCCTTCTCCGATGTTTTGAATATTCATTTGTAATTTTGGATTTTTCTATAGAGGGGGTTAAATTTTAGGTGGGGATAAGGCAGATCTAGCGCCCCCCACCACCCTTATTAGTTACACCTGTGAAAAACAAAACAAAATAAAACTACATTAATGTCCAAAACTATATGGATATCGTTGGGAATAGAGATTCGATGAAGATACTTTTCCATTACCACACCTTCAGTTACAAGACGTCTACAATAATCGCAGTAAACAAAACCCGGAAGATGATATCTGAGCTAAATTAATTGGATGGTACAGCAAAAAAAGTTCCCAAACAAGTAGAGCCCGTTACAAAGGAAGATAAAGTCGTTTAGCAATGAAGAACAGCTACTCCATCATGAACTAACTCCATTTATACATCACTATCGATGTAGATACTTCATTAAAAAAACAGCGTAATTTGTATTTTTCAAAATTCTTTCACTTTTTTTTAGGAGAGAGAGAGAGAAACAGAGAGAAATCGCCTTTTCTTGGAATCCAAACTTCCTTAGGTATAAAAAAAAGTGTGCTTTTCTATATTATGCCATATCTTTTCAAATACATGTGTGTGTGTGTGTGTGTGTGTGTGTGTGTGTGTGTGTGTGTGTGTGTGTGTGGTTATATATATATATTATAGATGTGAATTTTCAAATATACCTTAGTTCATGAATTAAAAATCCGAGAAGATATTTTGGTTACTAGCAGGGGAGGACTAGGTACTCTCAATGGACGCATACCTTGGACTTTCGAAGCGAGCGAGTCCTATCGCCATTGAGGGCGAACCGCCCAGTCCGCCCCTGGTTACTAGTACTTATCCAGGGCTAATTACAGCCATGGCTAAATGCATGCAAAATGATGTTGGACCAAATAGTGCACAGAACTTGAGCCAGAAGCAACAACACATACAGAGTGTCCAAAATTAATGATTGAGTGAAATAAGCAGTCACAATAAGTCGCGAGTAACTGAGCGAGGAGGGGGTATGACTTTTAGGCCTAAATTAAGGGGAAGATGCCAAAATAGGTTTCTACTCTGGACATAGAAGACACCTTGGGCTCTGCATATTGTATTTTATATGATGCAAATTCTAAAATTTAAGTAAAGTGTAGTTTAATAGCCACTGTACTATCAAAAATTTGTACATCAGCATTCTACGTATTTTTTATCTATTTTAAGCCTTTTTAACATATTTAATAAATCTGCATGGAGATTTAGAACAATGGAATATTTGCTAAAAACGTGTGTAATTAAACGGAGGAAATGTAGTTGGATAGGATATACGGAAGACGCTTTATAGATATTCTCAGCTTCTCGATCAAATACCAGTACCTGACATTTTGGCGAAGAATATTCGAAATTAAATGCGCCAATTAACCACTTTAAACGTTAACAAAATATGTAGAAAGGGAGAATTTGGGCAAGATGGGAATTGAAAAGGGTGGCCGTCGGAGACGACCACTTATACTCAGACAATACGCATAGTTTGCGCAACAAAAAGTTATTGAAATTGCGTTCTATAAATGGTTCACTCCTACAGAAAGCAAAACATTTAAAACAGCCATTTTAAACTTTACCGGGATTCGAGGTCCTTAACATTGAAATGAATTTCGCCAATTCTCCTGTATAATAATAATAATAATAATAAAAATAAAAAAGATTTAAGCACTACATTTTTCTTCCTTTAATTCCTCTTGAAACGAAGGATCTTCATAAAAGTTCCCCATTTCTATAAGTTTTCTGTCGCTTTCTTGATGGTTTTCTCTCTCTCTCAGTGGCGGATTTATAAAATTGCCGCCCTTAGGCACAGCCTGTACTGCCGCCCCCTCCCTCCTTTACAAAGAACGGAATATTTGTTAAAAAAAAACCAACCGCATATCATACTCTTAACATTTGGTATGTAAAGCAGATTTTTCATATAATTATTCAAACTAATAAGATACAATTCGAAATTATTGCTACCATAGTCTCCGACTTCGTGGATTTGAGACACTTTTTGAATCCGCAATAATTTTAATATGAATTCCTGGAATCTTTGATATTTTTTCTTGTATTTCGCATTTTTTGCCGTATTCGGGAAAAATACATGCACGCATACACGCATGAATTTTCTATTTCGTTACTATTTTCAGTTTTTCATTATTCATTCTTCTACTATTAGTATATATAAAAAGCGTCTCAAGCCCGGATTTTTAAATGGCAAGTGCTCAGAGCGCAAAATATTAAAAGGATACACTTTTTTAATCTATCCATCCATCCATCCATCCATCTACAGTGAATGCCATAAGTATTCGTACACCTGCAGTGTGTTCTATTTAAGAAACTGCTGTATAATAATTATTAGATGTAGAGATATGAGACAAATGTCACCACAATTAATATAAATTTTTGTATTTACTTCATAAAAAAGAAAAAAATACACATGCACTGCAAATAACAATAAAAAATGAACAAACTTACGCATAGCTCATGTGTCAAAAATAGTCGTACACTAATTGTTTTTTGGTCAGAAAATTCATTAATAAAATAATAATTCACTCTTAATATTTCGTTGGGTTCCCTTTGGCTTTAATCACAGCTTTCATGCGTTTTGGCAACGAATCCACTAAATTTTTGGTGACATCAATGCCCATTCCTCGAGAAGGGCAATTTTTATATCATTTTTATTTGATATGCGTCGTTTTCTCATCCGCGAGTCCAGAATGCTCCATAAATGTTCTATAGCGTTAATGTCAGGTGATTGTGGAGGGGTATTTAGCTGGGAGTATTGTAAAGGAGCCACAGCTTTGTATTATACGCAATATGTCTCGGGTCGTTATCTTGCTGAAAGATAAAGTTATTTTGAAGACCCATTTGAGCAGCACTAGGACCCAAATTTTCCTTCAGAATGTTAATATACATTCTGTGGTCCATGATTCCGTCGATAATGTGCAATTTTCCCACTCCCTCTGCACTCATACAGCCCCAAACTTGCACACCTCCACCTCCATGTTTGACTGTTGGACACAGGTTTGTCGGTTGAAGCTCGATGTTCTTTTTATGCCATACCATTTGCCTGCTAGCTGATCCAAATATATTAAATTTGCTCTCATCAGAGAATATAACTCTATTCCAAAAGTCAGGACCTTCATCAACATGTTTTTCTGCGAATTGCAAACGCTTCTTTCTGTTTACCTTTGACACGAAAAACTTCTTACGAGCTACACGTCCATTGTACCCTGTATTTTTGAAAACGCGGCGCACCGTGCTTTCTGATAGTGACAGTGACACACTTTGATTCAGCAGCTCTTTTCTTATCTTTGGAGCATTTAATTTTGGATTTTTCTTAATTAATCTAACAATTAAACGTTTGTGCTTTTCAGTCAGTTTTTGTGGATTTCCACTTCGCGGCATATTTTGAATCGTATTTCTTTGACAATGACGGTCAATTATGGACTGGACTATAGAACGAGGTCTGCCGACGAGCTATGCAATCTCTCGTAAAGATTTACACTGGTTATGGAGCCTCATTACGAGCTTTCGTTCCGCCACACTTGTTTCTTTATTTCTACAACTCAATTTCGCGTACTTTCTGCAGAAATGATAGTAAACGGGTTTATTATTCATTGTCTTTTAAATGAAATCGGTACAGTCCCGCAGACCGCATCGGGTGCGCAAACAACGTCTCAGTTCTATCATTTTAGGACAGACTTTTGCATGTACGAATGCTTTTGACACGTGAACTGTGAATAATTTTGATGCTAATTTATTGTAATTTGCAGTATTATATACATAGTTTTAAGTTTTTTTAGTTGAAAATAAATTATATTTTCATGGCAATCATGATGGCGTTTGTCCTGTCTACATACATCTAATAGTTATTATACAGCAGCTTCTTAAATAGAACACACTGCAGGTGTACGAATACTTATGGCATCTAATCGGGCCAAAAGAAAACTTTTCAAGTATACTACAGAAAACTTGCTCCTATTCAATACAAACAAAATAAAAATTTAAAATTGATTGATACCTTCCACTTATGCATCGCCTTCGAAATTTTCAGTGTTTTGAGAAAAACAATTTTTTATTTATTAGTTATACCATGAAAAAGCAATAAATGGTAAAATATGAACGATTTTATTTGATTATCATTAAAGAAGTTTGATTTGCAAAGATTCTTTTTTTCTCAAAAGTTTGAAAATTTGTAAATTTCGAGCAATGCGTGAGCTGAAGATACCAAACGATTTTAAATTTTTTCTTTATTTTGTTTGTATTGACTAAGAGCAAGTTTTCAGAATATGGCGAATTAAGAACAATTTTTTATTTTCATTTACACTGGTTTCTCCTGCAAGGATGGAGTACAGTAGAAAACATATA
>QLNU02015270.1:83358628-83391516 GCA_006491805.2 Dysdera silvatica
TGTCTGGCCCCGAGAGTGATTCAGCCGAGAGTTTGAAAAATACAGTCTTGGATGCAATGAAAGGTGCCGAATTTATTAAAATACGTTACTGATAAACTGATTTTTTGTAACTTTATTAATATTTTTTAATAAATGTGATTTTTGTTCCTTGTTATATAAAAAAAAAAGGAATGCACTCCTAAAAAATATGTTAGATGTGTTAGTCCCTAAATTTAATTAATTCCAATAATTGGAGAATTCTACTTTTAATTTGATATTTGTATGCTGTGCTGTTTGATAATTGGTGTGGATTTAGCTTCGATTTTCTTTTCATTTAGGGTTAACGGGATCAGAAGAGGGCATGAAGCACCTTACGGAAAATGCCGAACTTATTGTTCACTTTTACGCGATTGCCTATCGTGGCATTCCTGGACGTCACTGTGAGACTGCCCACGTATGCTTAGTTAATATGGCGTCACACACTCTGGGTATAAAAACGCTGTACAGATTCGTGCCCACTATCGATGAGTGGCTCGTTTTTTCCCTTCAGAATCTGGATTGTCCATATGCCGAATTGAAATGTAAGATACTCGTCAACTTGACTCGATGCTCAATCTTCTGCACCAAAGTCGTTAAGCTGTTTCATAATTACCCAGAGTTCTTAAAACGACTGTTATACCTGTTTAACTCGGATGAGCCTGAGTTTAAAGGAAACTATCATTACCTCGCCATGGTGTTTGGCAATTTGTCTTGTGTTCCTGACGGCCAGAGGTAAGTGTATCAGGTTTTCACACTCATAGAATCTTAAATTACGCTTGTGTCCATCATTGTAAGCATTTGTCCACAATGGATACTCAAGCTTCTTAGAGCTTAAATAGTCGCTGAAGGTGTATCCTGAAACTAGTAGGTGAGGGAAGACAGAATGTGGATAAGAATAAAATGAGGCTGAATGGCTCATCAGGTTTTCACACTCGTAGAATCTTAAATTGCTCTTATGTCCAGCATTGTAAGCATTTGTCCACAATGGATTCTCAAGCTTCTTAGATCTCAAATAGTTGCTGAAGGTGTATCCTGAAGCCAGTAGGTGAGGGAAGGCAGAATGTGGGTAAGAATTAAATGGGGCTGAATGGCTTTGCGTAGATAGTGTCCGCGATTTCCCCACTAAATATTTGGGGCCCAATATTCCATTTTCACTTAGCTCTCTCTCTGTTTTGAACATAATTCATCATGCTGTTTTTCCATTCCTGGACACTCACGTCGCCTCTCTACCTTATGAATTAGTTTTAATCATAAGGGTTTCTTTTTCCCAAGATATCCCAATTACCATTTTTAACCAACCACAAAGTAGAAATGAGATGCAAGGTACTAGGGAAGGAATTTGCAGATGAAAAGTTAAACACTGTCTGATATTATTACCCTTCACAGGGATAACACAATTGCCAAATATGGTCAACACAAAAATGCCTCCAGCACGAGTTTTTTGTGGGGGAATTTATTATGCAATAATTTTTGCCACCCACATATATGCAACTCAAGCTAGAGCTTTTTTTGTTTTTGGAGGAAAAAGAGACGCTTTCCCCCTCTTGGATTTGAACCAGGGTCCCTTTGTGTACCCCGGAGTGTCTTAGACCGCTAAATGAAGGAGGAAAGGAAACAATGCTTTCTTTCTCCGTATATAAGGATGTATGATATTATTACCCTTCACAGGGACAACACAATTGCTAAATGTGGTCAACACAGAAAAGCCTCCGGGGCGAGATTTTTGTGAGTTTTTCGTGGAGAATTTATTATACAATAATTTTTGCCACCCACGTATTTATGTAGCTCAAACTAGAGCTTTTTCGTTTTTGGAGAAAAACAGACGTTTCCCCGTCCTGGATTCGAATCAGGGTCCTTCCTTTTAGCCCACAGTGTCTTAACCGGTAGACTAATGAGGACAGGAAACAATGTTCTCTTTCTCCAAAAACAAAAAAGCTCTAGTTTGAGCTACATATACGTGGGTGGCAAAAATTATTAGGTAAGTTAAACACTGGTAAAATAGCAATGAAAAAGATCACTCAAGCTTTCGGACGCATCAGCAGCAGTCCTTCATCAGGAGTAATGACGATGTTATGTTTCTGTCTCTTTTTTATACTTGAAATTTCTGGAAAACCCTTCATCAGAGTAGTCCCGCAGAATGGAAAAACCCAATGAGAACCAATGGGAGGCCTCCAATAGAATCATGGAAAAACCCAATGGGAAACCTATATTGCGGGGCACCTAATGTTGGGGAAGTCCCATACATTTCAGAGTAAGAGTTGTTTGTAAGTTTCTGGAAGTGGTTGTGATGTATTAATGGCTTTCCCGTGTAGTTTGTAAGTTTCCCAAGATTCTAAGAAGAGTCTACTATTCTTGTTTGTGATGTGACGGTGTAGTATTTTTGTTGAGTCCCAGTCGGGTTCGTGTCCGTGTTGTAAAGCGTGTTCTGCCAGACGTGAGGCTATGTCTCCTTTCGCGAGTGCTTGTTTGTGTTCTTTTTTTCTTGTTTTGATCATTCTTTTTGTTTGTCCTATGTAATGTTTGTTGCAGTCTTTTAACAAAACTGTGCATATTTTCTAGCACTACCATTGGCCCCAGTTCACCATGGATTCCCAAATTGTACTTTGCTTCCACCACTTCCAGCGATTTCAACCATCTGCTTGCTCTCATTGGCTCATCTATCTTCCTCACTTTTTTTAGATAGGGCAAGAAACATCCGTTTCTGACTCTTCATAATCTTCATTTGACTTCTGCAGAATTTACAGAGCTTACACAAAACAGTCATTTTCAACAACTCAGAATAGAAAATTATAAACAATCAAAATAAAATTGCCATTCATGCAAAAAGCACAAACTTAAACGTTTGCTACCATTTCAACCATTACAAGCAATTTCCGTAATATTTACAATGAATATAAAAACAATGTTTTAAATGTTTTACATACATGACATTTTTCATCGAAGACCTTACACTTTTTTTTTCCTGACCACCTTTTACACAGTCAGTTTAAATTCTCTACTTTTTCAGTTTAAATTCTCTACTTTTTCAGTTTAAATTCCTTTTATTTCCTCATTCCATTTTCAATTCTTTAACACATTGACTGCTGATCTCGTGCCAGCGCATGGTGCAACGTTATCGCTGAAGTGCTAATCGTTCGCTGGCGCATGGCGTGGGATGATGTCTCAGGAGCCAGTCCCACACTAGCTCGGGAAAAGCCAGGCCTCAATGTATATTATCCAATTCAATGGGCATTATGTTTTGGGTATATTTACTGGCATTGGCATGAAGTGAAGATTAGAATGTAGTTGTAAATATTTGTTGTTTCAGATTTATTGCTTTATTACTTATTGTAAAAATAATCGTGACATAAGTTGTACAGACTTCTGCGGGGCTTTCATGTCAAAAGAAAAGGGAAGTGCAAAATAATAAGCCGCTAATGGCTGATGAAATCGCAAATTTGATGGCTGAGCTATCGGATGAATACCAGAGTGATTTTGGTTTTATAATAAATTCATTTGTAATATATATATATATTTTTTTATTTGTGATACAGTTTCATATAAAAATATTGCATATTGTTATTTGTTTTTCTTGTTTTGATTCATTTTTATATGCCACACATCCGCTCATGATTGGAACTAGAGATAATAACTTTACCTCTAGTGCCAATCATGTGCTGGCATGCAGTTATAAAATTCTACGATTAAAGGTTTACATAATGCTTTGCGATCAGTGTAATACACATAATCATATTTTGTTACCACTTTTAAATTATATTTCTTATAGTAAGTCGGCATATGGTGTCAATCTACTTCTATGTCAGGGCACTAATTACCAACACAACCTCACATGACTGGCAGTTAATAATAATAATAATAATAATGTTTATTTGTCACAAGGGTTACATATTGCATACAGTCTTGAATTTCAATTTAAGTATAATAAATTTCACACAGTTTAGAACAGACAATACAATTTGCATTTCCCCATGACGAGTCTCCGATAAAATGTAATAGGCTGAGGCCCCTACTGGCGCACAAACTCCGTTTAATAAGTATACAATTTCTTTTTAAACAATTTTATATTATTAATATATTTGAGATTATTTGGTAATTCATTCCAAAGCTTTATTCCCATATATTCAATTCCTTTCTGTACATTTCCGTTCTAATCTCTCGTAGCTTAATTTGGTTGCTTCTTCTTAAATTTCTATTGTTTTCGTGATATTGGATATCAATATTATCCAAAATGTTTTCCTTCTATTATCCTTTCATACATTAGTTCTAGCGTACAATATTCATTGATTTTATCAATTGGTAATATACCATATTTTACAAATAATGTAATGTAACTTAAGCTGGTGTTTCGTTCGATGGTTTTTAAAAATTTATTCTGTACGGATTTAATTACCTTCATGTTGTTCTTATTCAAATTTTCCTATATACAATTGCAATAAATCAGGTGACTATATAGAAAAAGATAGTACAGACTCAGTAACACATTCTTATTAACTTCACGTGACAATTTCTTTATAATTCCTGTTCCCGAACTGATTTTTTAAAAAAAATTCGACTTGTTTATTGCAGTTTAAATCGTTCGTTAATGTTACTCCTAAGGAATCAATTTCTTTGACAATTTCAACTTCTTTTCCATTAATATAAATTCTATCTATATCCCTCAATTTACCAATTTTTTTGTTCCTCGTTTTAAAAATTAATATTTTTATTTTAGTGTCATTTATTTTCATGTGATTACTTCTAAACCAAAGTTCATATTTTCCAATTTCTTCCTGTCCAGTTTTTATCAATTCTTCAATGTTACTTCCTCTTACAAATACACTAGTGTTGTCTGCACATAATGTTAATGTACCTTTGTCTGATACATGCATAATATCATTAATATACAGTAAAAACAATAGGGGAGCAAGGATTGATTGCTGGGGAACTCCATGTTTGCTTTCCAATGAATCAGATTTTATGTTATTTACAAGGACAAATTGTTGTCTTCCCTGAAGGTAGTGTTTTAATATATTATTTATCTTTTCTTTAAAACCGTACTGATTTAATTTTTTTAGCAGCAGTTTTCTGTTAATTGTGTCAAACGCTTTACTTAAGTCGAAAAATATTTCCATGCCTATATAACTGGTGTCTAAAGATCTTTGTATTTCCGTTGCCACATTTAACAATGCGATTTCTGTTGATTTGCCTTTCATGAAACCATGTTGACAATTATCCAAAATATTAAATCTTTTGATAAATTCGGCTAGTCTGTTATATATTAGTCGTTCGAAGATTTTGGCAAATACTGACAAGATTGAAATTAGTCGATAATTTGATTTTAAATCCTTTTTACCTTTTTTAAATATTGGGATTATTTTTGCTATTTTTAACTCTTCCGGAATCATTTCCAACTCAATGATTTCATAAATTATGAACAATGGCTCGAGAAAAATCTCAGCATTTTCCTTTACCAATTTTGGTCTTATTTCATCTATACCCGTTCCCTTTTTAACATTTTATGTTTGCATGATTTTTAATAGTTCGAATTCATGTATGTCTTTAACAAACATCGTGTTGTCTTAATCATTCTTAAGTACAAATTATAGTCCACTTCGTTATATTCGTTTCGATTTAATTCAGTATCTACTATACCTACATAATGCTCGTTTAATATGTTAGCCATTGGATAATCTTCAGTTGCTGTTTCATCATTTTCACGTAATCTCTCTAGATTTTTATCCTTTGTTTAGATTTACCAATTATTTTATTCACCACCCTCCATTTATTTCTAGCGTTTTTATCTTTGAAGCAATTATTATAATAGTCCTGTTTCCTTTTTAAGTTTAATTTGTTTGTTTCTCATTTCTCTAAATCTACTCATATAAATAGTTTTTCTTGTACGAACATATCTACAATACATGCTCTTTCTTTTTTAATTTCTTTAATCAATTTTTTGTCTGTCCATCCCTTTTTGTGGATTTTATCTTTAATTGTTATCCATTTAAATACTTCATTGATTATTTCTTTAATTCTTGTTATAAAAATGTTGTACTTATTCCTCTTTCCCTTAAATTCGTCTTTCCACTTTTTTTTTAAGCGTCTTTAAATTTTTCCATGTTCGTTTGACAGTAGTTTTTCATCCTTACTTTTTTCCTAGTTTTTTTTATTTTTATTTTCTCTTCCTTATAATCAATTATTATTGTTTTATGGTCACTTATTTGATAATCGTTAACCTCAGCAGTAATTTCATTCATATTTGTGAAGCATAAATCAATAGTAGATAACGATTGAGTTGTTATTTGTGTACGTTCCTTTACCAAGTTTTTTTAAATCCTAGTGATTTCATTGAGTTTAGTAATAAGTTACTATTTCCATTTTCCTTGTTTATACTTATGTTAAAATCACCTATTATAATTATTTTTTCAATGGTGCTCTCTTCCAAAGCTTTATTTAATCAATTTATCACTTCAACTAGATTTCTTTTAGGTTGTCTATATAATAATCCCATTCCTATTTCATTCTTTGTTTTTTTATTCCTATCATTTCAAAGTTATCGTTCATATTTATTATTTCATCCCAAATTCCATACCTCTCTAATCCATCCCTTATATAAAAGGATACACCCTCTCTCCTATTTTTCTTCCTGTTTCTATGATATCTATAAAAACCCTCAAAATAATTTAAGTCATAGTCATCCATTCACGTTTCAGTAATTGCCAGTATATCTGCTTGAAGTTCATCATCATTGATCAGTAACTCTATTTCCTCTATCTTATTATTAATACTTCTAGCGTTTAAGTAAACTATTCTATTTACTTTATTGTGTTTTACTGTTCAATTGCTATCCAGCAAATTACCTTCATCCTTCCTACCATCAATTACAATTTTTTCGTTAATTCTTATCCATGTTTCGTTATTTGTTTTTGAATTCAATTTATCGAACTCAGAGTTAGGACATAAGCTTTGAATTTCAAATTTCCAAATAATAGAATTTTCATAGTTTTCCAATTCAACATCAGTATCTGTTAATTTAGCACTATTTACGATTTTCAATGGTTCTACAAATATGGTAATTAATTTTTCCACACTTTTCTGCGTACTGCTCATTGTAGAATTTTCTTAATCTAGCCCTTTACCATTACGAACCAACTTTCACTCTTATCACCGCACCTGAGCGTTTTGCTTCACCTTCCTGCCTTTATCATTCTCATAAACAAGACCTTTATTACACATGGAGGTGTAGCGCAAACTGCACTGGCACTCCATATCTCAAGCATTAATTTGGTGTTGTTAGACAAGTCTACAATAAGCGAATGATAATTGTATGTGATCTATAAATTGCCAATTTCATCTTTTGGCATCTCTTGTTTCCCCCCATAGTCCCATGCATGCTTTTTCGGACCTTCCTCTATCTCTATTTAACTCTAGTCCATGTCTTGTGGTTGTGGGCAGTCATCTAGTGTGTCGTTAACCTGTGTAATTGTACCAGAAAAGAAATAATACCTTATCGATTAACTGCTCGCTGTAGTTCAGGGGTTGGTTCCCTGGATGGCCCTGTGGTGGTGGTGGTGGTGCAGTGTGGTAACTGCACTTGTTGGCCTAGTGTGCCGTTAACTCGGGTTCGACTCCCAACGGTGCAAAGAGCGCTTACTCATAGATCTCATAAAGATCGCACTGCTCACTGTAGTCCAGGGGTTTGGTTCCCTAGTACCTAAGAGGTTCGGATTCCTCGGAAAACAGTAGGTACCGGCGCAGCATGACCATTATAGTCCTTGAGCCGTAAAATCACAAACAAAAAATTAGTTCCCTAAACCTTTAAAGGTTTGGACACCTCAGAAAACTGTCCCAATACAACATGACTTTTGCAGTTCTTGTGTCATAAAACACAATTCCTAGTCAGCTTAGTCATTTATAAATGTGCAGGTCACGTGAAATGATCCGTCCCCATCCTAGATTTACATAATACTCTATACAACTGGATTTTTTCTAGGAGGGCTAGGTCTCTCCCTTCCTCTCCAGTTATATTAGTGGACACTATACTCTCTCATGATCAGTGCATGATTAACAACTGGGGTCCCTCAAATTACTTTTTTATTTTTGTAGAAGTTGGCTCTTGGTTATTCACTTTTAGTCAGTATCTAAACAGAGTTTTAGATTTAAAGTTTATCTTTTTGGGCTGTTTTAGACAGTGCACCCAAACTTTGAGGAGTTTTAGCATTAGCAAGTTGGGGACACCATAACTTTTTTAAAATTTTTGGCGATGTATCAGTTAATATGTAAGTACATACTTTTATGTGCTTTTAGTCCCCTCCTTCTAGATCTGTCACCACACTTAAGGAGGGGGCACGTCTGATACTGGCCTATAGCCAGCGTCCCCTGTAACTAAAAGCCAACCAAGTCAGTATAAAGGGCGTCGTGACGTCACGGGAGTGGACCAACATACATAGTTTCTCGAAGAAAAGTCGATTTGCTTGTACAGTAAGACTCTCTGTCGGAACTGTTATATTATTGCTTAATCTGTTTTGAATGATTAAAATAAAAGTATAAAAGAGCGAAATTGTTATCAAGATATTGCATGCGGAGGTTAGAGAATAGACGAATGAGGATAAGAACAAACGCATTTTTCTCCGTATATTAGGATGTAAGATATTATTACCCTTCACAGGGATAACACAATTGCCAAATAATGGTCAACACAGAAAAGCCTCCGGGGCGAGATTTTTGTGAGTTTTTCGTGGGGGAATTTATTATACAATAATTTTTGCCACCCACGTACATATAGCTCAAACTAGAGCTTTATTGTTTTTGGAGAAAAAGAGGCGCCGTCCTCATCTTGGATTCGAACCAGGGTCCCCGCGTTGAGCCCGCGGTGTCTTGACCTACTAGACGAACGAGGACAAGAACAAACACATTTTTCAGAAAAATGCGTTTGTCCTTATCCTGATTTGTCTAGTTGGTCAAGATACCACAGGGACCCTGGTTCGAATCCAGGATGAGCATAGTGCCTCTTTACTCCAACTATAAAAAACCTCTTAGTTTGAGCTGCATAAACATGGGTGGCAAAAAAAAATTATTGTATGGTAACAATATCTTACAAAGACCATGTATTCAATGTAAGAAGTTGCCATTTCTCATATGTATACACATATTTGTTTTTATAAATTTCAGTTTGTTTCTGAATCATGAACGTCCGTATGTAAAGTACCTCTTGCCATTTACAACATACGGCGAATCCACAATCAGGCGACATGGGATAGGAATCCTTTTAAAAAATTTATGTTTCTGCACTGGTACGTTGTATTCTAATCTACTATTTTTATTTTATATATATGTTTTTTAAAATGTCTTCTACTAGTTATGGCTCCAGTTCTTCACATGCAAGAATTGATGGCAAGCCATAAGCTTGGCTTACAAGGAAAGTGTCGCATAACGACCCCTCCAATTTACTTGAAATTTTCAAAATAGGTTCAGACCAATGTTTGAAACATTACCCTCATGGCTTCTTCTACCCAAATTAACAAATGCGAAGATATTAAAAGTGGTTTATTGTTTGCAACTGAATTAGTCATTTTGGACGAATCGGTCATTTTGGTTTATTTTTCAAGTGAATGAGAAGCAAGTATTTATGGAACTGCACATCAGAATAAAAATCGCATTGACGTCATACCACCATTTTGCTAACTATTTGATTTCTTTCATCAATATGAAGTAATGTCAAGAAGAATTGAAGAAATCGTTCGGATCAAATTTTTCGTTTGGTCAACAAAAATCCTATTGACGAATGAAAGAAATCAAACGATTTTTTGAAAAAATCGTTTGATTTCTTTCTTTCGTCAATATGAAGTAATGGCAAGAAGAATCGAAGAAATCGTTCAGATCAAATATCTGACAAATGAAATGAACATTATACTAAGTGGTTAATTATTTATCATGAAAATGCATTCCATAATCTATAACCAGATTTCAACTAATGATATGCGAATTTTTGCTTGGCAAAGATCAGGTTATTCAATGTCAAAGTACGTAACACATTTTCAAAGTGTTAATCAGCTTTCTTTCAGTACTAATTTGGAACGATGTTATGTAGCAGACTGCATTGCAGTTTCTTTTATAAGATGTGCATGTTATTCTATATTTTCCTGTTTTGATCGTTTTATTGTACAGTCTCATATACCTAAATATTCACCTCATCCTATTTTATCCAAAATCTATTCACAACTGCAGCACCTGCACGATTACTCCAATATTAAATTCTGCTGGATCCCTGCTCACATTGGTATCAAAGGGAATGAGGCTGCTGATGCAGCTGCGAAGGCAACGAACTCACCACTTACTTTTAGCCAGCTTCTTCCTTTCTCTGACCTGAAACCAATTGTCAAGACCTGTGTGAATCAAAGGTGGCAGGAGGAATGGGATCATCAAACCAATAACAAATTGAATAATATTAAACATACAATTGGTAACTGGCCCTCTTCTTCTTCATCATTCGTAAAAATTGGAAAAATGGGGTTTTCCTTTTCTGAATTGTGCATTTGACATTCCCGTAACATTCCCATAAACATCTTTTGGAAAGAAAACCCGTGCCAATTTGCTAAGTGTTAAGTGATCCCATCAGTATGTTGCATAGTTTAACTCAATGTCCATATTATAACCTTCCTCGTACTCTTATTTTCATTCTTCATCACTCTCTAACATTTTCAGTGACCATGCTAACCACACACATATATTTAACTTTTTACAGAGAACTGGCTTTTACAGTAGTCTTCGATTTTACCATGTTTGACGCAGTATAGCCCAGATGCTCTTGCGCCATAAAAATCCTTAATTTTGGACTTCTTTCAAACCCCATTGGGTTCAGATGAAGCCTTGGGCACTTTTCCCCGTCCTCATTGTGTTATACATATTTGTATATGATTATGTCATGTTTGTATATGACATATTATACAAATGTTTAAAACAAATTACACACAAACGCAGTTTAATTTGAGCAGGAGAGACATTTTACAATTGTTTTGGTGGAAAATCAAGCTTCCACCATCGTCAGAAAATTCTTCCAAACTGATTTGTTGCCACTAAATCAAAAACGAAAAAGGTAACATAACAAAAAGCCTGATTTGTGTCGCCATCTATTGTGCAGAATGCTAAGTAAAAGGTTTTCGTTTTTGATTTAGTGGCAACAAATCAGTTTGGACGAATTTTCTGACGATGGTGGACGCTTGATTTTCCACCGAAACAATTGTAAAATGTTTCTCCTGCTCAAATTAAACTGCGTTTGTGTGTAATTTGTTTTAAATATTATTTTTGCGCAGTGTATCGCTCATATTTCTCTCATATTATACATATATTCATCAGCGTAGAGTTCTCAAAATTATTGGGGGCCCAAGCACATTTTATGTACGTTTATACATTACGGTATATGTAAAATCGCAATTTATTTCAGATTATTGTGGGGCTCTGGCCCATATAACTCTACGCCTAGGCATATAATATATGCATATACTATGCATATATTAATATATATGCATATTATAATCATATTTACATATGTGTACATGATCCATGTTTATTCCAGATGCTCATCAATGGCTCCTTGAAGACATCGACATTTTGCCAGCTCTTCTCCTGCCTTTAGCTGGTCCAGAACCATTCGATGAGCATGAAATGGCGAAACTACCTCCGGAACTGCAGTATCTTGGTGAAGATCAAATGCGTGAATCCCATAAGCATATTAGGATGTCTCTCATAGAGGCCTTGTACAAAGTAAGTCTTATTACTAATAAATTTGACACCAACGTTTGAAGCTTATACTAAAGCTTTTCTTGATATAGGATAAAAAGAGACACCGTCCCCTTCCTGGTGTCGAAGCACGTCTTTTTCTCCTATAACAAAAAAATCTCGGGTATGAACTTTAAACATGGGTGTCAAATTTGTTAGTAATAGGAAGTCCCCCATGAGAAACTCGGTCCGGTGACTTTGTGTGTTAACCATTATTTTCATATATATCATATTTATATATTTCATATTATATCAGTTGTATTATCTCTGAGAAGGGTAATAATATGAATATCTTACATCCTTATATATATGGAGAAAGAGAGCGTTCCTGTCTTATTTTGTCCAACGGCCAAGGCACTCTGGGCTTAATAGGGGAACCCTGGTTCGATTCCAGGATGGGGGACCGCATCTCTTTTTCTCCTATACCACAAAAAACTCTAGTATGAGCTTTAAACATAAGTATGAAATTTATTAGTTTTTCATTTAGATTTTTAAGCTTGGTTGAGTGTGGAGGTGTCCGATTTGAAGATCATGTTAGACTGTCAGTTCCTGTTTCCTCTGAAGCACAATTCGTTGCAACAACAGTTCAGCGTTTCATACTTATTTTGTTATAATTTGAGATATATTTATTGAGGATTTCTTTGCTTCTACACAGCATAGCTAGGGTGGGGCACCACAATTCAGAGGGTGGCAATTAATTAATAAAAAACAAAATTTATTTGTTTTGTTACCCCATTGGGTGGGGTGGGGGCAATGACAGTCACTCGCCCCGGGTGGCAAAATATCTAGCTACGCCACTGCTTGTACATACAGTAAAACCCCGGTCATCCAAACTTCGCTTAACTGAAATGGCCTTATATACATATACATATATTTTTTTTAATTGACACTTATTCAACGTTTTATTTGTAAATACAGTATAATCGTGGCAGGATTCCTATGCAATCTGGAATTATTAAGAATTTGAAATTGTCCCCAAAGGTCAGGGAAAAACCAGATTTTTTGGTCAAAACCTGGAAAAGTCAGGGAAATTTTTCTTACTTCTATTTTGAATAGCTAAATCTCCCACAAATGTAAGGCCATTTTCCCCACAGCCGAAATTTAGTTGGAACTCTTTTATAATTATAGTCTTTTACTAACAGATTTTCGTTTATATATATATATATATAATGGTCTATGATCACTTATTAATGAATCTAATATTACTGCTTTAGTTTTGATATTATTAGTAAAGCACAGATCTAGTAAGGTGTCCGTATCTTTTGTTATTCTTGTGCTTCCTTGAACTATATTTATATAACCACTTGACTCCAATGTGTTTAGAAGTTTTTCGCATACTATCGTCTTTTGGTTTAAATCGATATTCATATCTCTCATGATATTTATTTTATGATTAAATTTATCCAATGCACTTTCAATTTGATAAAAAAAAATTATTTATATTAGTATTTGGAGGTCTGTATATTATCATATAAATGTTATTAATAAATCTTATACACATCATTTCTATATCAGTAGAAATATTCGTTAAATCTTCAATTATTTCTATTTCAGGACCATTTATTGCATTAAATATTGTTATTCCTCCTCTCATTTTGTCCTTTCTAATTATTGAGTTTTTGATGTAATTTTCTATATTTGAGTCATCACCTTTTTTTTTTCAAATCTCAGTTATTGCTAAATTTCTGGGTAATTATTCTCTTTTATTAACCATTTTAACTGATCCAATTTGTTTTGTAAACTTCTTGCATTTAGTAACAGTAATAGTAAAAATTTAGTAGATAAGGTCATTGCGGTTAAGCGAAATTCTCATGATTGTGACTCAACAGTATTTACAAGCAAACAACCCCACTTAAACATAGTACTTTACAAATTATAAAATAAGTATGATGTGACGAATTGACGCAGAATCTTTGAACTGATCATAGCATAGCATAGTCTTGAAATTATAAAGATCAGCCAGTTGAAAATGGACCATTTGCTGATATGATTAATATAATAGGCCCACCATTCTGATATTCATACCACATAATGTTAGTGCCTGTACCATGCAATCACAGGCGCTGGGTTTTGAAAATTAGTGGGAGTGTTCAAACTCGCAGTCCAGAACTGGAGTGGGGGTGAGGGTGTATGGAATACCCCAGGGGTCTGTCCAGCCCCCTAGTGATCTGAAGGGTATGTAATATCACCCCAACTTAGCAGAGGGTGGGGGTCTTGTTGTTAGTTTAAAAATAAATGAGACGGGAGGTCTTTAGTTCAATATTTAAAAATTAAAATCTTCGTTAGAATTCCTATTTCTCACTGATAAAGAATGTGTTCCTATGAATAGTCGATCATTTGATGAAAACGTTCGTCACAGTTTCAAGGTTCAAGTTATTTTTCGCTTCTTGCTTATGGACATGCATGATTGCATTGACGCTCGATTTTTCTTGCGTTGTGGTGTTAAGCAGGTAAGTTTTTAATCTTCTCAGAGCGGAGAAGGAACTTTCTGCTGTATATGTAGAAACAGGTGTAGTTAAATCAATCTTTATCAGTTTAACCATCTCTGCAATCGATCCACCGACGTGTTTATTTGAGGAAAAGAAGCACACTAAGTTTTCTATACTTTTGATGATAAAATTGTTTTGATTCACACACACACACACCTAACGTCATATTCCTGTGTAAATTTAATTTTTCATGGTCAAAGTCATGCTTATAAAAATCTACTACATAACTGCAATCTCTAGTTTTGGAAAGAAGAAATATTTCGATTTCTTTTAAGTGAGTTATAGCAGCTTTAGAAAATTGATCATCAAAACAGTTAGTCACAATATCTAAAACCTCAAAATAAATTTTTTGGTAATAATCACAGAGGCTAACCAAAGCAAAGAGTTGAGCTCCTGTGCTGTCATTAAGCCTTCGATGATTTTTTTTAATTTTGGAAGTTTCGGCCTTTTGAGACCAAAATTTTGGTCAATCCAAAGCAAGAGCTCCAAACTGCATCGAAATCTTCATCAATTCAAGGTAACTTCAAAACCTCTCGGACATTATGCATGTTTTCCATGGCTTTTTGCAGCTGTAAGGTGGAATTTTGCAGAAAGGCATTCAAAATTCCAACTGGCTCTAAAAATTGCGTAAAATGCTTAGTGGCAAATATAAAATTAAAGGAGTACAGGAATTTTAAGAAAGCTTTAGCACCAGCATCAGGTTTTGTGAGCTTGATTTTCTCTAAGAACAGTATTAACTCTTCGTAATTCTGCAAAATCGTTTTCAATGAACTTACTCTGCAACACCACCTGTTGAAAAAAAATGCTGAAGAGCTACAGGTTGAATGGAGTTACCGTCCTGATCTTGGACAGCTTCCAGAGACTCAAATACTAGTAGTTGCTCGGGGGATCCACATACAAAATCAATAATTTCTTTAACATTTGCAAGATGGTCTCTCACCACGGTCTCATTCTGCATTGCCTCTTGAGTCATAAGGTTCAAAGAATGTGCCAAACAGTGAACATGCATAACTCACGGCTCAATTTCTCTGATTTTTGCTTGCAACCCTGAAAAAGTGCCTGTCATATTTGCCGCTCCGTCAATAGCAATACTTCTGCATGACTTGATACCCAAAGAAAAGCGAGTGAGAACATGCATTAAATATTTCATCAAGACTTCAGCTGTAGTAGATTCAGTTTTATAGAAACTAAAAAGTAATTCAGTAGTTTGAAAATCCTCAACACTGACAAATCGAAAACAAATTAAAACTTGTTCATGTTGACATGCGTCGCCAGTTTCATCCATAATTATCGAATAGTATCGGAAGTTTTTTAGAAACTTAATCAAATTTTGTAAGACTTCGTTAGCCATAATAGAACTTAGTTCATTTATTATGTCGTGTGAAAACCATCTGTACTTTATACGTTGAAGCCAAGAGGACAAATCAGAGTTACCTTTAGCAACGAACTCTAACAATCCATGATAATTAGAATTTTCATATGTGTGACCACAGATTGCTAACCGCTGAACCATGGGATAATGCAGTGAAGATAAGTTTTGTGAGATCTATTCTTGAAGATTTCATGTCGCTGTTGTTATTTTAGACATCAATGACTACACGTTCACACCTTTATCCATTGTATTTTGCCTAGTACAGCAGGACATATGAAAATTCGATTTTTCATGAGAAGCGAATCTTTGTAAGGCTTTGTTTCAAGAAGAGAACCAGACTTCCACGAATGCTTTTATCACATCTTTGTCTTGTTTAGTTTTTTTCGCAAGAAGTCCAGTGGGGGAAATTATTTCCTTGCACACAGAACAAAACACTCCATCACACTTCTCGTCATATAAGATCCGCTAGATCCACCTTTCCACTGTTTTTGAAAAGAACGCTGACCAGCATCAGTTTTGTTTGTTTCTAATTCTTTAGTCTCAATTGAATCCGAGCCACTTGAAGCACTATCTGCTGATGACATCGTAGCCGAATCGCTCTTTTTCATTGACGAGTGAACAATGAATTTGTCCAATATAATAACGAAATGAGTAAACTGTAAGTAAAACTTCCACTTTTATGCGTAGTTAAACTTACATGTGAGGAGCAGTAATGTTAACACAACACAAAGAACTTTACAAAGTGACTGAATCCTACCGGTATACCACAGGCGGTTTATATATACTCTACCCAGAACATTCCTGCCTTCACGAGAGAGCAGTGCACCACCTGATTGTCGGAAGTTTCTGGAGGATCTGCGAGGTAGTACTTCATATAAGTTTTTGGTTATTCATTCAATACTCTCTCTCCGATTATTGTTAGAATTTAATTTTCGACGAAAGATTAGAATTTTCTCCCATTCTTTTTCTTTTCTCTCATTTTCTCTTTTTTTTTTATTTTTATTTTCCCTTTTTGTGTGGGTGCTGAGCACCCCATAAAAATTAAAGGAGTGCTCAAGCACCAGAGTCGGCACCCCTATCTGCGGACCACTAGTTGGGAACCACTGTGTTATACTATTAACTCTGATTTGACACCTAATGGTATCATAGAGTGAATGCTGTTTTTCTGCCCACTGTGGTCCAGGGTTTGTTTTCTTTGGCAACAGAGGTCTGCACTTCTGAGAACTAGAAGTCTCAATGCTGCAAGTTCTTGCATTATGTAAACTAAAAACTTTCAGTTGTCAGGTCAATTGCTCACCGGATTTGAATTAGACTCTCGAGTAGATTTGAACGTTTGTAAACAACACACATAATTAGTGATTCCATGTCACACTATGTCCTCCATCCTCCCTCTCTCTTTCTTTGACATTAATGATAATTTTACTCTGAGTTCATTGATAAAATTCGTCAGGTTAATCAATTTACGGCACAATTCTAGGGGTCTGTCTGTCTTCATGCACCATCTGAATGTTATATTGGTCCCTATGTGGCACTTCAGTTATAATCCTGGGTTTAATTCCAAATCTTATTACTATCTGTCTACCCTGTGAACTCCTGCCACCAAGTCTGTCCATTGCTATGGAAACAGGTCTTACCTCATCATTAATGGGGGCTGCTTGAAGCAATGCATCTGCATTGGCACAGCCCTTATTCCAAACGGGCTGAAGCTCATGTTCACAGCGACAGACGGGTGCAGACTTCATGGACGGAGGAGTTCTTGTTATAGGCAGTATTGTAGGAGCATCATTTTAAGTTTTCTATTTTTTTTAATTATTGTGTTTAAAAAATATTTTTTTGTTTTAGCTGTGTACCACAATGTATGGCAGGATGTATTTGCGTGGTAAACACGTTTACTATGTCTTGCGCAATCTCCAGCTGTGGGAGACTGAGCCCATGGTCATGAAAGCTGTGGAATCTGTTATGGAAATTCTTATTCGTGACGAAGCTGACATAAACGATGATGATCTGTCAACTCTGGAAGTACCTCCGGACCTTGTCGAAAAATTTCAGACGATGAACGTTACGTCGACCTACTACTGTTAATTAGTCTTGAATTTTACTCCTTTTCGTTTGCTCAAATACATTCCCGAGCGTTAAAATATTTTTCATCCGTTTTTCAGTTTTCATTTGTAGCTAGGATCCATTTTATTTTCTGTGTGTGACATGCTGCGCATCATTTTGCTTTTAGATTGAATCCTTCATATCTCGCCAAAGGCGGAATTTCTGTAGCTTGGTTTTGTATCATGCGGCTTGCCAAATCACGAATGATATTAGTAAATGACAACACTTTACCCATACGCGTACATTTCATTAAAACCGCCCTGTGGTGGCGCAGTGTGGTAATGCGTTCTCCTAGTGCGCCGCTAATCCGGGTTCGACTCCCAGCAGTGCAAAGAACGCTTACTCAGAGATCTCATAAAGATCGCACTGCTCACTGTAGTCCGGGGTTTGGTTCCCTAGGCCTTAAGAGGTTCGGATTCCTCGGAAAACAGTAGGTCCCGGCGCAGCATGACCACTGTAGTCTTTGAGCCGTAAAACCAAAAAGGAAGAGAAAGCCATTAAACACCACCGATTGTGTCAATAAATGTTGAATCTGAAGCTATTCAATTACAAAACTTTCACTTTTAAGATTTTTGGCAATCCATAGTTTGGGAAACACTGCTCTAACGTATTAGCTATTAACTAAGTAACTAGTAAATCTGTAATTTTTTTCACCCCTCATTTTTAAAATGTGCTTTTATAATGTTCCTGATTTGTTATTTGAGACTCACTGCCCTAAGAACACATAGATATGAGAATGTGAATTACCTCAACAGTAATGGAGATGCAGTCGGAACTTGGTTATAATGAACATCAAGAAATCGGAGGATATCCTACATTACAGCCGTTGTTTAATGATAGTCATGTGTGTTCTACATTAAATCAAAGGCCATGTAGTGGTGCAATGTTGTAGTGTGTTTGCCTAGTGTGCTGTTAATCTGGGTTTAATTCCCAACAGTGCAAAGAATGCTTTCTCAGATCTCATAAAGGTTGCACTTCTCACTGTAGTCATGGGTGCAGTTCTCTAGGTCTTCAGAGGTTCAGATTCCTCAGAAAATTGTAGGTCCAGAGGTTCAGATTCCTTGGAAAGCAGTAGGTCTCAGCACAGCATGACCATTGTAGTCTTTGAGCCGTAAAACCACAAAACAAACAAAGTAAATCAAAGGCCCTGTGGTGGTGCAGTGGTAACGCAGTCTAGCATGCAGTTATCCTGGATTCGACTTCCATCTGTGCTAAAAAAAGAATGCATACTGATTAATTGTTCACCTTAGTTTGGGGGCTAGTTCCATAGGCCCTTATATGGTTTGGATTCCTCGGGGAAAACTGTAGGTCCTGGCACAGCATGACCTTTGCTGTCCATGCACCATAAAACTCAAGCACCAAATCCAAATAAACTATTCGTTATGGCCGTAAATTTATTGTATTTATGTTCGTTATAACAGAGTTCCACTGTATGCTGTGATTTCAATGGCGATTAGGATTTCTTTTGACTCGTTAAACTTCCTTGTTAATGGTAACTAATTTTGTTTAGTGTGTTATTGCTAGAAACAGGGTCTATTTTGCCAGACATGCGGTGCTTGCATACATGTATGCAGTCCTGTGGTTATAATGGCAGCCCTGTGGTCATAATGGCACTCCACTCATCGTGGGGAGGGCAAGAGCACTGACATGCAAGCTGCCACTTACTCCTTACTCGGAACTGGTCCTAGCTGTAATATTTGTAATTATGTGTAATTATATCATGTTATAATCTTTGCGTTTGCTGTTTCATGTATATTTTGTATTTGAGGCAATAAAATTCTTTAAATTGTCTTCCTTCATACTTTTACAAAACTAATAATAATTCATTACGTTGAGTTTATTTATGCATCTTTCAGTGACAACAAACTTAGCTACTGTTCGTTCACGAAAAGAAGTCCAATGGTACAGTCGAAAATAACAGGAGGTGACGGCACAAACGGGCTATTCCATTACAGCAGAGGACTCCAATTTCAGAACTTGATTTTGGCGCCGACAAACCTTCACCGAAAACAAGTTATGAAATTGGAGTCCTTCTCTGCTATAAGGAACTATCCTGTTTATAACATCACCTCTCCGTTATTTCTGTTTTATCGAACTTCTTTTCATGAACGAACAGTACCATACAAATATGGGGGAAGGGGGCATCTTAATCCCAGTTGGTACCTGATGCTTACCCCCCCCCCCTTTTTTTTTTTTAATACACAGACCAGAGTTTAATTCCCTCAGCAAAAGAGGCTCGGATACTCAAGTAAATTGGACAGGGTCCCTATGCAACCTGGAATTGTCAGAGAATTTAAAATCGTCTCTAAGGCCCTGCGGTGGCGCAGTGTGGTAACACGTTCGCCTAGTGCGTTAATCCGGATTCGACTCCCAACAGTGCAAAGAACGCTTACTCAGAAATCTCATAAAGATCGCATTGCTCACTGTAGTCCGGGGTTTGGTTCTCTAGGCCTTAAGATGATTCCTCGGAAAACAGTAGGACCTGGTGCAGTATGACCACTGTAATCCGTAAGCCTTAAAACCATAAACAAACAAAACAAAATCATTTCCCAATGTCAGGGAGAAAAGAATTTTTTTAGTCAGACCTAGCAAAGTCAGGGCAAACTATCCTTACCTGTTCTGAATAGCTAAATTTCATGCTAACCTAAATCTATTTCCCCCAAAACTGAAATTAAATTCAAAGTTTTGTTTGTAATCAGTCGGATAATTTTATCCGAAAAGTCAACATTTTTTCGTCAAAGTGAGTGAGAACCTTGATTGAAAATCCTTGCATGCAAAGAAAAAAAATTACAAAAAACTTATGGCTAACCCCGTACTGCTATTTTTATACATGTGCACCATTGAACTTCCATATATCAAAATTTTTTATATACAGTAGAACCTCCATATAACGTACTTCCGTATAGCGAAATTTTCTATATAGCGAAGTTTTGGTAAATCCCCATGGTCATTACATATGAAAGTGTTTCTATATAACAAAATATTTAACTACCAAAACAGAAAGTCGAGTGGTCACGTCAACGACATCGGGTTCCCTAACTAATACCGTGGCAATACAGTATGCACACTTAAAAACAACTATTTTTAAATGGCTGAATGTTATTTATGAGAAACAGTCGTTTACTGAAAAATGGGATTTTAATTGTGGTATCATATTGCTTTGAATGCATCGTTTCCATCTGGTAAATTTTCTACATAACGAAATTTTTTCACAGAACTGTCCATTTCGTTGTATGGAGGTTCTACAGTAACAAAGTTTTGGTGAACTTTGTGATTTGAAGTCACAGTTCATCATATAAAAAAACTATTTCTATAGAAAAAAAAATATCGAATCCCACTGCATGACTTTGTGTACACGTACAGGTTGGCACAAATTAAAATACGCCGATTTGGAACCAGTAGGCTAAATGTCATATAATAGGCGAAATTAAAGTAATAAAAAAATTAATTCCAAAATTCAGCTATAGGAAGAAAAGTGGCACTGTATATAGCTAATTTTCATTCTCTGCAGCCTAAATATGGCAGCTTTGAGTATTTACTGGGGTTTTGGTACTTTGCAGGCAGTTTGGGATACCACAAGCATGAAAATGTACTTCGTGTCTTCAGAGAATGTTCCGGTACCGATCCTTGTTAACTTTTAGGAATGTCAATTCAAAATAGTGTCAGATTTTCACAATGCCCGTGTTCAACATTTTTTGGTGGTTAAATTTATCCGAATAGCAATTCAATGCTTCTGGAAAAATTCTTCACACAGCAATGTTTAGCAAATTTCACTTTCTGTGAATTGCACTGTATGAAGCTATGGGACTCCCACTGACCGACAAGAGCCATTGTAACTTCTTCTGACACTTTTAGTCTTATGCCGTCTTTGTGCTTGAATTGTGAAGCTACTAGTCTCTTCAAATGGGCGGACCATCTGTCATAATGCGCATTTAGTGGACAGGCCTTTTCGGTATCTCTAATCACAAAGTGCTTTCGACACATTTTCAGAATTTTGATAAAAAAGCTTTACAAGCAAGGCACGTTCAATGAAAATGATAGTCAAATTCGTTAAATTATTAAAATGAAGTCTCAGAACGTTCTTTTATGATGAGTGGACGTTTCAGAACCTATGCGATATATAAAATTTCAAAGTTACCTGTTGACAATGTGTTTTCTTTACCCTGTTGGCGAAATTCAGGAGATCCATCTCCTGATGAAGACCAACGCCCGACTGGTCGAAATGCCAGTAAGTGTTTTTTATTAGTGTTATATGCAAAAAAATACGTTGTAAATTGTGTTTTTATTCACAATTGAGATTTTGCATAGTACATCAACAATCCTGTTTTCATATCTTGGATTAGTAGAGTGGATAAGAACAAAGATCTAGAAAAAGAAATCAACGATTGATTACAAGCTGGTTCGAGGAATTGAGAAGACATGGAAAAGATCCCAATTAAACTAAAAGGGGGAAATTTTACAAGACCGTGGTCAGACCGATACTAATGTATGGAACTCTGACGCTGCTTCTCAAGGAATACAATGCCAACAGGATGCAAGTAACAGAGATGAGAATGTTGTGATGGATGTGTGTGGAGTGATAAGAAAGATAATAGATTTAATGAGAAAAATATAAGTTAAGACTGAGATGGTATGATAAGAGAGCAAGTCCATGGCCAGGATTTAATGTCTGGTGGTCAAAAAATTTTACAGCATGTACCGATGCAATCTCAGCATGCAAGCTACAGCCAAATCCCATTAAAAAATCAGTTTCAGTGGAGGACCAGTCCCTAAGATCCCCCCTCTACATACGAGCATGTGAGAAAAGAAAATCATACAGGAATCTAGCATTGGACATGGATATCTATAGAAAGCTCAGGAACGAGAGGCTAAAGAAGAGATGGCGAGAATTGCTAAGAGATTTGGCAAAGAAGAATCTAAGAGAATAGTGCAAATTCATAAAATATGGAGAAAACTCACCTGAAACAGCGACCCCATATAAAAGTAGAACGAGCTGGCAGCAGAGGCGATTTGCTACCTGTAGGCTGATATATTTTGCCACCTAGTATCACTGAATCTAACCAGATTTTGACGCCCTGATCAAATTCTTGATTTTATACTCTTGGTGGTTATTTTAAATTCGTATTTTAAGCTTCTCTCTTGAGAGGGTGCCCAGACCCGTAGCTAGACGCTTGTTGCAGTGAAGCTCTAAAAGCTACAGGGTGGACTTAAAATCCGTTAATGTTTTGATGTATTTTATTAATACGTTTAGTAATACTATAAATCTAAGTAGACTATTATATTTAACATTAATGAATAAATTTCTTAACATAAATTTTGCATTGAAAACTTATAGAGGTATACTAAAATTTATAACATTTTCCTTATCCTTATTATTAAGTAGATGAAAACAAACCTCTGTAAAATACATGATGTACACAAGATCTACAGTAAAAATTTATTTTGAATATATGTTTTAACGTTAAAAAGCGATTTCCATTGTCATGTATAATTTCATACAAGACAAAAAGTTGAAAATAAAATTCTAAAATAATTTATTTTGAAATAACTACTTTCGGGGGGGGGGGCGTTTCCATAACTGCAGCCTGGCTACGGCTCTGACAATGCCTTTGGCAACTACCCTACTTTCCAATACTTAATTACGTACTACCTAAACATGTTCTCTAAAATTGAATGTAAAAAGTATATAAATAGAAAAAGATTGAATCTTTATGAAGGAATATATGTACATAATGGCGATTCTAGGCTAGAGCCATGGGGGCCATGCCCCTCCCCCAAATAAAATCGGATTTTATTATCCTGCGTATGTGTAGGGTTGCCACAAGCGGTGCCCCTGTATAGTTCGTTTGCTAGAAGTTAGGGAACTAGTAATATACAGGCAGAAATTTGTGCTCCCCCTAATTTTTTTTGTCTAGAATCGCCGCTGCTCTTCATAATTTTAATCTGTTAGCCTGAAAAGTTTACATTTAAAAAAGCCAAAAAAAAATTTCGTGCAAAGTGTTTTTTTTTTTTTTTAATGCGAAGACATGAACCTTAAAAAAAAAAAAAAAGTCTGAAGGAGTCTAAAAATTATTAGTTCGTGGTGCCATCTATTGAGCGAAAAACAAACGGATTTAACATAAACCCAAAATTAACAGACGGATACTTTTGGACTTTTTTCAATAGTTATGTCTGTTACTAGCAGTCATAACTATTGAGTCTTAACAAACTGCAAAAAGGGTAACGCGTGAAATGAACACGGGCGCCATTACCGGGATGGGGTAGGGGGGCGGAACCCTTCCCCCGAATGTTGGTGTTAGGGTTCCATATCTCCCTTCAATTTCAAACAAAATGCCTTCTACTGGCATGTTGTCCTCCCCCCTCACCAATATTTTTATGTCGTCGGCGGCAATAATGAATAACTTATTGGAAATAATTTACCTGCCATTTTTTTTTTTGTAATAAAGCTTACCTAGATTTTTTTTAACACTAAAATTATCAACTAGTTTAACGAAACCAAGTTCAGCGGCAACATCATTTTCAGCAGATATAATTGCCAAGAAAAACACCTTTTAAAAAAAAATACAGTGTAGATCGCAGATAGGTTTTTATTGGCTGCAGGTAAAACTAACTAGCCTGGCGCAACTAACTTTTGGCGCAGTATGGCCCAGATGCTCTTGCGCCATAAAAAGCCAAACAAACTGGAGATTTAGAAAACCTATAGCCAATGACGTAGCAATTCAAAAATTATGGGCATGCGTGCCCCCAGAATTATATGCAAGGGGGTGCATCCAGGAAAAATTCCAATTGAATAATGTTGTTGGACTATAGTTTCTTATGGATTCAGTCCTCTTTTCCCCCTTTTTTCATAAGCCATAGGGGTGCAAGGGGTACACTTGCACACCCTCGGGGCGCTCATGGTTTTGGGCCCCTCCTTCTTTCAAATGCCACTGCTTATTGGTTATAACGCCCAGTTACGCTAATGTCGAAATCGTTAAGAGAATGAGTGTGTAATTCACTAACAAGCAAGTGAAAGAAAATCGTCAAAGGTCGATATTTAAATTTAGCGGGTTTCAATTAACATTAATTCGCAACTCTCGGTAGGTTTTCAACGTTAACAACAGCCATCATTATTGCATTTACGGAAGACCTTTACCTTGTCCTTTTTATTACGTGCGTACAGAGAGACAGACAGACAGAAAGCCCAAAAGCAATAGCGGGTTCAATATCTATTGAAACCCGCTAAAAATGTTTGGGTAAATTTCATTTGAATTATTTTTAAATGTATATTTTTGGAGCCGTATTGAGGCTTTGTGGAGCTTTGAAGTTTTTTTTTTTCCGGGCCCTTTCCAGCATCATTTATTTATTTATTTATTTATTTATTTTGGCGCAGTATAGCCCAGATGCTCTTGCGCCATAAAAAATCCAAACAAACAAACCTTTCCAGCACAAATTAAATCTGTGTAATCATTTATTTTGAGGAAAGAGATCTTTTTTATTTTATTATATCAATCAAGCCTTCGTTGAATTAAAATTGACTTTCAATCAGGATTCTTCAAACCGCGGACCATTTGCGGCCCCCCAGCTCATAAAAAAATATAAATTGTTTCACACAAAAATACCTTCCACCAAAAAGAAGCGACTACCTTTAGGGCTACCATTTTTTTTGGATTGCAATGGTCGCCTTAGACAGGTGGTCATTACACATAACAGACTTTGGTATAGGTATGACTAAAATCCCAACCAGTTCTCTCTCTCTTATAAAAACCGGTCATTTTACCAAGTTCCACTGGAAACGTAGCTTACTTACATTCGTAAATGAACTGAGAAGTTACTGCAACCGTTGTGACAAATAAATAAAAATTGATTGATATAGAAAATTATTACGTTATAGTCATTTTGCTCAATTAACAGTAAATATAATATCAAACATTGCCCTGCAGTGTCGCAATCGTGTATTGTACTGTTAACCAGGTTGGATTCCAGTGGTATGGTGGAACAAATGCCGTTTTTGCTTCACCGTAGATAGGCGTTTCACGCCCTGGACACATAGCATAAAAATATTATGGGGAGGGGGTAGGACAATATACCAGTAGAAGGCATTTTGTTTGAAATTGGAAGGGGGACACGGAACCCTCAACATTGGAGGGACGGGTCCCCCCATTAACGGCGCCCGTCCTGGGTAGAAGAGGATCGGATTTCTTAGTAAGCTGTGGGCGTAGCATGGCATTATAAGCTCTTGCGCTGTAAAACAATATCAAGCACTCTTTATGAACACGATTATTCGTGTTCATAAACAGTGTGGCTGCGGGAATTTCGTGTTCGTTTCAGAAAGCGATCCAACACATATGCCCCGGATTCGGAAGATTTTCAGATATGACAGCTGAACAAACACGGCATATTCAGAAACCAAATAAATAATGAGCGTTGACGTGACATATGAAAACCAAATAAATACAGACTATCAAGAAATCGAATAGATAGCAGCATAAACAGATGCTGTATAAATCAGCACAGCGCAGCGAGGCAAACGGAATCGTAAGAAGCCGGATGAATAGCAAGAAGCGAATAAGTTTTGAATAGCAAGAAGTGAATAAGCTTTGAATAGCAAAAAGCGAATAAGATTTGAATAGCAAGAAGCGAATAAGATTTGAATAGCAAGAAGTGAATAGGCTTTGAATCGCAAGAAGTGAATAGGCTTTGAATCGCAAGAAGTGAATAAGCGTTGAATAGCAAGAAGTGAATAAGCTTTGAATGGCGAGAAGTGAATCAGCTTTGAATAGCGAGAAGTGAATAAGCTTTGAACAGCAAGAAGTGAATAAGCTTTGAATAGCAGAAAGACAGAAACTTCAAGCTGACAATCTTAAGCCTAAACTATCCAATTATATCATAAAGAACTTTCACTGGCACATCTTGCAGGCAGTGTCATAGGAAAAATGGAGGATGATGGATTCCAAACTCCAAAAACTTAGAATGGCTACGCCCCTACTTGTGTTCTCTGCCGGATCTTCGTTAATCTTCGCAGGTTTCCTCGGATATCAGTTTTTTTCTGAGGTGGGTAATTAGTCTCACGACCCGAGAACCTACAGCTTAACGAAGAATCCATTGGTCCATCTAAGCCAGTGGTTCCCAACTCAGTTTAAGCCGCGGACCACTTTTCCACTTCAATTTTACCTGAGGACCACTTCGAAAAGTTCTCGCGAGTTCAGAGGCGGATTTAGGGGGACGGGGATGACGATCGCCCCTCCCCACTTGAATAAAAACTTAACCTTGAAAAGATACAAGGTAAAGGTCTAATGAAGTATTTTCAAAAATGAAGTCATTAATTGCCCTCCCTTAAATGACCTCTAAATCCCTCTCTGCACGAGTTGACTTCAAGACCTTAATAAAAAAGGGAACTGGGTCTTTTTTGGGGAAAGATGCAGATGTATATAGAAGTAAACAAAGCAGTGTTGCCAACAGTGAAGCCAAACAAAGCAGTGCTGTCAAAGTGGCAGCGCTGAAAGTCCACATTTCAGAAACGTTTACGCAAGATTTTCTTCAAAGTGTGTGGGGTGGGGCAAAATACTCAAAATATACCGTCGATTTCCATTTTATAGTTTTAATATTTAATAATAATAATTTTTATAAGTATTTTTTTTTAATAATTTTTAAATACCTCATGACCTAAGCCATCGCAGAAATCAAACACTGGCCAGTAAACGTTGAGCGCCTATAAGTGTGTCGATAATTAAATCTTGACTTTTCTTAATGGAAGAAGAATGCCACAGTTCCGATATTTATCATGCACTCCACGTAGGGGCCGATAGAACCTGACCTCCCCTTGGCCAAAAAGCGAAAAATGATTACGCTAACAGACACTGGAATCATTTTTTACATGTCTTTCTTTGTTTTGTGGTTTTACGGCTCAAAGACTACAGTGGTCATGCTGCGCCGGGACCTACTGTTTTCCGAGGAATCCGAACCTCTTAAGGCCTAGGGAACCAAACCCCGGACTACAGTGAGCAATGCATTTTTTTAAAAGTAGTGAACTTGAAATTAGTGACGATCCCAACGACATTTCCGTATACTCTTGTGGTATTGATGAAACTGCTGTTAGGGAAAGCAACAGCAGTGGCTAGGGGCTGTCTTCAAAAGCTTTCCAGGAGGTAAAAGTAGACCAAAACATTGGGAATGGAAATTCCGACTGCAGATATTTCTAAGCATGTCACGAAACGTAGCCTAACTGATGATGATAACATAACAGTGCTAAAAAGTCTTTGCGAACCATATGCAAATTGCAATTTTCCCATGACCGTCACACTAGTGCTGTATAAAGTCAAGGAAAATCTCACCACAAGCGGCTTGGCGCAGTATAGCCCAGATGCTCTTGCGCCATAAAACATCCAAACAAACAAACAATCACCACATGCGGAAGTTCTGTTCATCTGAACTGATGTGAGTAAGCATAACTATCTAGCATACCCAAAGGTAGAAGACAGTGCCTATAGCAAATTTTGTGTTTTCTCTTTTCACCCCATGAAATCGGTTTAAGATCGACACAAGCCACAGGTCAGGGCCGTGCTCACGGTGTTAGCGGCCCTGGGTAAAGCAGATTTTTAGCGAGCCTGAAAAATGTTTCGACGTAATACAACGATAAAAAGATTGACTAGGATTTAGCTCTACAAAATAAAGTCCTTTACTAACCAAAACACTGTAGATAAAGATAAAGAAAAGATAATGAAGTTCAATGAGAAATTGGAGATAAAAGTTAATTAATTAAAATACGAATCATTATAATTTATTATTACTAGAATTATTATAATTTATTATTACTATAATCATTATAATTTATTATTACTATAATCATTATAATTTATTATTACTATAATCATTGTAATTTATTATTACTCTAATTATTATAATTATAACGAATTAATGAAAAGTTTCTCAACGAACAAAGCTGCTTGTTTTATACTATTAGAACTTACAAAGTAATTTTTCTAGCTTCTTGTGCAGCTAAGTGTCGGAAACCAAGAGTCTTTACAGTGGCCATATGGCCAGTACAATAAACATAATGTCGTACATGGACTACCGATGCTAACTCATTTGACTAATAACATATGTATTTATTTTGACCACCATTTAGAAGCTGCATTATGGGAAGTATGACGTCACACGCAAAAGGTGAGTTGACCAAATACTCTGTCGAAAGTATATGGGGCCGCTAAAGCTGAATTTTGGGTACTTGCATTGCACTTTTTTTTTTGGCGGCCCTAAATTTTAGAGGCCCTGAGTGACTGCCCAGCTCGCATCCCCTAAGCACGGCCCTGCACAGGTCAACTTGTTTCAAAAGAATTTAATAATTGGAAGAAGACCTTGGAGAAGTTCAGCCAACATAGAACTTTTCTCTATCATAAGGATTCAGTTCACAAAACCGATGAGTTTTTAAAGGTCACAAAAGGGAAAAAAGGATTCTGTAAATCAAGTAGAGGGTGCCTTTATGCTCAGTATAAACAGGTTCGACTGTACCTTATAAAGTATAGTGATAATAATGTATAATAATGGTCATAGTAAAGCATAATAATATATATTTTGAAGAAAACAGCTGACGAAATACATCGTGCAAAGTATATTAGTAAGAAAAACACAATCAATCACAGTTACATATTCGGAAAAAAAAAAGTTTATAATTGTTTCGAAGGATTTATCATTCCAAGAACGAATACACGTTAACGCTACATTCTGAGCGAGCTAGAACTGAAAAAAATAAATACTTAATAATAAAAATATAATATTTTTTCAATTCTGGCTTTTCGCTCGAACTAACACGTATTCGATCCTAATGTCTCGAAACAATTAATAATATTTTCGAAATATATAACTAACCGAATGATTCTGATTTTATCTGCAATATATCACAACAGCAATCGTAATAATGTACCTTTAAAGCTCAAATTGTACATCATTATCGTTTGTCAGTGGTGGATTAGGGACGGTGCGACGGGCGTCGAGCTAACAGTTGGGGGGGGGGAGGGGGGCAGCAAAATGGCCTAACGACCCCGAAATGCAAACGAGATTAAATCCAATTTTATCAACTAAGCGATTATTTTAAAATAAGTTTCAATACATTAACTGATGTTTTATAAGTTTTCTGAATGCAATGTGTAATTATCTTTATCTCTACGCGTTTTCTGAAACTGATAAGAATAAATTCAGGCTAATAAGTGAAAACTACATCGAAATGGATGAACTTACTTAATCTTACAGAAAGATTCCAGATTATTGAAAACCATTAAAGGCTTTCATTTTCGTATTAAAATAATTTAATTATTAACTAATCAGGACAAGTACCTGTAGTTTCGTTGATTGATACCTGTTGTAAGGAATTTTTAGTTGTTGTCGTGGCTTCCCGTATTATAATAGAATCGGTCATTTTCAAAAGGGGTCAACTCCATTCTATTTCTGGTGGAATTGACCCCTTTTCAAAATGACCGATTCAATAATATTCAGTATTTTTTATACGAAGTTTCAGTGGCCTACAGAGGAGATATTAAAAAAACAAAAACTATGCCACAAAAGGAATTATTTTAAAAATAATTAATACTTAGTGGGAAGGGGCGCCAAATTTTGGGCTCGTACCGGGCGCCATATGACCTAGAGCCGTCTCTGTCGGTTAGCTATTATACCTTTACACAAGGTACATTTCGTCATACTTTACTTCTATCTCTATACAAACGTGCATTTTTCTAAAAGCCAGTAATATTTTAAATAGCACAACACAATGTGCTAGTAATTTATATGTAAATGACGTAATAAATCAAGCATGGCATGGTGTGGTCACGTGACGAGCTGACGTCACAATAAGCTGACGCTTGCGCTAGACCAGTGTTGCCAACCCATCGGAAAGAAATTTTCCTCAAAGAAGGGCAAAATTTCCTCAATTGTTTGTTATATTTTTTTTTTTTACAAGAAAATGAGTTTTTACGTGTTCTTATTTATATACTTGTAATGCAAATATCTAAATAATCTTACCGCATTCAAATGCAGAATCTAAATGTATCTTTTCTATAGTGAATAAAGTAAAAACAAAGAAACTAAAGTACTGGAAACGGAATTGCTATTATTTCATTGACTAGTTCATCTGTCTTAACCTGAGCAATGACATTTTTTGCTAAATTAGTACATTTTGTACGTTTTTAATGCAAATCCTAATAGTTTAGAATCAGAAAAAGAACCTTTAATCAAGAGTACAAGACGATCGACTACTTGAAAGGCTACATTGCGATCAGCAAAAAACATCACCTCTAAGTGTGATTCAAAATCACCAAAAACTCGCCTTAGAGGCTTTGTGTGTTGACCATTATTTAACAATCTATTAGCCCTAAGGTGAGTAATAATATCTTATAAGTTACATTTTGTGGTTTGCTTAATTTTATGGAAGACTTTCTAATTATAGGTATGTGTGTGCACTTAAAAAAAGTGGGAAATTTTTTCTGTCAAATCATAGATTATGGAATTTCCTACAGTTGGATTTTCCTACAATGGCGAGAAGTGAATCAGCTTTGAATAGCGAGAAGTGAATAAGCTTTGAATAACAAAAAGTGAATAAGCTTTGAAAAGCAAGAAGTGAATAAGCTTTGAATAGCAGAAAAACAGAAACTTCAAGCTCACAATCTTAAGCCTAAACTACCCAATTATGTCATAAAAAAAAACTTGCACTGGCACATCTTGCAAGTAGTGGCATAGGAAAAATGAAGGATGATGGATTTCAAACTCCAAAAACTTAGAATGGCTACGCCCCTACTTGTGTTCTATGCAGGATCTTCGCAGGATCTTCTTTCGCAGGTTTTCTCGGATATCAGTTTTTCATGAGGTGGATAATTAGTCTCACGACCAGAGGACCTACAGCTTAACGAAGAATCCATTGGTCCATCTAAGCCAGTGGTTCCCAACTCAGTTTAAACCGTGGACCACTTTTCCACATTAATTTTATCCGCGGACCATTTAGAAAACTTCTCACGAGTTCAAGAGCGGATTTAGGGGCGGGGATGACGATCGCCCCCCTCGAATGAAAATTTAACATTGAAAAGATACAAGGTAAAGTCTAATGAGGTATCATTTTCAAAAATCAAGTCATTAATCGCCACCCTTGAATGACCTCTAAATCCGTCCCTGCACAAGTTGACTTCAAGACCTAAATAAAAAAAGGAAACCCCGGTAATCTGAACTTTGCTTAACCGAAATGTCCTGCAATACTGCTTTTTATAATTACTTCCTAAGCTGACATTCGTTCAACGTTTTACTTGTAAACACAGTGGAACCCCGCCCGGTAATCCGAATTTCGATTATCCAAAATGTCCTGCAATATTTATTTTAAGTTGACACTCATTCAATATTTTAATTGTAAATACAGTCGAACCTCGATAATCTGAACTTCGCTTAACCAAAATGGCCTATGCTATCAGATGACCGGGGTACTACCGTATAAACAAGTGAAAGGTTGCACGAATGTCCTCTTAAAAAAAATTACAAAAAATAGTATTACAGGACATTTTGGATAAGCGAAGTTCGGATTAACGTGGTCCTAACGTATTTACAAGTAAAACGTTGAATGAGTGTCAATTTAAAAAAAAAAGCATTTGCAAAAAACAGTATTTGTAGGATTTTTCGGTTAAGCGAAGTTCGGATTACCAGGGTTCTATTGTATTTGCAAGCAAAGAAACCCCCAATAAATAAATATATTGCAAATTATAACGTAAGTATGACGCGACACCTTTTTGGAACCCCTTCACCCTCTTTGTCATATTCAGATGGGCATAAAAAAAGAAATAATGATGATTGTGCACGAACATCATTCAAAGATCTAACTTAAAATTAAAATTCTACATAATCGAAAAGAAAAAATAAATAAAGCTTGTATATGAAATTCATTCAAAAAGCTAAATTAGAATTTGAATTCTACGTAATTGGGGGAAAAAAAGCTTAGAAAAATGCATGCTCTGGGCGCATTATCCACCGATTTCAAGACTCAAATCGTGACGTCACGAAACTTGGTATTTGGCCCAATCAAGTATAACGACGGACCCGGTCCGATCCTTCATTACCTATTTCTCATGTAAAAATATTGCATATGTAATTTTCGAAAATGAAATTGAACGTATTTAAAATTATGAGTAGGTGTGGTACATCATTTG
>QLNU02015270.1:83391616-83407558 GCA_006491805.2 Dysdera silvatica
ACCTATATAATAAACTAGCTATAACCTATATAATAAACTAGCTATAACCTATATAATAAACTAGCTATAACCTATATAATAACTCTATATAATCCTATATCCCTAGGGTATCGTTATAAATGGATTTTAGTGTGAAATATTTTTTATGGAATTAGCTCAGAATAAATGCTATTTAATCGTCCATTTTTTTTTTTTTTTTTTTGTGAGTGCGACATTACTCTCACGACCTAATTTCCTATTAAACGATGATCGTTAAACGGGTCATCCCAAAGCAAACACATTTTCCAGCTTTTCTTAATAGGTATTCTGTCCAATACTATGTTTGGAGTGCAGAGGCGTAGCCAGGGGCCGGTTTTGGGGGTTGTAACCCCCCATTGCAATGAAATTTTGTATATTTAACATAGGAATATGTGAGTTGTAGCTTTGTAGTATTAACACTATAAACTTTCCCTTATGAACTTTCTGCCTACGCCACTGTTTGAGAAAGATTAAAACGCTGATGTTACATCATGAGCCATAGATGTGACAGTTTTCATGCAAAGATTAACTGAGCCCTGGAAGTGATTTCAAGGATTTCCTGAAGCATGGAAGTAATTTCAAGGATTTCCTGGTCCCTGGAAATGATTTCAAGAGTTCTTTGAGCCCTGGAAATTATTCCTAGGATTCCTTGAGTTTTAAAAATTATTCCAAAGATACCTTGAGCCATGGAAATTATTTCAAGGCTGCCCTGTACCTGGTAATTATTTTAAGGATTCCTTGATTCTTAGAAACTATGTCAATGATTCCCTAAGTCCTGGAAATTATTTCAAGGGTAAAACGGTTGAGAAAGACTGCAGTGCCGTCTTATCGGGTGAGTCAACAGGGCCCCTGACGCAAATAAGGGGCCCCCCAAATTTTAAAAGTTTGTGTTTATAATATATTATATTTTTTCTGTTAAAAAAATATGGAAATTTAAAAATTAGTGTAATTGAAGGCCATGAAAATGATTGAGCCCAGGTCCCTCGAATACCCTGAAGGCCTGTAGGCATTATTCTGATGTAATAATTTATAATTTTATTCCCCAATTCCCTGAGGACCCTGTAGCTGAGGCTTAGCCAGAGGGCGGTTTTGGGGGTTGTAACCCCCATCGCAATGAAATTTTGTATATTTAACATAGGAATATATGAGTTGTAGCTCTGTAACCCCTCCCATTAAGCCTATAACCCTCCCCTTATGAACTTTCTGCCTACGCCACTGCACTGTAGGGATACATTATTCTAATGTAATCGATTATAATTTCATTTCTAAGAACCCATTTTACACCATGTATGAAAATTGGATGCAGGAACGGGAATATTTACACAGATAGAGCAGGGCATTACATAGCAATTCAGAAATTATAGGGGCTCAAGTGGTTTTAAAGGACATTCTGTGATGGAATCAGGCCCGTATTGAACCTTAGGCTCACTAGGCTCGAGCCTAAGGGTGCCAACCTTTTAGGGGCGCCGATTTGGGAAAACTACCAAACCTGAAAAACCGCCGCAGTGGGGCGAAATGTTCGAAAACCAGGCAATAAAAGTTTTGTCATGTTTTCTTGTTCTTCACACTCTAATCTGTTCAAAAATATGCTTCCAATTTTTGATTTGAAAATTTGATTAAAAATTCTGACTGAAAATATTTTACGAAGCTCACACTTTGAGCAACTATAGTGATGTTCCATCTTTGACACATATGGTTTCAAGGAACTTTCACATTGAAACTAAATAACAACGATAGTTAAAACTGAAACTCTCATAAGATGGTATGCAACAGCAAGATAATGATTGTTCTCAAGGATGTTTTCAGTTTTCTTTTTTGCAAAGTTTTTCTAATGTTATTTTGTCGAAAAAGTAATGAAAAATAAATAATAATAAGTTTTGATTGTTGTTGTGCTTCCCCCCACCGTTGAATGTGTGATGATTATTTAAGTTTTCATTTATCGCAGCTTTAGAATAAAATATGTACCATAAAATTTGAGGGGTCAAATGGTGGAGAGATGAGGTGGTGGGGGGTAAATTGGGGCGCCTATAGATATTCTGCCTATGGGCGCAAAATCTGTAAATCCGGCTCTGGATGGAATGTGAGAAAATAATGGGTTTTGATCTCCAATGTGGGGCTTGAGCCCATGAGTGCCCATATGGGGGACAGGGCTCGAGCCCCACCCTAGGCGTTTAAAAATTTGATTTACCCGATTCTGCTATGCATTTACTTTCAAAAGTTTTACAGTCACATTTTAAAATAAGGTACTTTTTAGCTCATTACTAATTGTCAAGCAGTATCAATTATTTTTGTAGCATTTTAGTATCTTGTACATTCACTAAAATGTTTGAATAGCCTTAAGAAGGAAACAATACTTTTTTTCTCAGCCCCTCCCCTACTAGAAGTAACTCATATGGGCGCCCATACACGCTTGAGCCTCCCCTTTCTTACGCCACTGGAGCGGAGAATCGTAGAGCGAAATCTTTTGTGTAGTACACATCTGTGTGGCGTAATGTAATTTCTCCCGAATCTCTCTCTCACACAAGATCAAGGGCAGATCCAGATTTTTTTGAGCGGGGTGGGGGGGGAGCGTTACAAAGCTTAAGAACCAATTTAGATCTATTCCGTAGAACAGGTTGTCGGGTTTGAGTAAGTGTAAATTTGTTCTGTTCAGGAGAACGCCTCAGTAGGCCCCTGAATACACCCCTGCACAAGGTACATCTTAAGGCGTTTTCTTTTAATGTAATTAACCAACATTACCCGCTTTTATAAGTCAAATATAACAAATAGAAATATTGACTAGCATATTAATTAATTTTTAAATTAATTAGTATATTAAATTAATGAATTAGATTAAGTTAATTACATTAAATTAATTTTAATTATATATAAATAATTAATTATATTTAATTTATAAATGTAATATATTAAATAAACCTGGAAAGCCTTATAATAGCTTTGCTGTAACACCTTGTGGTTGAAATTCTGCTTCAGGAGAGGTTCCCTTAACGCATTTTGGGGTCTCTGACTTTTGGAGGGGGGTAGGAGGTCATTTTAAGCTCATTTTTAAATTTCCAAATCTTCGCAATGAGGGGTTTTTTTAGAAGGGCTAAGCCCCCTTATTTACGCCAATGCATTTTATCCCGGCATAAAACACGAATAAAATACGCCCGTAGGCGTAACTAGGGCGGGAGGGGGGGGATAAGGGAAATAATCCGACGCCCTAGGAAAATTTTTCATTTTATAAAGAAGCCTAAATCCATAAGCGCAACTAGAGTAGATATAGGAGTCTCAGTCTGCCTAGAAAATACTCTGAATAAAAAATTCAAACGACTTAAGGTGGGGGAGAGTCAAGGTTCTAATGGGAGTTACAGCTCCTCCTAGACCTAGAAGCTATAGTAACGGTAATGTATATGTTTAGGCGTACCTAGAAAAGGGGAGATAAAGGGCTCAACTATCTCCTAAAAATCCAAGCAACTGGGGGAAAAAAGCAAGATCTACGGTAGAGGGGGTGGTAATATAGCCAATTCCTCTTCGACCTCGAAATTATTTACAGCAATGGATACGCGGCCTAAACTAAGAACATGTAAGCAAATCAAATGTAAATCACCCAACGTAATGAGTAAGCGCGGATACAGGGGTGTGATTGCAGGGATCATGACTCGCCCCGACAAAAAAATATTTTTTCACTGTAAAAAATTCCAACCTTCAATAATAAACGAAGGGTATTATTCCAAGACCATGGCAAATTCTGTCCTTAATTCCCCGCCCCACAAAATGAAAGTCTGTGTCCGCTCCTGGTAATGAGTGAAACTGGTGCGAATTATATATTGTTATTTATGCTGTGGTCAACGTTGAAACACCATTATCCTGGGAATGAGATTAGTCAATTCAGCAAGGACAAAGGCACTATGGCAAGCAACCATCATTACCCTATACCCAACAGTACGAATGAAAATTTTGGCGCAGTATAGCCCAGATGCTCTTGCGCCATAAAAAAGCCAATCAATCAATCAACGAATGAAAATATGTTTGTTGACATACTACGCAAAATTCGAAATTAAAAATAAATTGCAATTTTCAACGTATTTATTGCGTATAACGATAATAAAAACCCCCCCAAAAAATGACTTAATGGCATTTCGACCGGTCACGCGCTGGTCTTCATCAGGAGATAAATAACACTGTAATCGCGTATGGCCATATTGAATTACGTTGTTCTTTAAATCATTTTGTGTGGATATTAACGTATTATTATAGGAGAATATTAGTTTGCCAAATATATTCTGTGTATTTGTACAAAGTAAGCATGGGTAGAGAAAAAAAAAGCCAGACGACGTTTTATGGGTTTAGGCGCCAGAGCCAGGCTAAAATAAACCATGGAAATCCCATAAAATGTCAACTTTGATTAGGGGCTTGTAAATTCTAGTATCGTAAACTCAGGGCGTAGTTAAACTCAAAAACAGTAGACCGCCCCGCGAAAGGAAACCTATCAGAGATCAGCAGTATAGTTTGTATATATAGCAACAGGCAAATGTACTGGCAAAACGAATAATCCTGTGAGTGGATTGTGTAATTTAATTTCATTGACTTGAGGGTCGTGCTGGGGATAGTAAGAGAAGAAAATAGAAGAGAAGAGCGGGAGCAGCGTACGGAAAAGGACGTCTCAACTTAACGTTGAACTTGGAGTTCTGTCAGAGCCTTGAGGGCAAGCAAAGTTGCAGGTGGGAAGACTCACAACCTTCCTACTTGAAAGTATCGCACGGGCTCCACTTGGAAAGTTTTTATTAAAGCTCCAAAAATTCTCGATTCGCTCACGAGCTACAAAATCATACGCCACAGCTGCGTAGAGTTATATTCATCGCCACTGCAGAGTGAAGAATTCCGGCTGACTATAATTATTCATCGTTGATTTTCGCATCAGCATCCCGGCTGTTCATCGTTGTTTTTCGCACCAGCAGAGCCTGACGTTTGTCCGTAAAATACGCCGAGTCCTACTGAACCGACGCAGCAGCATCCCGGCTGTTCATTAATGCTTTTCGCATCAGCAGAGTTGACGTTTATTCACAAATACGACGACTCCTGCTGAACCGACACAGCGGCTTCCCGGCTGTTCACCGACCGTATCAGCATAGCCTTTCGTTTTCCTTAAAATACGCCAAGTCCGGCAGGAGTGGAGCAGCAACATCCCCGCAGCCCCGTAAATGTTTTCTCATCAGAAATTGGATTTTGAAGTGCACGACGAGCCACAGCGTAATGCACCTGCAACAAAACAACGGTCACGTGACTGCAACACCCCATCATAACAGTCGCACGTGAGTCAATATCCATTTATTCCCATTTGTACGAGGTGTACCATTATTTAGGTTTAATTTGAAAATTAGGTTATGAAACTTATTCTATTTTTCCCATTTGCCCTTGCTTACTCAGGCAGTATTTCTTGCATTGTTTTAATTTAATATCTGGCATACGTTCTCAGTATTGGTGTAATTTATTGTATTGTCATATTGCAATTTAGACAGATATTGTTGCTGAGCCGTTGATTTGATAACAACCTGTATTGATAAATCACAGCACCATAGCAAGAATATCAGCTAGACATTTATGTTTCTGTCCATGTGGAAACTTTCGCCATTTATATAACTGCATAGAATTTGTAGAGTAGTAGTTAGTCCTAATTAAATTTGTTACGTTTGTTTGAATTAGTTCTCTCTTTTTTGTGTTTTGCATCCCTATACTGATTTCACAGCCATTTGACAATCATATGTTTCGCAAAGAAACTGACGGGTTATTAAGCAATGATAAGCGTAATGATAGGTGCATTTATCCAAGTTAAGCAATTTGGCACCTTATTATTAACTTAATAATAATAATAATAATTTATCGTCTCCTTTTGTCATAAATGAGCAATTTACACGAGGCGAGGCGTATTGAACACGCTTCGTAAGTACAATGTTGTTCATCTCCTGATGAAGACCAGCGCGTAACTGGTCCAAATGCTACTGAGTCCTTTTTTTTAGGGTTTTTATTATTGTTATGCACAATAAATACGTTGAAAATTGCAATTTTATTTTCAATTTCAACAGTACGTAGTATTTCCTCCCTTCTGCTAACCGCTCAGTCTCTAGATAGCGGGCATTTCGTTATTTGAATATTTGTCCGCTATTCGGGCATTGCTGGAAATGTGGGTAGACTCGGGTTGACGCGTCCCCCCAACTGCTGGGCATCCCCCACTTTTTTTTTTTCCTATTCAACCACTGTATTCCGAAGGATTAGGGATAACAAACATCGGGACTGGAAATTGAAAAAATGCCAGTTAAATAGCGATATCTGATATTCGGAGATTTAAGGAAGTTTTACTGAATTTAAATATTCACTGATTTTATGGAAACAGGTGTTTTCAAATAGTGTGGCTATCAGACAATCTATGGGCCGAATGAATCATATGTTAATTGAACAATCACTTGCTGAAACTTACATAATTATATGTGTGTCTAATCTAAATTAATTAAATAGTTGTTCAATATTAATTAAAGCAGATAACTACCATTATTTATTTGTTAAGTTTTTTTTTCTTCTTTAAATCATGGTAACTCTTGAATATGGTAAGAGTTTTTTTTTTTTAACATCGTTGCGTTGGTTTCTGACATCGCCCTTTGGGCCATTAATATCTTCATAATGATGATTCGGCTTATTGACACAAGAATTTGAATTGCAAACTTCTTTGGAAGACGCCCAGATAAAAACTTATTTATTTAAAACTGTCAACTCATCAGGAAGTAATGGTTTTGAAGGGCAAGCATTCTGATTTATTTCTCCCTCTCTTTTTTTTTTCTTCTTTTTACACACACCTACGTCACCTTTGAAATTGAAAATTGATTTACACTACTGCTTTTTTATGCCATTCGCGTGCTGATAAGAAAGAGTAAGAGCGCTTCGTTATTGTTTATAATAATAATAATTGTTGTTTGGTTTATAATTTTATTGCAGTTATTTATGATTTTGCCGTGGAAATCATGTTTGCTAAGGTTGGGAGGCATAAATAAAACCCAGTCATGTAATCTACGTTCTGTAGTGTAACAATTCAAAACTCACGGTGGGGGTCTCAAGTGGCTTTAAAGAAGATTATATGATGTTACAAATAATGTGTTTTGATATTCAAGGGGGGGGGGGGCTTGAGTCCCCTTTTCTGCGCCACTGACTACATTTGAAATTTATTTGGCAATTCCGAGATTTAAATTAACGTCGTTTCGATGATCTTGTCATTCTCGACAGTTTTGCCTTTTGATTCTCGTCAGTTCCGTCTTCTAACTCTCGTCAATTTCGTCTTATAATTCTCGTCAGTTCCATATTATAATTCTCATCAATCTCATTTTGTCATTCTCTCCAGTTTCATTTTTCAGTCTTATTTTGTTAGTCTTCTTAATCTCATCTTAACAATCTTTCCAATGTCATCTTGTTGTTCTCGTCAATCTCATTTTGGCATTCTCATCAGTAGGGGTGCCGAGAATCAACGCGAGCCCCCATGATCACTTCGACCGACCCTCATGACCCCTTTCCTGGGCCGGGGCCCCCACGGTATAGGTCCTTGCCACGCGGGCCCCTAGACTTCATCCGGGCCCCAGGGCTGCAGCCCTGCTGCTCCCCTCCCCTCTTGTCTGCTCTGCTCATTAATCTCGTCTTGTCATTCTCGTTAGTTTCATCTTCTTACTCTCTCGAACCTCATCCTGTCATTCTCGTCGATCTCATTTTATCATTCTCGTTAGTTTTATCTTCTTATTCTCTCCAACCTCATCCTGTCATTCTCGTTAGTTTCATCTTCTTATTCTCTCTCTCCAACCTCATCCTGTCATTCTCGTCGCTCTCATTTTGTCATTCTCGCTAGTCTTATCTTTTCATTATCGTCAGTCTCGTTTTCTTGTTCTTCTCAGTTTCATCTTGTCATTGACATCGGATATAGGCAATAGTTTTTATCATGATTTCAACGTTTTCAATGTTAAGGCTGTTTTCGATTTCATTAAAAACTTATAAAAAGTAACTTAAATCTTTGTCTCTTAAATGAATACAAACACAATTTTGTAAGGTGGCGCGTCATTTACAATTATTTTTTTTGCAGGCATACCGTTTCAGTGATTGCTCAGTTATTGATTTATATAGTTGCTTCTTGTAATTGTCGTTATAGTATTCACATAACTATAACAGAGACTTAGTAATCTTTTTAATTTTATGTTCGTTGAGGAGTAATTAAAAATGTCCCACGATTAAATTTCAAATAAATAACTGAGAAATACACAGGAGAAAAATTATAAAATAATAATAATGTTAAATTAAAAGTAAACTCTCTCTTCCTTCTTTCATAATTTCTTATGTTGTGGTACTCATATACCATTTTGGGAAAAAAATTGCCATTCTTCTTCAAATTTGGAAACAGTAAAATCGTAACCTTATACCCCAAACACAAACTGCGACATTCTAATTTGTCATTCTCTTCGTCCGAGTTCCGACTCCCAGTTTTTCAACTAATTTTCCGTTGTTTGACTTGGCTTTTTATTTCTTCTTTCTTTTCTTATGCACTGGTGTATAACTCCGCGTCTGAGATTCCACTGCTCATGGATACACATCACTTTGGTTTAAATCATTGCACTATTTATCTGGATCGTTCCACTTTTTAAATTTTAGTCTAACCCCTCTGCAAAAGTGAACTCGTCTTCAACGACTACCTTTTCTACGTCATCTTGCCAATTGGCTGCATAATTTTCCGTTTTGGGAGGAGAAAAAAACCCACCATTACCACAAATCTTGCGTTCATAGCACCATATTGCGTCATAGAAACACAGCTGATTTCGAAGAAAGAAGAACTTGTTTATCACCAGGCCTTGTTCAGGACACACAAAAGGATATGTTTGTAATAGTTTATTTCCATCATCATTAAAAAAACTTGGACTAAATTTTCACAATGTGGTTAAGCTTAAAATTTAATGTGTCGTTATTCAAATTGTCCATTAAGAGACTGTGCACAGTAAGCAGGTAATTAGGAGGGATTAAGCCCACTGCCCAATGAACAACTGATTGATTGATTGGCTTTTTATGGCAAGAGCATCTGGGCTATACTGCGCCAAACAACAATAATGCGCCAATGAACAATAATGTTGTTAGTTATAAAATAAAATTCTTTAGGTGAGGAAGTCGTGTTTTTTATCAAAACCCCTCTTTTTCAACGATCCCCTCCCTTTTTCTTAAGTCCTGTGATTTGGTTTGATCTACCATGTTCTTCTAGGTGTCTGCGTGACCCTTCACAAGCGCCGTTGGCGGGGGGGGGACAGGGGATCCGTCCCCCCAATATTGGTATTAGCGTTCCATGTCCCCCACCCCAATATCAAACAAAAATTTTATAATAGGTAACGTCGTTCAAAGTTTAAAATATTTTCTCTTTCTTTTCTTTTTTTTTTAATCTAAGGAATGCGGTTATATTTTTCGGCGTAGTGTATTTAGTGTAAAATAAAAAAATGCACTTTGTCATTTATTTGATGTAATTATACCTTTTGTTAGATTGTATTATATAGCTCTCTTTTCTGCATGGCAGCGTTTTCATTGACGTGTTATTATTTCAACTTTCAAACGGAATGTTTTTAATAACGTTACAACTATAGTTTCTATATTTTAATTTCGCAAGCTCAAGGATCGTTTTAGCCCAGTAAGCTCATTATCAACGACATAAATTAAATAGGCTGTCTGCATCATCATCATCAGAGTAATAAATACGAAATTAAGTAAGGTGCATTGCATGCGAAAATGAAACTGGAAATAATAATAATAATAATACACCTTTACTTATTCTTCTCTGGCACAGTCATATAAACATTGCACTATATTATTTACATTATATTGCTTTGCACTATATTATTTGCATTATATTATTTTGCACTGTATTATTTTACATACGTTATTTACACTGAATTATATAATAGTTATATGTTACAGCATATGTCATTTTCTACAACACAGCACAGAAAAAGAAAACCGAAACATGACCGCGCAAAGAAAGGTTCCAAGAAAATATCATTAGATATAATAGACTTGGAACCTTGAACTTATTTGAATATTATGACCACCTGCAATCAACTCTACGCTTGGCGCAGTATAGCCCAGATGCTCTTGCGCCATAAAACATCCAAACAATCAATCAACTCTACTATAGAAAACAATTCAAGCATCTGCTTGAATTTTTTCTCACTATTATTCATACCATTAATACACTCTTTAATTTTCTTCGCACCATTTTTTAATTTTAATTTTTCTGTTTAGTTATTTTACATCTACATTATTAAGTATTTCCTCAGGTCCGTTTTACATTTTCCTAAATCGTTCACAGTCTTTAATACATCCGGCAACTCATTTTAAAATTTAGGTCCCGTATAACTGATATCGTTCCTTCCAATTTCCGTTCTTATTTTTGGCATTGACAATCCAATATAGTTTCGATATCTTTCCCTATCTCTTTGGTTGAACGTTACCAGAATATTGATTTTATGGTACAATGAACGTCATCAAGCGGAAGCAGATTTAAATTGAACAATTCTTTGTTGATGTCTGTTATCCCTGTAAAGAGTTGTTAACAACAAGGCCTTAACCAGAAATTTTTTCGGGGAGGCAAAAATTCTCACAAACTGGCTAATGAGTAAGTACTGGTAGCAAAAACATTACGGAAGGGGGGACGGGCCTTTGGGACCACCCGCTGGCTACGGCCCTCATTAACAACAAGGTGCCTTCCACTGGCATACTGTCCCCCCCCCTTCCCCACACCCCAATATTTTTTATGCCATCGGCGCCATGGGACCAACTTTAACATTAATAGGTCCCATTGAATACAAAAACATTTTATTTCAAATATCACGGACTCCTGTTGATAATCGGACCATTGGAACGAATGGTCAGTGGACCACGGTCAAGAGACCAATGATCCCTTGTGACCATTGTACAATAACATTGAACGTGGAGCTCAGAAATCACTTTCTAAAACTTCGATGTTATTTTTCATATTCGTTGATTTTTCATGTGACTAAAAAATTAAGGATGTTTGCGTTAATTGATTTGTGTCTACTAAAACGTAAAAATGGTATGGCATTTATGAAATTTAACAGGAATAAGGCCAGTTGTTTTATAGTAGCTGTTGCAAAACGATCGTATAACTATAAAATATAGGTTAGTAAGAGAGCGAGGTGACAGGTTAACCTACAAATTAAAGCAACCTACATTTGAATCGACAAACCATTCCCATTGCATGTATTTCAATTAACCTGTTAACTGGGTATGACGACATTTTTCGTCATGCCCGGAAGACTACCAAAATGCGAATGACGACATTTTTCGTCATGCCCAGAAGACCCAAAATGCGAATGAAGACATTTTTCGTCATTCCCAGAATGCTACGCATATTAAACCAAAAGTATCTCAACCTGTTAACTGGGTATGACGACATTTTTCGTCATCCCCGGAAGACTACCAAAATGTCTCCCCCAAAAAAAGTCCCCAGTGTGAAACGAGTTTCACAAAATTTTATTCCCCGGTTAACAGGTTAATGCATAGTACTGTCGGGAAAAATGGTCAGACCTAACTTACACACATTAGCTGGTCTTGAAGTTTGGGCAGGGCCGGCCATATACCCATTCAGTTGACACTGTCTGACATTTTAAATGACCATGCTGACCATACGCACGTTTTTAAATTTTTAAAAAGTACTGGCTTTTACTACAGTTTTTGATTTTACCATGTTTGGCGCAGTATAGCCCAGATGCTCTTGCGCCATAAAAAAGCCAAACAATCAATCAACCATTCAGTTGATTTTGCTGAACAGGACCCCGCGCTTGGGAAGGAGATTTTTTTTGTAAATTGCAAAATAAGACTATTTTTGAGGCGGATACAAATGACCAAAATGTTGGGAGTGTAATTGGGAGTGGTGAGCTACCTGTATTACATTCAAGTATTGTGAAAACAAAGAATAGCAACTGAAATCCAAAAACTTAAAAGTCAAATGCGGTGAATCCCCTCATAAGCCGGACGGGAAAAAATGTCCATAAAGAAGAAAGTCGTACTGAAGTTGAGTTTCTTGTTGGGAAATTTTTATCTGACTGTAAAAAGGAAGGGATGTGTCTGCAGGATGTCCGTTAAGAAGAGTGTTACTGTATAAAAATTTTAAAAAAATTAATAGTTAAATTAATAAAAAGTACAATTATATGACTGTTTTAAAATAGTACTATAACACTTTATATTTTAATTGACACTAAAAATAAAACTAATGAAATACAACGAACATTTTTATATTCGTCAAAATAAAGACTTATTAAGTAATTGTTCCGTATGCTTTTGAAAACAATTCGATGTTTTAATTTTTCTTCTTTTTCATTTTTTCTCCTCATTTGCTCAGTTTTTTCTTTGTTTGATTTAAAATTATTTTTTTTAACGCCATTTCGCCGCCCCCCAAAATTTTGCCGCTCTAGGCTATTGCCTACTTTGGCCTAATGTTAGAAACGGCCCTGCTTATTATCCTAAGTTTGGATTTTGTAAAAAGTCTTTTCATTGGTCTTTGGTGTTGTGGAGCAAGAAAATGTAAGGACCCACTGCACGATGACTTGTAGTATTCCGAGGAGCCTAATCGTCTGTCGCTTTGAGAATCGAACCCGGATTCTGAACACGGTTGACAATCATTGTTATTGTACAAGCCCTTTGTCTTTCGTTTCTCTCGCCACTGTAAGAAGGTCGCCTCAAAAAACTGCTTTGGAAAGCTCATAGATGTAACAAAGGAGCCAACCAACGCCACTTAGGGCTTGGGGACGCCGGCCAAACCCGCCCAAGAAAACTCTCGAACCAAATAAACATTCAAACAATTGGGGTAAAAATCAAGAGCTAGGTGACTGCAGCTCCCCCTAGATCTCGAGGCTTGTAGTATGTGTTTGTGTGCATAAGTAAAGTTTTGGAAAAGTTTGCCGAACAAGCGGCACTGTATGTCCAGAAGTGATCTCTTGAGTTATGCTTGTTACTCCAATGGATAACCCCCGTGTTAATTCAACACTGGATAGATTTAATAACCCATTTTCTTGTCTACAAGCAAGTTTTGGATCCCATATCTACTATCGGATATCTATTTGCGGATTTCTGTCAATAGATGATTGAATTATTTTAATGGGCTCGCACTGTAAAAATAAATAGACCCATTCACAAAGTGCGAACGACACGTGTTTTTGAAACTTCGGCTCCGGTCTGTTTTATGTTGCCCAGTCGCCAACAAAGCTTGAATTGAAAAAATGACTGATTGAGTTATTTGCGAGAAAACGCCAATTTTTTTGGCAACCTTGATTGAAGAGGCTGAGAAATTGCGTAGAAGTTACTTTGCAATAAAAACAAATACATTTTGATTTACAACGTAAGAGGGTGACCTCGATGGGATGTGAAATTTCTGTCGCCATATTAAAAAAACAAAATATCAATGAATGAAAAAAAAATTACACCACTTCTCTTCTAAGCGAACCTATTTAATATCCATAGGTTTGGGACGTTGAATGACATTTTTAGGTAGGAATCCATGTACTTTTTTTAATGTGTACGGACTTACTTTGCTGACCACCGGCATAGCCAGTGGGGGCACAGCGGTCACGGGCCACCCCTGAAATCTTTGGACAATTTTTTGATAAATTTACCTTTTCTTTAAAGTTTTTCCCATTTCATTGCATTTCATCAATAATACATTGTCTTCCATAGAATGTTAACCTCTGAAATCGTCTTATGTGCTCCAAAATATTTTTGGTGCTTTCTTTTCTACAAAAAAAAATAAATAAAAAAAAATCGATCACCTATCACCTGCAGGTACGAAGGAGGGGCAATGAAGACGATCGCCTCCCCCAACCCTGAGCCGAGATTATGTCATGGATAATGAAATGAAAGAGTGTAGAACACTGGAATAAAAATATGAATAGGTTTGTTGATGAAAATTGTATACTTTGGGAAGGTTTTCTGGAATTTGTTTGTTTAGGTGTTTTATGGCGCAAGAGCATCTGGGCTATACTGCGCTAAAATGGAATTTGTACCCGTAATTTGTAATCTGGAATTTGTACCCGTATACAATGTGACGAAAGAAGGATGGCCACCACATTAAGACACAGCTAAGGAATCTTGGACTGGGTTTATCACACATGCGTGGTAGAGATGAATTCGGGCTTAATTTTCAAAGCCCGAGCCCGAAATACTTCGTGAAAATCTGAACTCGTTCCCGCCCGAGCCCGAAACTTTAATATAAAAATTCTCGGCTTCAGTCAAAGGCGGATCCAGGATATCGTTATGGGGACCTTCACGGGGAAATTTTTAGTTTTGGACTATTAAATAGTTTAGGTAAATGTTGTTATATTACTAGCCTTCCTTTATATTCACCAAAATATTTAATTTATGACAATGAAGTAGAGTTGGGCTTTTCTTTAATTAAACTATATGGTTTAGGGTAGATTATAGTCAAGTATGACAGAAGGATAACCTAGTAAAGGAGACATATACAATAACCAAAATGATAATTTACAATGTAATTAATAGAACAAGTTTAAATTTAAACTATAAAAACATTGTAATTATTTTACTTTTTTTATAACAAGCAACTTTTAAAAAAAATTAAGTTTAGTTACGAAAGTTACGTTAAGTACGTAAATGAAGTAGAGTAGTTTAGTAATTTATAGTACTTATTTATATTTATACGTGGGTGTTGAAAATTATTGTGTAGTTTAGTAAGCTAAGTGCAAAGTCAAGCCATCTTGGTTTCTTTGAAAAATTTGTCAATCACTTTATTTACATCAATATGAATATTTTTGTGGGTGTGTATTAAAAGTTTCTCTTCTGTCATCCGCGTTCGAAGGCAAGTTTAACGGCGCTTCAACTAACGCAACACTTGCTGAAAACATAGCTTTAAAGGGTGAGAAGCTTGTAGATTCGTGTAAAAACGTTTGGATCGCATTTCTCGGAGACTTTGGACACCAGTGTAAGACTTTTGTTCATTACAGTAGTAACAAACAACACATAAAATATTCTTCGTCGTCTTTATTTTTTTCCCTATTTAAGCCTGACGGGGGGCGCGGGGCGATCGCCCTCTCCGCCCCTCACTGGATTCGCCAATGGCTTCAGTTGCATCCGTCTGATGAGCCCAGGCCCACGAGCTGGAAAAAAAAAATGAAATATAGAGAACGGGGTGTATATATATTAACAGTATTATTGAACATATCTATGTTATATGGCATGAACATTGAACATATCTATGTTATATGGCATGAACATTGAACATCTCTATATTATATACTACTGATATCAAACATGTCTGTGTTATACACTGAAGTGCCAGAAAAATTGGCACACCTACGTAATATCGTGCAGCCCCCCTCCCCACGCATGCACACAGAAGTGCCGCAACACGACGTGGCATGGACTCGACTAATGTCTGAAGGTATCCTGGAGACAATTCACACCAGGAATCCTGCAGGGCAGTCCACAAATCCATAGGAGTGCAAGGTGGTAGAGATCTCTTCTGAACAGCACGTTGCAAGGCATCCCAGATATGCTCGATAATGTTCATGTCTGGCGATTTAGGTGGCCAATGGAAGTGTCTAAAGTCAGAAGAGTGTTCCTGGAGCCACTCGGTAGCAACTCTTGATGTGTGGGGTGTCGCATTATCATGCTGAAATTGTCCAAGTCCGTCGGAATGCACAATGGACATGAATGGGTGTAGGTGATCGGACATGATGATTACGTATTTGTCACCTGTCAGAGTTGTCTCTAGACGTATCAGGGGTCCCATATCACACCAACTGCACACGCCCCATACCATCACAGAACCTCCACCAGCTTGAACAGTCCCCTGTTGACATGTAGGGTCCATGGATTCATGAGGTTGTCTCCATACCCGTATACGTCCAT
>QLNU02015270.1:83416910-83434442 GCA_006491805.2 Dysdera silvatica
TACTTTACTATGGTGAAAGAAATTATGTATCATAATACATTGCTCAAAAAAATGCTTTGCGATAAGTATTTCTAAAATTGTTTTTACCAATACCAAATGAAGACGATGATAGAAACAATGCACATACGGAATTTTTCTATCCAACTTTATCTGTATCAGTGCTGCTACCCCTCCTTTTATACCACTCATAGCACTAGCACCATCGAAACATTGGCTGAGAATTTTAGATTTATCGATCCCATTATCATCAAGAGTTTTGAATGTAGTCTCTGTATCAAGGTCTTTTACTGTTATTACATCAAGTAACGATTCTTTTACTTATCTATCTTTAATGTACCGAACAGCAATCACAATATTTTCCCTATTGTTCTTATCTTGAGTTCCATCCTCTAGAAGTGTGTAAACCAAGCAATATCCGTATTCTTTATGTCATTTGCGACACTTTCCTGAACCACTTTTACCATTATTCCAATTATCTCATTCTGTATTTCAGGGGAAAGGTAAGTTGCATGTTTTAAAATAATAGCATCACATTCAGCAAGGATTTTATCCTTTCTTAAAGTATACTTGAAAAGTTTAACGAACAAGCCTCTTTCAGCATGTTCTTCAATTAAATAGTCTCCGCGCAAAGCAAGTTCATTTATTGATAAAAACTGAATAACTTCTATTACAGATTTAATGTAATATCGATATTTCTCCAGTACCATTTCATTCGCCAAAGTCGAGACAGATGTACACGAACTAACACGATTATGTTTCTCTTTCATCATTACCATGGCTTGAATGCGAATTTCCGACTTTTCGTGTTTTTGAAATCTGCGACTAGAGTCCAGGGCATTCTTCCAATTTCGGAAGCCACTTTTCGTGTATGCTGTTTCTTTCGTTCCAAACCGCTTGAATTGCCTACAAGCATAGCAAAATGCTGCGTCTTTTGCTACAGAATATTCTACCATTCAAATTGTTTGTACCATGAAGATCGAAAACAGCGGTTTTTGGTTTTCGGAAATTCTTTAAGGACGACTTGTTCAATTGCCTCACCCTTTTCAGGCAAATCCAAAACTTCCACTCTAATGCTTGTAGCAGGTATATCTAACGTTATATTTTCATTACCAATACAGTCTTCGAGACTAGGCCTATCTGCTTCCCGCTCCAGTCGAGGCTTCTTGTTTATAAATAAACGCATATCCATATTTTTCAAATTGACTAATCGCTATTGAATTTCAATGAAAGACAAAACCATCCGTTCTCACATTCTCTCTCAGTCATACAATTACAAACAATCTATAATCACAACACCACTGTTATCAATATTCGTCGAACGCTCACAGCTATCACGGCAAGTAGCTGACTCCCGACTATGCGTCAGCAATAAGTTTGCTATAGTAGGGACTTCGGCTCGGACTTTCGGCTCCGTTGGTGGCGGCGTGGAGGCGAAATTTGGCGACAATAGGGACAAAGAATACAGTGTACTACTCTCTTTTTCTTTGATGAAGAAGGGGGAACTTAAAAAAAAAAAGTTGAAATTGCAGTCTACAACAGTGTTTGCGGTAGGACGGGCATTGCCCGCCCTGCCTCCCCACCACCTGGCTACGGGTCTGCTGCAATGGAACAAACCGTCTGGTAACGATATCGGGCGACAACTGGCGCGAACGCACTACATATACGTTACCATGTTTATTGTGGTGGCAATATGGCCACTGCAGAGACTCACGGTTCCCGACATTTGGTAACTTCGTTTCACAAAAGCTAGAAAAATTACTTTGCAAGTTGTAACATAGGCGGTCGCACGAGCGGGGTCGGCGGGGCCGTGGCCCCACCTAACCATCGTGGAAGGATGCCGAAGGCTCTCATCAAAGATGGTAACCATAAATTATGCCTTTGGAGTTTTTATACATTTCAAAAAAAATTTGAAATGTGTACACTGTAAAAATGAAATAAAATATTTACTCGTTACATTATAAAACTCATATTTGGTAGCAAGGGGCGCCAAAATTATTTCGGCCCCGTGCCCCGCCTAATCTGAGAGACTGCCACCGCTTATGAGTTGTAATGGTATAATTAAGGTGGCCATATTCATTAAGTTAGCTTTTCATTAATTCGTTATAATTATAGCGATAATAAATTATAATTCATATTTCAATTTTTATCTCCTATTTTTAATTTAACGTCATATTCCCTTTGTCTTCACCTTCAGCATTCAGACCCGTAAAGAACTTTATTTTGTAATGTTAAACCCTGGTCAGACTTGTTATCATTACGTCATGTCAAAACATTTTTAAGGGCCGCTAAAATCTGCTTTACCCAGGGCCGCTAACACCGTGAGCACAGCCTTGATAGTATTAAATCTATATTTACTTTAATTAATTAGTGGTTGTTTGATAAATAATAAACTGCGTTCTGTAGCTGGATATTGCTTAATACCTAATCAAAAACGGCTTTGAATGTAATGTCAGTTCGAATGAAATAGAATCCATTTCTCGAACAGTTTGTTATTGGGTTATGTGTCTGTTTCATTGACCCGTGTAATGAGATTCTTGCAGTGCAGCTGCACTTTGTAGAGCTACTTTTATGCTTCTTTTAAAACTTGTTGAGCTACGTGCGAAGGTTGTCTTTTTATGCAGCTTAACACAGTCATAAAAAGGTTACCTGTCAGGAGTGTAGCGCGATTGACAGACCTTAGATTTTAAGTAGGAAAATGATGCCAATAATAAATGAAACCACACCTTTTCAATTACGTTGGTTAATTGGATTTTTATGGCGCTGGGAGAGCAAAGGTCAAGGCTGGAACGAAGGTCATACATATTGTACCATGTTGTTAACGATCAGGGACTTAGTAATTCAAAAATTATGGCAGTGGCTTAGGTAGAAAGTTCATAAGAAGGGTTACAGAACTACGACAGATATATTCCTATGTTAAATATACAAAATTTCATTGCGATGGGGGGTTACAACCCCCAAAACCACCCCCCACTGGTTACGCCTCTAGGCTCAAGTAGCTATAACATAGCAGGTGATTTGGCGTTGAACAGAAAAATGTGTTTCTCATATCCAGTGGCTTGAATTCTTGAGTCCCCTCGCCCTCCACGTTTCTACGCTGCCGTTTAAGATCATCGTCTCTATAAAAATAATTACTAAAAATATTTAATTATGTTCATCTTGGTCAAGAAACTTTGCGTAAATTATTGGATTATTAATTCATCTTTTCGGTATGCAGTTACTTATTTCTTATATACAGGGCTGGGGGCAAAGAGGAGAAATATTCAGGGGCCCAAGGTCCTAGAGGTGCCCTACGCAAAACCTTTTATTTATTTATTTTTTAATTATTATTATTAAGTGTAAGTAAAAGAATCCGCTTGTTTACATTGACTTTGTCATCGTCTAACCGCATTTATGTACCAACACTTTTATATTCATAAAACGCAGACGTGTAAAAATAATTATTTTTTATAAAGAATATACCCAATGTACAATACAGGCTACCCCAATTAGCACTAGGAGAACACACCACAGAGAAGAGACCTAGAGGCACAAAGGGAAGAGGATGGAGGGACGATTTAAGAGCTTGGACTGGACTGAGCACGGAAGGCATTATCTATACAAGCAGGACCAGAGAAATGTGATCCATATTGGCCGCTGTTGCCTAAATACCCTGTCCATTTACCATATATACAAAGCGCATGCGCCATTGTGAGCAGCAGCGCGATACTAGCGCCGGCGTTCTCCCCTGGAGCGACGCTAACAAACTACGAAGTCTTTGGCGAGATGTTAATCTGTGAATAAATAAGCCAACGTGCTGAGCGACGTCAATTATTTTACTGTCATTTCTAATAAAGTTAGAACTTCTGAGCTTCTTGGTTATAATTCTGTTAATATCATTCACAACAGCCGCCAACCTCCGAATCGGAGAAGGCACTTGATGATGATGATGATGATGATGATGAAATGAATAAAAATTCAATCAAAACTCTGGAGCACTATGTAAATGTACATACCTATAGGAAGAAGGCAAAGGGAGATAGTAAAAAAAAAGAAGAAGAAGAAGAACTTGACACTTGGTTATCTTTTAGTTCTGGGAAAATGGTTGACGACCTGGTCTATATTAAACTACCCAAGAGGCCAGTAAATACTCTTCCCCGTTCCTGTTTACACATATAATACACCATGTCTGTGATAGGTTTTATCCAAACAAACAGCATATGTTGCATCATGTTTTTAAATTTGCCTTTTAAACGTTTGACCAATTTAGTCATTTCTCAACTGTATTTAAGTATTAAAAATCAGTAGTATTCCTGATTATGACATTGGTAAATTCAGCTCTTTAAATCTCATGGTGTTTTTCAACATTACATTGTTTAATTCACATCGAATATTTCTCAACGTAACCAACTCACGGTATTCCTCAATATAATTCACTTACGGTATTTCTCAACATAATCAACTCACGGTATTTCTCAACATAATCAACTCACGGTATTTCTCAACATCACATCCAGGGCTGTTCTCCAAAGGGTACGCGCTGTGTGCGCCGCGTACTCTCAAGGTCTCACGAAAGTTTTTGTATTTGCTGGTTTTTGGGGCAACTTTCAACGAACTTCAGTCTTTTTTTTTTTCCCCTAGTCATTTACAAACTTGAATGGAAACAAACGAGGAAATTAGGAAACCTCCTGAACCTTCACCCCATAAGCCTCAAAATAATATCCTGCGTACGACCAAGAGAGGAATGAAAATGACAACAGCGGCCAATGAAAATAACAACTGCCACCTTAAAGCTTGGATAGAAAATAGACATCCAATCAAATTCCAGTCAGCGCCAGACGTCACCAAGTCCAGTAACCCCGCAATTTCAATACTCTTTAATTAAGACAGCACCGCATACTCTCAATAATTTTCTTCAGGACAGTATTGATCAAATTATCATCAACTCCCAGTGTTTCTTAAGATCACATCATATCATCATCAACTCACAGCATTTCTTAACATCACACCATCATCAACTCCCAGTATTTCTTAAGATCACATCATATCATCATCGACTCACAGCATTTCTTAACATCACACCATCATCAACTCCCAGTGTTTCTTAAGATCACATCATATCATCATCGACTCACATCATTTCTTAACATCACACCATCATCAACTCACAGTGTTTCTCAGTATCACATTATCATGAACTCACAGTGTTTCTTAACATCACATTATCCTCAACTCACAGTATCCCAACAACGAAACATGTATTATACAGGGTCATAAATAGGCTGGGGCGAAAAGGGTTGAGCCCCTCTCCTGAGGGAAATAATTTTGATTTCAATTTTTTCTTAACAAATTTTGTCGAATTTTGTTTTAAATTTTTTATTTTATAGGGAAATTGTACACATCAATAGAAATTGCGCTTTTGCGTTATAAAATGTATTCACGACAGATTTTGTGAACATGATTTTTTTTTACACAAAGGTTTATAAGTTTTCATTTAGACTATAGTAAGGAGAAGGGGAAATTGTATAAATTTTAATATATGCCTCAAAAAAGTTTTCAATATAAAATTTATGTTAAGAAATTTATTCATTAATGTTAAATGTATTAGTCCGATTTCATTGCTGAAAATGATTTGTTTAAATAAACCATTTGAACATTAACCGCATATTCTACATTTTGTGGGTCCTATCAGGCACCGTGAAAACCAGGCCCCATGGATATGTGTGCCGACAATCTGGAAATTGTGCTAATCCCATGAAAGGTAATAATATCTCATATATAAAAAACAATTTATCATCTAATATTACCACATCATTGGCAATCATGAGGACAATTTCTAGTCTTTAATTCTATGTCCATCTTGCAGATATTTAATATTATTGAAAATACTAATAAAGTATATTGAAACATTAACAAATTCCAAGCTTCCCCTGTAGTATTCAGAGCCCCATATAAAACTTTTATCTACGACCCTCATCAACGTAGAGTTTTCAAAATTATTGGGGGGGCAAAGCATATATTTTGTACATTTATACATTACAGTATATGTAAAATTGCAATTTATTTCAAATTATTGGGGGGGGCTCGGGCCCCAAGGGCCCATATAACTCTACGCCTATGACGGCCCTAGTGTCGCACACGGGATGTGGGAAAAGACCGCAATCGTAGATTATTCTAATAATCGTGGATTATTTTAACTATCGGATTATTAATTATTAATCGGATTAATTAATCGTGGATTAAGATCTTATTAGATACCGGGGAAGATGCAGATCCTCATTTTGAAAATGGTACGAAAACAGTAATTTCTGCTAACGAGATATTAAAAATCTTTTAACATTGCACTGTCATAGAGAAGGATTTTCAAAAGATTACGATAGCCGTGTCAGTGCCGGATTAAGGTTTTTATGGGCTTTAGGCCGCAAGGAGAGAATGGGTCCTCGCAGTGGCGGATTGGGTCCTCTCAAAGGGCGAATACCTTGGATTATCTGAGGACGCGAGTCCTATAGCCCATGAGGGCGCAAATCCTATCACCCATGAGGGCGCATCGGCGGCTCAGTCCGCCCCTGAGTCCTTACTATGTTTAGTCAATAAATCAGGATTTTTATTTTGAAGTTCAGTATCCAAGTATGTGAATAAAGAAAATTTCTCGGATATTTGCAAATAAGCAAATTACAATTAAAAGCCAATTTTTAGTCAAGTTTGTTCATGGCCTATGCCCTCCCCACCCCCTCCCAAAAAAAAAAATTGCGGGGTCCTGAGCTTTTGAGCCTCCTCGGCCTATAGGTAAATCCGGCACTAGGCCGTGTTTCAGAGTTAGTTCGAGTAGTCTGTAAAGCATTATTGAAAATAAATAATTAAATAGATTAAATAGCAGTTAAATAGATTTAAAAAAAGTAATATTTTCGAAAACTTAAGAGTATCAAAAGCAACATTCTGATCTTTTTCGTAAATTTATTAATTATGACATGATTGTTTATGTGTGTCAAGCTGTGTTTAATGGGTAATATCTTATATTGCAATATTAATTTTCATGTTTTCACACGAACTTTCACAAATGACAGAAAAAAATGAATATTTGTGTCATTGAAACGATTCAATATATTTTCTTAAAAATTATGCCTGATTAAAATTTATTTTAATAAAAATAAGGACTTCCAGAATGATTTATCGCCCAAAGGCCCAAAGATGCCTAATTATGCCACTGATTCCATCCTTAAATTAGCAGCGAAAATTGAAAAGCGGCTGTTCAAACCCATGCCCGTATCCAGAGGATGTGGGGGGGGACTTAGGGACCGGTCCCCCCCCGAAACAAATTTTTAATGAAACTTGGCTACGGCTCTGGCTACGGTCTTGTCTCATACCCACTCCCCTTCAAAAACGATTTTCCTTTGAAAAGTTCCATTGCAGAAATCAAGTCAAGCCGCGTCGGAAATCCTGACGCGGGGTCGGCAACTAGTCATCTTTTTTCCACACTTAAATGGTCATTAGACGTCGGAATACACGACATTACATACGTTCAAAATTGTGTTTTATCGTTAGCCTGACGTCAAGCTCAACAACCATCATCCGTCATCTATTACGACAGCTTAATTGGCGGCTTAATGTTCCTCGCGTTGTCAAGGCATCTACGAAAAGCAGGCCGAATCAGCTCTCTGTTACGTCTCCATGTTATGACATTCTTGAACGCTCTGTACATTAATAAACATCTGACGTGGCTGCAAGGGCCAAGTTTTTAATATGCGACCGTAATGTTTTAACACTACAATGAATAAAGAAAGGAAGAATTATATTGGAAGAACAGTAAAACCTCCCTTAACGACCACCTCTATTCTCCCTTGACAATCGTTTTTTCTGGAAATGGATTTCCTCCCTCCCCCATAGACCTAATGCTAAATTTACCCCAATTCAGAGACCACCCCTCTGAGCGACCGCTTTTTCACGGAAGCCACGGTGGTAGAGGTTTTACTGTGTGTGCACTAATGGACACTTCGTTCAAACATAAATAATCAGAAGAATTAGAGTGTAATTATTATTTGAGTTGAACCAGAACAGGGGCGGCCGCCCGGGGCCCCGTTTGGATGAGGACACCAAACTGAAGTCAAGTTCAAATTTTTTTTAATTGACCAAACAATAGAAAATCTCTCTAAAAAGAGAAGTTTAGAGAAATTCTTTCAGAGACTTTTGGCCACTTTTATAGGGTATATGGCTCACTGTGCATCTGTGAAAATCTCCTGTTTTCGCCGGAGGGGGTGCCAAAAAGCAATCCGCGCCAGGCTGCCTGGGTTCAAAATCAACCTCGAGCCGCTCCTGGACCAGGGACCCTCCGTATGAACCGGAGTGCCTTAACCTGCTCGGCCACCTGGACACCTGAACAGTGCCCTATTTCTTCGTATGTAAGGATTATAAGATCTTATTACCCTTTCCAGGGTTAACATAATTGCCAACTGGTGGACACACATGGCATATTTTTGAAATTTTTTTTGGAGAAATGGGATGAATAATATATTTTAAGATCGAGAACGGTTTTTTTGTAAAGAAGAAAAAAAAAAAGACACTTTGTCTCTTTTCCTTTTTGCAAAGAATTAGAGACCAAGTGGAAAAATCTGTTGAAGACATCCACTGTTTCCAATTCTACGACTGGTAATCCTGGATTCACATGCTGATACATACACCGCCCCAAAAATTCCGCTGCTTCATACAATCCACACCACGACCTGCCGTTGTGAGAGCAAGAGGTGGAGTAACACATAATTGCTGTGTATAATTTTCCTTTCACTGTAGGTTTTTGAACTACATAATTATATGTTTGTAATTCAGTTCTGCCCACCAGATTTCACCTAGAAAAAAGAGAGAGACTTGGTTACAGACCTTGTTGTAGACAATTGTGCCAAGTATTACGACTACAGAAACGGTAGTTAAGTATTGCTTGTTTAACAGTGAAAATAATCTTACTGACTCCTTTCCTTAACCCATAATTTTCTCGGGCGTGGATTCTGATCCATTTATTTGCTTATCTCTTTTTTTCCCCAGAATCTTTCTCTCTCCTTCCTTCCATCCATCCATCCATCCAAAGTATTTGGCAGGAATTACAAATTAAATTAAATCTTTTTATTTCCAGTCAGTTTAGTGTAATCTTTTGTTGCTTCACTGACTCAATTAAGACCGAGAACACCATTTCACTATTAATTAGAAGAAAATAATTGGCAATTGTGTGGGAAAAAAACAACAAAGAAAAGAATCTTTTGTAGCCTGTTTACTAGAAACAGAAGTTTTACATAATCGGGTGTTGGAAGCACATATATTTAGTTGCGTAACGTAGATCTTAATTCAATAAAGACAAAGACGGTTTTAGAAATTTGTTAAGTGGGGCTCAATTCCGGTTTTATATATATGTTGCAGAACATTTTTTTTTTAAATGGCGCTTTTGTGGGTGTAGTTCTGGTGACACTTCGTATTTGTTTGCATTCGGTCTTGTTTGGGATTGAGGAGTGTTCATTTTCATCGTAAATGGTTGTTTTTCTATGATTCTGGTCTGAATGTTTTTCTTATTGGATGTCGAGAGACTTGAGATCCTGAATTTGGCATGTGCTGGGACTTAGGCAGAGGCATCCAATGCTGAACTCATTGTTACGGGCGTCTCTCTTGGAGGAGTGCTGTCCTATGGGTTTCTCATATTTCATTTATTATTACATTCCTCCTTTAAATCCTTTATTACACTTTTAGTTCGCTTCTTTGCAATTTTGCAGTATTACTATCTGAATTGTGGCGATTGTTTCATGGTTTTCGAGATGGGTTTGCGGGTAAAGTATTGTAGGTATGTATATTTATTGTGCGTTTATGAACTGTTTTGCATTGCATGAGGATTTTTTTCACTTTATGAATAGCTTGTGAATGTGGTTCCTGCAATGTTGGTTCTGATATCTAATGGCATAGTTGTATCGTGTAATGCTGAAAATGGTCTTATACTACTTTAACCTTACTTATTATATAATTTTTATTTTAGTTACACACACACATATTATATAAAGTGCTAACACATCGCCTGCAGAAAAAATTAGATGCAGCTCAACCAAGAGAACAAGCTGGATTTCGAAGTGGATTCAGTACAGTGGACCATATTCAAGTATTAAGAGAATTAATTGAAAGAACACATGAATATGAACTTCCATTGTGTGTGGCATTTATTGACTATGAGAAGGCCTTTGACTCTATTAAAACATCAGCAGTCATCAACTCTTTAAGATCAACAGACATTGAGGATGTGTACATTGACATGGTGAAACGTGTGTATAAAAATGCAAGTGCAAAATTTCGGTTACATAAAGATACCAAAACTATCAAAATTGGTAAAGGTGTGAGGCAGGGAGATACCATTTCTCCAAAACTTTTTACTTCAGCTTTACAGATGATTTTTCAGCAGATAAATTGGAATAACAAGGGAATAAAAATAAATGGTGAATATTTAAATCATTTGCGGTTTGCTGATGACATTGTTATTTTTTCAACGAACCCATTAGAACTCCAAGACATGGTACAGGAGCTCTCAACTAGAAGTAAAGAAGTTGGACTCAAGATGAACCTACAAAAAACTAAGATCATGTTCAATAATTTCGTAGAGGAAACAAAAATACAAGTTGACAACATTGAGCTAGAAATTGCTGATTCATATATTTACCTTGGCCAGCTGATTTCAATGGATGGCAACATTATGAAAGAACTCAACAGACGTATTAAACTTGGCTGGAGTGCATTTGGAAGAAACAGTTTTATCCTGAAGGGGAAATTGCCTTTGTGTCTAAAAAGAAAGGTCTTCAACCAGTGTGTATTGCCAGTCCTCTCTTATGGATCAGAGACATGGAGTCTAACAGTTGGAGCAATACGAAAGTTACAGACAACGCAAAGGAGCATGGAGAGGTGCATGCTTGGAATAACTAGGAGAGATCGAAAAAGAAACACTTGGGTGAGAGAGCAAACTAGAGTAGAGGACATCATTGTTAAAGTAAAAGGGCTGAAATGGCGATGGGCTGGGCATATTGCAAGAAGAACTGATCAACGATGGACAACAGAAATTCTGAACTGGATTCCAAGAGACCACCGAAGACCTAGAAAACGTCCTCAAACTAGATGGGTGGATGAAATAAGAAAACAGGTTGGGGTGACGTGGAAGCGAATTGCTCAGGATAGACTTGTGTGGAAAGCATTTGGAGAGACCTTCATCCAGCAGTGGATAGATAATGGTTGAATATGATGATGATGATATATATATATAATCCATCAACCCATGTAAGCTCAAAACAACCAATTTTCGAAAGGTGAAACGCAGAGCGTCACTATTTCACAAATTATACCTAGTATACTTAAGTACATATAAACAATATTCGATCATTGACTCTTTTATCAATGTAAATTTTAAAACGCGTTGAAGTATAAATGTTAAGGAAACAAAATAAACTCATGATTTAAATAAAGTATAATACAGTTATCACATTCGTTAATAACGTTTAAAAATTGCAATCTCTTGGAATGCTGCTAAGCAAAACAATTAAAAATTTCATCAAAGGGGAGTGATATTTCCCTGTGAATGCTAAGAAGTACTAATCCAACAAATCGATCCTCACTCATACGATTTCGTAACCATGGGACTAAATGAAATTCGGAAAAAAAAGAAAGAAAAGAAAAATAAAATTGAAAATAAATGCTTAATATTTATTTTAGTTCAAAGATATTTTTGTAAAAGTGACAACCCATATTATGCTAAGTAAAATATCCAATATAATTTTATTATAATACACTCTATAACAAAAAAAATCGACGCACCAAGAAGGAGTTGTCCGATTGCGATAAAAATTGGTGGATGTGAAGAACATACATAGAAAAAGAAATCATTAACATTTCAGAACAATTGAATGATTTATTGCAGAGTTTGACCGTTACAAAGGGAGGAAGTCAATAAGGCGTTGGTCCACCTCTGGCCTGGATGCAAGCTGTCACCCGGCGTGGCATAGACTGATAAAGATCCCGGATGGTGTCCTGCGGAATTTCTTGCCAAATTGTCTCCAACTGTCGGGCTAAATCGTCAACATTCCGGGATGGTTGCAATCGCCTTCCCATAGCGTCCCAAATGTGCTCTATGGGAGAGAGATCAGGAGACCTAGCTTGCCAAGGAAGTGTTGGGCAAGCTTGAAGACAATTCATAGCAACACGTGCCGTGTGCGGCCGGGCATTGTCTTGTTGAAACGTAAGTCCAGGGTGTCGCAAAAGGAACGGTAACACAACCGGTCGTAGAATGTCGTCTACGTACCGCTGTGCTGTAAGTGTGCCAGAAATGACCACCAAAGGGGTCCGGCTATCAAAGGAGATGGCACCCCAGACCATAACGCCCTGTTGTGGGCATGTGTGGCGTGCGATAGTAAGGGCAGGATCCCCACGCTGCCCTGGACGTCTCCAGACACGTCTGCGGTTGTCGTCAGGACACAGTTGGAAACGGGACGCGTCACTAAAGACTATACATACCCAGTCGTCGCAGTTCCAAGTTGATCGAGCCCGGCACCACTGTAATCGGACTTGACGGTGTAAAGGCGTGAGGGGGTAAGCGGCGTAACGGTCGGCGCGAGCGTAAATTCCGCTCTCTCAGTCGTCTGCAGAGGGTCATGTTGGACACATGTGTGCGGGCCACACGTTGGATAGTTGATAACGACGAATCCGGTGCTGTGACAGCTGCTCTGACAATCGCTCTGTCTTCCCGTTCTGTTGTGGCCCTAGGTCGACCGCTGCCGTCCCGACGCTGACATCTGCCGTTGTTGACCCACTCTTGCCAGCACCGTCCAATCGCCGCATCGCTTCGACCCACATGTCCAGCGATTCTTCGATTCGTCCAACCAGCCTCTTTCAATCCGATAGCACGACCTCTTTCAAACTCTGACATATGCTCGTAATGAGCATGAATCTTATAGTTACAGTATTATAGTATTATAGTTACGAAGCTTATAGTTACAGTCGACGTAAGATATCCACAGTCAAAATGCAACAGAAATTTTGACCACATATTGAGAATCGCTCCTTATATACACCTGCTGAATGCGCAGTTCCGATGCGCTGGAGTTCCCGCTATTCATTCATTGGACACCAAATTTTAATCATTTGCATGTTCGGTCAAAATGTCTTTGCATACGAAATTTCATTACAATCGGACAACTCTTTCTTGGTGCGTCGATTTTTTTTTTGAAAGTGTATTATATAATTTTTAATATTATATAATTATAATATTATATAATTTTATGAAATTATATAATTTTTTATAATATATAATTTTATTATGATATTATATAATTTTATTATGATATTATATAATTTTTTATATTTTTAAAAAATTTAATATTTATGTTATACATGAAATTTTTAAGGTAATTTTAGCTTTTTCTTTCTTATCATTTTTTTAAATGGGGGGCCCGGGCCCCTCGGGCCCCTCGGCCCTTAAAACCGTCTATGAATAAAGGATAGGCGTAATAAACCTTTCTATTTTCCCTTAATTTCGTCAAAAGAAATAACTATATAGGATTAAATTACACTACAAAGGACCAGGGATGGGCAGTATCGAAAATACATGTATTTGAAATACGTATTTTCGATACATTTGTATTTTGTATCGAAAATACAAATTTCTAGGTATTTTGTATTTATAGGGTGATATATGATTGTGGTTACATATTACTATGAAATTATGATAATATGATTAAGATGAAATTATTAAGTGATTATTATTAAAGTATTAAGAGTAGTATTATAGAGATGTATTATAGAGATGTATGTAATTTGTATTTTCGAAAAGTATTTTAAAATACATTTTGCATTTTGTATCGAAAATACATATTTCTATGTATTTTGTATCGACAATACAAGTGTCTGCGTATTTTGTATCGGAAATACTTATTTCTAAGTATTTTGCCCAGCTCTGCAAGGGACCTGAAATAAATTGTCTAGGACCCCACTTTAATCCGATCTTGGTTTTTCCTCTCTAAAAGGCGTATCTTTCAGGCTGCGTTCATAGCATTTGGAACTAAGGCTAGGTTATTTAAAGCAAAAAGAAAGAAAGAAAAGAAAAAAACGTTTAAAATTCATTTATCGTATTTCCAGGTTATTGGTACGTCTTTTTCAGGACAAAGATCGAAGCAAACTACTGTGCCAACATGACCAGAGTGCAATTATTTCTAACTTTAATAAAACAAGATCAACAGCGACCTTTATTCGCTGAGGTTAACTGGTAAAAGAAGAAGAAGAAGAAGAAAATTTCTTTCGTGTTGACTGCCTAGCGTTTAGTATTAATCAAGCAAAAAAACGTTGAATGCTTCCGTTGATGACGTCATAATTTGGCAATTCTGAAGACGAATCTTTTATTGCAAAGTGAAATACTCCCTTCTTCTCGGTGCGTCCATTTTCTTTTTCATCAAAATTAAAATTTATAGTTCTGGCGTAAAGTTTTGGGCGGATGTTGACTTTAATCCTTCTATGTAGTAGATTGTTTTCAGTGTATGAAAGCGTTTATATTAAGAAAAAATTATCTTTCAACATTATTCCCCATACATTTCTATTGAAAACTATTTACACTTCAAGACAATCAAAATTATGGTTTTTACTGTGGCATCATCCATCCATTCTCTTCACACAGACGATGCACAGAGCCATATATATAGAGAGAGAGAGAGAGTTCGGTCACAGGAAGTGCTTGCACCATTTTCGCTCAATCCCTCTCCTCGTTCAGAACAACGTTACACTGTTTCATTTGCTATAATCGACGTATTTTTTGTCTCAAAACGAAATGAAGAGTAATATTACATTTTTCGAGCAAATTTTGTATTTTACCTTTAAAATAAGACATAAATTAATATTTCGATTACTTTTTTCTTCAGGTGATTTATTTCTATGTTTCGAAAGTTGGCGGACAACAAGGAATACAGCTCTGTATTCGTGGGTGATTATATCTGTATATAGTCCGGTTCGAGCAGTGCCGGATTTACATTTAGGCCAAGTAGACTATGGCGCCGAGCTTTTGAATCCCTCAAGAACTCTGAAGGGATCTGACGTTATTTAAATTTAAACGTACATTCAATTTTGTTTATTTATCCGAGAAAATTTCATTATTGATAAATCTGCATATTGCAGATGGTGAACTTCAAAGAGAAGCTTATATTTTTTGACTGAACATTGTCCAGGCGACATTTTTTAGAGGTTCATTTTGTCCTTGCAGTTAAGGTTCACGTCATGGGCGTTCATATGGGGGGACAGAGGGTGCTCAAGCCCCCCGTAGCCGTTTAAAAATTTGATTCGCCCGAACCTGCTATGCATTTACTTTCAAAAGTTTTACAGTCACATTTTAAAATAAGGTACTTTTTAGCTCATTACTAATTGTCAAGCAGTATCAATTATTTTTGTAGCGTTTTGGTATCTTGTACATTCACTAAAATTCTTGACAGCTTTGAGAAGGAGGTAATAATTTTTCTCCGGCCCCCGCCCCCAGAAGTACTCGTATGGGTGCCCATGATTCACGTAAACCTTAATCCGACAGCGAGATTTGAATTCGTACCCCAATTTTAACATTACGGAAAAATTCGTCAGTCTGATTGGCTGTTATCAAAACTACGTCACACCATATTGGCGAAAAAAGTGCCAAATTTTGCTCACATGTTATCTCGTCGCATTGTTGGAAAAATAGTAACGGATATTACGACACAGCATCGCTGGATTTTTGGAACATTGCCAAAGAAGATCGCTCTAGTACGTTTTTTACAAATTGCATACCTGAAAACAAATTACTTTTACCTGTATCAGAGAAGGGTTAGTGGGGGAAGACACCCACACCCCCACCACTTCGGGGTAAACCCCTCGCTGTCCGTTTAGATAGATCTCGAGTTATGCGTGAATTAATTAAAATGTTGAATTACTGATTATTACCGATGATGATGTTATCGCTCTAGATACCAAATTGCAGAAATGCGACAAAAATAAAATTTATCTATCAACTAGTTTATTGGATGAATAAAATTTATGTTTGGCGGAATTTGTTTTATCACACTTATTTTTTCGCCAATATAGCATGACGCGGTTTCGATAGCAGCCAATCAGACTGGCCGAATTTATTGTGCTAAAATTGGATACTAAATTCTTCTCTTTTCCTCTTATGCAATAATATTTCTAGGACCTACCTCTTGATTTGGCATGATTTCATTCCTAAAGTGTTAATTGTTACTGTAGAAAGTGCTAACTGTGCCACTGGCTATGTCTTTACTGCTATGGAAATACAGGGAGCACTTGGATAGCTGCTGGTTCCTACAATTTAAAAAAAAAAAGTTCGGTCTCAGCTCTGGTGGCGTGCGGATGTCTGTCCGGGCTGGCGGGTGTTGGTTCCAGCTCGCTTAAGACGGAGTGCTTGGGATATTCACTTTGGCCGCCGGGCGGAGTTGGATGGATGCCTGCTTCTGCTATTCTGGGACCGGACTCCGCCCTCCCTCGTAATTCGGACTTCGTCGCTAGGGCCGTGCTTGGCCTTCTGTCCATGACGGGCGTTCGTCATTGTCTTCGTCCGCTGCGATCGCTTGGGGGCCAGCTTTCGCAAACAGTGGATGATAATTTGGTATGTAATGCCTGTCCGGACTATGCTGGTCTCGTGCGCCCTGGTTGCGGGGAATGTTTTACGCCTGTTCGCTGCCGCTCGCGGCACCACACCCACTCAACGGTGTCCGGTGGTCTCCTGTAGGAATACCGGCCGGCCCGGGGTGTTCTTCCGCGCCATCCATCTATTTCGGCCGCTCTTCGGGGCGGACTGATCGTGGATGGCCTCCGGTCGACGTTGAATGACGACAATCATGTGAGCTGTGCGTCTCTGTACGCCTGTTTCGATCGACAATCCCCTGCAATGCTCCCTCCCCCCCAGTGTCCCTTCTCGGTCCACTGGTCGTCATATCATATGACAAAAGCCTGTCTGGGAATACAGCGCTGCCCCCTTCGGCGGCCACCCTTCTCATTAAACTCCTTGAACAATATGACGATGAAAAAAAAAAATGAAGACACGAATACAAATTTCGCAAACCAGCACTGCATCTAAGTCTTTAAACCATCTGGTCACCTTTTTTTTTCTGCTTCTAAGACTCCTTCCCCTTTTTCTTCTTCTCCTTTGTCAGTGCTACTCCCATCTCGTGCTAATCGGGACAGGGCTGGAAACAGGATTTACAGCGCCTCCAAGCAGTTTAGCAGATTGCCCCCCCCCCCCAACCAATTAGGTTTAATTACAAATTATATTGATTATGATATTCACGTTTCGCGTCGGACCCCTAGGCAGTTTTCCCCTATCCCCAGCCCTGAATTGGTGTCGTTTGAATTTTTCACCTCTTGCTGTCTGTCCTCAATATACAAATTTTCCTCTAAGCATTGTATTTTTTTCTTTCTTTTTCTGTGTGTATTCCTGACTTTTCTTGGTTAAAGCTCTTGTCAAACTGCTTTATTTGTTCATTATTTTTCCAAAGGTCCACAGTTCAAAAGCCGATGTTTCGTTTCTGGATC
>QLNU02015270.1:83447304-83475711 GCA_006491805.2 Dysdera silvatica
TCACTGTAGTCCGGGGTTTGGTTCCCTAGGCCATAAGAGGTTCGGATTCCTCGGAAAACAGTAGGTCCCGGCGCAGCATGACCATTGTAGTCTTTGAGCCGTAAAACCACAAAACAAACAAACAAACAAACTTTTCCAACTAGTGATAAAATTTTACTTATTATGGCAAACCCTGATTAATTAATCATTGTATTCTTCTGTAAGTTATAGAATTAAAACTATTTTTCATCCGTTCGATCTGCATGTGAAACTGGTAATTACAAAATGTTAATTATAATTTCGGTTAAAAAACTTTTATTATTATTATTTTGTTATTGGTATAACGTAAATATATTTCATACTTTTTTCGAAAAGTTATATATATAAATTTTTTTTTTAGGTATGGTTATACGCTTTAGCCCAGGTTTTCCACTCGCTGGGTCTCGTACTGGGTCCAACTATAATAATGGGCTCCTGCCACAAACCACACAACAATCTCTTAAGGTGAACTCCCAATTGTTATCGGTACATGGAAAACTGTAAGAATTAAACATTGTTACACATTGAATGCCTTTATATGTAATGTGTATTAAAGGACTGCATATGTAACATGTTCTGAATGATTGTATGTGTAACACATTTTGAATGATTGTACGGATAACATGTTTTGATGAGTGTTATGGTTTTTTTTAGGGATACCATCGTTTTGACCACTATTACTCTTATAACTGTTCTTCTAATAAGTTGCATAGCGTTTGGGACACTCGGCCATTTAGCACTGAAGCTGAATCAACCCATTGAAAACGTGCTTAACGATGGTGGGTTTTAAAAAAAAGTTATTATCACCTTAAAAATTTTGAATTGTTTACCTATTCTATCAATTACTTATGTAGTTGTTTACATGATTAAAAGAAAAATAACAGCGGAGAGAGAGAGAGTAGGTGCTGCTTTGTATTCTATGAAACATTATGTAAGATATTATTACCCTTCACAGGGATAACACAATTGCCAAATAATGGTCAACACACAAAACCACCGGGGCGAGATTTTTTGTGAGTTTTCTGTGGAGGATTTTTATTACAAATAAATTTGACACCCACATTTAAAGCATATATATTAGAATTTTTTTAGTATAGGAGAAAAGGAGACGCCTTCCCCATCCTGGATTCAAACTAGGGTCCCTCCGTTTAGCCTATAGTGTCTTAGACCGCTAGATGAATGAGGACAGGAAACAACGCTCTCTTTCTCCGTATATAAGGATGTAAGATATTACCCTTCCCAGGGCAAGCACACTTGCCAAATATTAAACATGGGTGTCAAATTTATTAGTAAGAAAACATGTTTACGTGTCTTGTCATCTAAAATAATCATATAGATTGTTTCTTTCTATTTGGAATAATTCCATTGTTTACACATCTTGTTATCTGAAATAATATCACAGATGTTTCTGTGTCTTAATTGAAATAATTTCTTAATTTATGTATATCTTTTCTTTTCTTTTTTTACATTTTCGATTCCACTTGTTCTGAAGCCATTCATTTTGTATTTTAGATCCCTCCACAGTATTTGTCATCTATTCCGTAGTCATTAGTTCTATGCCTGTTCCCTCCTTTTGGGGTGTGTTATTTTTCCTGATATTTTTATGTTTGGGTCTGGATTCACAGGTAGGTTTAAAGAATCGTTTTTGATGTTTTGAGTTCTTAAAATTGTTGTCACTATTTTATTTTTACTAAAAGCATTTAATTTCTTTTTTGCTTCTGTACCAAAGGATACATGTGGTGAGAATTGTTTTAATACTGGTGATGTTATTTAAACTGCTGCTTGTGTATTTCAACGTGATAAACGTTAGTGAATGTATATGTGTTTGTCGTTCTGTAGCTATTTAATTGCTGCTTTGAATTATTCAAATTAATGCAGCACAACAAAACTATGCAACATTTCATTAATTACTATTGTTATAGACCAGTTGGGCACATACGATTATAAATACTTCTTTCTATCGTTTCTACATTACTTTTTTTTTTACCTATTCACACGTGGGATATGAATAAAACTTATTGCTTTCCTTCTTATTCAAGTTTTAATTTTTTGTAATTTTTATAGTAATTTTGTAATTTTTATAGTAACTTAGTTTCTAGATTAAGCTGTGGCAAAAGGTTGTAGGGCCCCAAACTGCATGTAATAGGTGAGTCCTAAAACGGTTCATAAGCATGATAAAAAGAAATAAAAGATGAAAGGCGGGAGCCCCCAAATTGAAATATTAAAAGTTAAATTCTAATAAATACAAATGCCTCTATAATGACAGGCAGGATATCTAAATCCAGTTAAACCATGATAATTTAAGCCTCCCTCTTCCTTAACTACCGCAATCAATCTTGAAGCAAATTAAACTATATTTAGCTCAGTTGTGGATGGAAATATCAGAGATCATGTTAAGCCATCTGTCCCATCTTGCCAAAGCTTCTTTGTACCCTCTTAAGACATAAAAATACAAACATGTATTTTCAGTACATGCTTTGTGCCATTTCTTTATCATCTGCAGAAGGATGCTGGGAAAATTATAGCTAACTCACCAGCATTCAGCAACGTTGAACATGGTGGATTATCACTGTTGGTTATTGGAAATTATTACTTTTTAATAATTTACAAAGTTCTTGTGTGGTAATTTCCAGATTAAGCTGATGGCTACCCTTGTTTCTGCGCTAAAAGAATCCTACACATTTTGTATAAAACAACGGTTTCGTGGACATTCGCTATTTTTAGCGGCACTTTGCGGAGTCTGCTTCTTAGCTACCATTTTATATTTAACTCAGGTAAGCAAATGATTATTAATAATATTTAATGTAACAAAATATAGTTTTCTGTTCATAGATCATAGCTCATTTATTTAAGTGTGAAAAAATGTATTGTATACTTTACTATAATTAGCTGATATATCCATGATATTGCTTTACATCTATCTATTGTGTATATCTTGCCTTATATATTATTGTATATTTATATATTGCCTTATGCACATATATATTGCATATAGTTCCATTTACATGTAAAAAAAGTATTGTATATTGTACTGCAATCTTATGCACTTCTTTCCGGACTGGCATATGGATATTCCACCGATGCTTCTAATTGTTCGGTGTTTGAGGACACATACAGATATTCGCTGCATTGTATTTTACGTAATTTTCGTGTGTCTCCATAACGACTAATAATACACTAGTTGTATGTGTCTTATTAAAGAAAACAATAAAAATGATACCTAATAATAGATCAGCTCCAGGGCCGTGCACAAGGGGGAGAGTCAGAGTTAACTTCCCCACCCCTTATTTGGACAATACTATTGGCTTAAAATCAAGTTTCTTATAAAAGAGAGCAAAATTCTATCAAAAACCCCTCTGTTGTTTGAGATTCTATGCATAGGACCTGGTCATCTCACAAAAATTGAACTAGTGGCAATAATGTTTGTGCATGTGGAGGGGGATTAATAATGCAATAGTAGGCAGTAGCGTAGCAATTAAAAATTGTGGTGAGCTCAAGTAGTTTTAAAGAAGATCATGTGATGTAATGTTAAAGAGTAGAATTCGTTTTAACATTCAATGAGGTGAGAGCTTGGGCCCCATTTTCCTACGTCATTAACAGTAGGGTTGCTAGGGGGACTATTTATGTGCGAAGAGTGGAAGATCATTGATATTTGAACTGCAAAAAGTCAATTTGTGTGTGGGCCCTGCATTGGTGCCACTATCACGAGTTTAACTCACCCCAGTGGTGCCAAAGAAAAGAATGCTTACTGACTAATTGTTCACTATGGTCTAGGGGTTGGTTCCCTAGCGCTCAAGAGGTTTAGATTCCCTGGAAAACTAGAGCCTTCTGCAGCATGACCTTTGCAGTTCTTGCACTGTAAGAGCACAATCTACTTTTGCTTGTTCAGCTGTGAATGCAGTTAGTTATTCACCAAGCCGTAACTTAGCAATGAGGTTTTTTTTTTTTTTAAATAAGAATGGAACTGATTAGTTACTCTTCTGTTATGAAGGTGTTCTACATATTTTGGAGACATTTGCATTCTGTTCAGCTATCAGGAGTTAATAATGAACTGACCAGACATGCTATGAATTCCTACTTGTAACTGATGTGGAAATTGACTCAGTACTTATAGTTATCAATGTTGTTGATCATTAGACCATTAGGGGGGAAAGAAAAGAAGAAAGAATAAAAAATAGAAATTGAAAGGAAGATCATATAATTTGTACATTATATCAGGCAACATGTGGCTCTCCAGTTATCATTCATTAGGTTAATTCACCGCCAGGTGGCGCTAAAATCTCAATTTACCATGGATGGTAGGTAATCAAAGCTCCATTGTAATTTAGACATTTAATGAAATCAGTTTGTCACCAAATGGCACTTCAGTCACTTACCAGGTGGCGCTAGAGTCTCCAATTATAACCATGACCTGGAGCACTACTATATTTTCCGAACGAGCATATTGATCAGGATCACCATTTATTTTGATGGCGGTCTATTTTGAGAGTGCGCTAGACTTCTTCGGGTCAGCAAACAGCCAAAATGCAGACCAACTAGGAGAAACTGCTTAAAAAACAAAGAAGGATATGGAAGGGTTATTCATATATGATTAGGTTTTCGATGTGCCACCTGGAGAGGGTTCTTACTAGAATGTGTTTTGCGTAGAGAGAAGGAAACATACTACTTACTGAAGCTGGAATATATATCATGTTTCTATCTCCCCACCTAAAACGCAAGTTCCTAAGCATAAACCGTGTAAAAATGGCATATCGGAAACGTAATAATATTCATGGAAATATTCGACGAAACAATACGCAATATAAATAAGAGACAAAAAACAACGTTTTAAAAGAGTATTTATGGCAAGATTGAATTCAATCTACGCGTTTCGGGCAATAAAAGTATTCTACCATGTTCACTCCCGAAGAAAGGCAGACTTTTATCACCCGAAACGTGTAGATTGAATTCAATCTTGCCATAAATAAGCTTTCAAAATGTTGTTTTTTGTCTCTTATTTGTAATAATATTCGTTGAAATGTATCATTGCCAATAGTGTGTCAAATTCTCATCATGCTTGTCGTCAAGCAATGATGTTTCATGACTTCCTTTTTTTTTTAAACCAAATTTCCAGTATTGTTTGCCTTCTTCCCACTTGCTGATGCCTTGTTTTTTCAAAGTACTGTTTCCAATTTGGCAGTGACCTAGGAGGTGACGATAATTAGACATATGATTGCTGCTAACAGGGCTTTCCTTAAGCAGGGGCAAGTGGGGCCCCCACAGAGCATAATCCTCAAATTTGAATTTTTTGTAATATTGAAAATTTCCCCAAAAATATTTTTACTTCAGATCTCGCATTTCGTGCCATCTAGTGGCCCTACATTATTCCATTTTCTTTTGTTTTCTTACTCGTATATGTATGGGCCCCCGAAATATGTTTTGCCTCGGGGCCCCACATTAGCTAAGGATGGCCCTGGCTGGTAATATTATGTTTTTATCAGAAAAGACATCATGCCTTCTATTTATCGCCAGCTCAAGGTCCAGATGTGGATCAGTCTGCCATTTAACGACTCCTGGCATAGATTCTGAACATTCAATTAGATTAATTAACTAATCATTATAGTTAATAAGAATGGGATTAATTAATTTATGAAATTTTTTTAATTAGAATTTTATCATGGTTTTATATATAACTCCGTATCATCAATATCTGTTCATGAATTTCTTATCAGGCAGGTATTTACTACCTTCAGTTAGTGGACCATTACATTGCTGTGTTAGCAGTCTGCGTACTTGCCCTACTCGAAGTTTGCACGCTTGGCTGGTTATACGGTAAGAATAATTCTAAAGATATAAGAAAAGAAATCGTTTATTCTGCTCAAAACCAATGGTTTGATTTAATTATTCATGCAGTGGCATACGCAGAAACTTTATTCTAAAGGAAAGAGTTACAGAACTAATACTTCAAATACAGGGTGTTCCAAAAGCATTGACCACAGCTCTAATTCCTTAAATATATATCCTAGATATATATATTAAATTGCAAAGAAGCAAAACAAGTATAATAAAAAAATTTTTTTTTAAAGTCAATTCCTTCAATGCGCTGCTCAAATAAAAGGGAAGAAAGGGAAAAATTGCGAAAAGCAATTTTGGCGACACATTTGGCTGTAATTGGCGGCAAGCATTAATCGCCAAATACACCAAAGGAAAGCAAAAAAAAAATCATTTAAATTTAATTAATGAATTAATATTTGAAAAAACTGTATTAACATCAAGTGTCATCCACTACAAGTTTAAAAAAATTTATTTGAACTTGATTGGATGGATAGAAAGTATTTTATTAACGATTGAAAATTTGAACAAGATATATATATATATATATAAGCATAGGAGAGTATGGCGCTAATAGAAGGAAAAAAAAAGGTGCAGAATTTTATGAAATCGATTAAAATTGCAGAGGATTATGACATAGTGTGAACAAACACAAAATTTTAATTTTTATACGATCTCTGTACACAAAAATTCCCAATGAGTAAAATGTGCCTCATACTCCAATAGGTCAATATACAAAATTTCAGCATTCTAGTGGGAAAAGAACCAGAGATATGAAGACCCAAAATAACGTGGCTCAGTATCATGAATTTCTCTCTTCCCTGCATGTACCTTTTCTCCCGTCAAAAAGCAGTGTAAGGCAGTTATTTTGAGTTTTCATATCTTTGATTCTTTTTCTACCAGAATGCTGAAATTTTGTATATTGACCTATTGGATTATGGGGCACATTTCACTTATTGGAAATTTTGAAAATTGATTTTGTGTGTGTGTGTGTAGGGACTGTACAAAATTTAAATTTTGTATTTCTTCGAAAAATAATCCTCTGCAATTTTAATTGATTTCATAAAATTCTGCACCTTTTTTTTACGCCACTTTCCAATTTAATACATATGTCTAGGATCAATATTTACGGAATTAGCAGTCCATAGTAAAGAACCACAGTCCATGTTTTTAGGACACCCTGTATATACGATATACAATAGGATCCACTTATAATGAGCCTGCGTTTAGCGAGTTTCCAAATTCAATGGAGAAAGTACGGATTTTGTTTTGTATAGCATACATATATGTTGTTTGTAATATGTGTGTATGCACATGTGTTGTTGCCTATATAGACATTATTTTCAAACTTTGAAATTTTAACACCCAAAACAGATTTAGCAAGCAACCAGATATGGCAAGCATTTTCATTGGTCCCAGACTTTTCATTATATCTTGTCCTTCTATATTTATACTTAATGGGGGGTAGTTATGACCCTCATGACCCCCCCCCCCGGCATATGCCTATTCATTCATGATGAATCATCGTCATCTAACTATATAATTTTAAACCATGTAATTGATTCCTTCTCTGCAAAGCAATTAGCTACTGTCAATTTATTGTTTCAGGTTCTGCAACCTTGGCTACGAACATTCAACAGATGACTGGCAAAAACCCATCGTACTTTTACAAGGTTATGTGGATGGTTCTCAGCCCACTTTCAATTACAGTAATGTCTTCTATTTACAGTATTAATACAGTGAAATTGATTAAATTACATGTATTTCTCAATTCCAACATGCTAGATAGTTGCATTAATTATAGTCGTAACAATACTTCAATCACGGTACTTAAAATTCTGTCTTTCAATGTCAGTATCAATAAAAATGAAATTGGTTAAATCTAATATCATTGCTATTCATAATTTTTCTTGGGGTATAGAATATATTCCATCATTATTACCCATTAAAGAGAACAGGTTCCGAAACAATCCACAAAAAAAAAATGTTTACGTATTCCAAATTATTAAACACAATTCAATTTTTAGGAACGTACACTTTGGGAGAAATCTGTAATTTTGAGTCATTCATTCTGAATGGGAAAGATTATTTTTGTGAAGTGAATGACTATAATGAGATCCATTGCCAGTAGTGAGTTACTAAAATTTCAATTCCTGGTTCTATGAATTGCAGATAGTTTTACATTTGGTTCATTGGGAACCTGATTTCTCATTCAACATGTATGTGTGTGTATATATATATCATAATTATCGACAGCCATTTTCAATCCACTGAAGGATGGAGGTCTCTCTGTTATCACACATACATGTAGTACGGTGAAAGAAATATAGAGGAAGCAGTCTTAAGCTCACCACATGGGCCAAACGGATTGGCAAACTGGACCTACAGTTCGTCTATGAATCCGAACTTCAGTCACCACAGCCAAAGCTACAACTTCATATCCATATACAAAAAATTGTGCCAAAATGAGAACTATGACCCTCTGTCTCTTCATTCCCTCACTCGGCATACACCTATGCCTGAAACGTATTTTACTGTTTGTTCTCAATATATGTTGCCCCGCAAATGTATTTTAGTCTTTGTGTTCAATATATAAATACATATCGCCTAAAATGCGTTTCGATGTTTGTGTTCAAATATGTCACCTGAAACGTATTTCAACATTTGTGTGACTTTTTTTTTTTAGATCGTTTTGGCATTCAGCGCTATCATGTTGACAGGAAACGTCATACAGAGGAACTACACTTATCCAACTTGGGCACATGGTGTTGGATGGTTCCTCTTCAGTTTAACGTTATGTTGGGTACCGTTACTTGCACTCGTGGCTTATCGACGAGCTCCAAAGATTCAAGTCTTCAGTGTAAGTGTGGCTTAATGCAATTGGAACATTTTTTTTACAAAATTCGCTGTACATTTTTATTCTTTTTAAGCACAGCGACTTAATTAGAAAAGGTGGAACCCCCAATGAAAACCTTAGTACCCCCCCCCCCCGATCCCTTGTCTATCTCCTCCCTGTCTAGTCAAAAATACCTTGACTTTTGCTGAAAGTCCATTTCAAGTATCTATATATGTTGTGATGAATTTTATGAACTGTTTTTAATTACTCTTTTATTATTATTTAAAAGATACCCCCTTAATCAATTAAATTGAGGGGGGGGGGGCTTTAATCACATACAGCTTTCATAAAAGATTCCTATTCGATGTTTAACAAGTCTTTTATAACCCCCCCTCCCCATTCTCTCTCTCTCTCCTCTATATATGTCATGATTCATGGACTGCCTCTTTTTCTCTCTTCTTGGGGATTTCAGTCTAGTTGCTCATCTACTAGCGCCCTTCAGTTTCTTCAGTGTTTGTTCCAGCCAACTCTTTATCTCCTCCTCTTCTTCTAATTGTTCTTTGATTTCCTATATTTGATAGTTCTTTATTGGCTGGTGCACATTCAATATTATACAGAAGAAACTATTGGTGTAAAGTTGAATTTTGTAACTATACTCATAGGCGTTAATTTGGTAATTTAACCTGGGAAAGGGCAAAAATATAATTTTGCCAATGCTCAAAAATAATTGGCATATGCACCCTTGCCTCCGCACCACTCTCCAGATTATGTCTCAGTCACTATCTATGTAATTAAGAGTATATTGTTAAATTGCCTAATAATCTCATGATGATTCTTTCAGCGGGTCAATTATACACTACAGCCAAAGAACCGCACGTGCAGTGAGTCAATGTGGGAGCCAAAACCGATGATTATTTTGAATGAGTCAATGTACAATGACGACTACTCTGATTACAAAATGGCTCAAATCCCTTCCTTGGCAAACTCTCTGCAGTCGTTTGCTTCAGAGAGGCAGTCTACAGTGGAGAAGCCGGACCAAGAAACCAATTTCTAGGCCATGTGTATGCTGCTTTAGTACGAAACATATGAACCGGGAATGTAATGAATATATTTATCAAAAGACATTCAACCAGAATGCCGTCAGATTCCCAGCAAGTCTTCTAGGCACGCTCATGAATCGATTGGTTTTGCCCCTGTTCCCAACACTTCATGTAGCAGCCTCTTTCCTTCCTTTAGGAACATGTTCCATGAAAATTGCGATTTGAAGAATTTGAAGTTCATGCACGAAGACGTTGAAGATTTGCGGTGCTCCTGTTTGGTGTGTGTGCATTTATCATGGTAGCTTACATTTGCCACAACAGTGTGTATTTAACTGATTGAGGTCCAGGGCCATGCACAAGGAGGGACATCTGGAGGGTCAAAACCTCCCCATTTGGGCAATATTATTAACTGTAAAATAAAATTCTTAATGAGAAAATTTGTTTCCCCTCAAAAACACCCCCCTTGTTTATAATACTGTGCACGGGCCTGTTGATGCCAATCAGTGTGAAAATAGATTATTCATTTAATTAAAATACAGGAATTGAAAATGTACTTTCCATTTGTAAGAATATCGACTGATGATGATATCATGTACGAAACTTTTTAGCTATTAATGGGGCTAAAGTTAAGGGAGGGGAGACACAAGCCCCACTATAGAATATAGGTAGTATACCTGAGGGCGTGGGATCCAAAAAATGTATGGGCCCATAGTTTTACAACATTGTCTAACCTGAGGTTCCCAAACTGGATTCCATGAATTCAGGTCCTGAAATTTAATGTCTGGAACTCTGCTCGAAATTCTTAAATAACCTTATGATTCAGAAATAGAGTAGGCTAATTACATTTTTCCTTCGTTGATTATAATCAATTAATAAAATGTCTGTTCACTTGTGCTATCCACCCATGAGAAAACGTTAAATTGTATTCCTAATATAAAAAAATAAATAATACATTGTGTAATTATTTCTTTCTTGGTGGTTAGGGAAGTAAAAACTTAACATAAATCTAAAAGGATTGGGAAAATAAAATTTAAATGGCTGGAAATAAAAAGCAAGAATTCGATGAAAACACAAAAAATGCAAGAATTCAATGAAAACACAAAAAATGCAAGAATTCAATGAAAACACAAAAAATGCAAGAATTCAATGAAAACACAAAAAAAGCAAGAATTCAGTGAAAACACAAAAAAAATGCAAGAATTCAATGAAAACACAAAAAAAGCAAGAATTCAATGAAAACACAAAAAATGCAAGAATTCAAGGGGAGCCACAAGGAAATAATCAAGGGGATGGAACAAAAAACTCGCAAGAATTTGAGATGATGACACTTGAAACTAGCAAGAATTCAAAAGAGCAACAAAAACAAAAAAAAATAGCAGCAATTCAAGGAAGCCAAAAATTGAAGAAGACCATAACAAATAACCAAGAGCATGGCAAAGAACTAGAACCCTCACTGTTGGCCAAGTTTCTATCGAAGATTGGTTATCATTTCCGTTTTTGTTGCATTGTAATAGCTTGAGTTAAGATGAAATTGATGTTCAAACATCGCATTAAGTTTTCAATCCCGTCGTGTAGCTTTAGGACATAGAACTAGTTTTTAGTAGCTGCCACACACTGAGCTATATTACAACTGGAGTACAGACTTCCCATGCTGTTTTGGAAGGACTGCATCACCCCTTTATTTATACGCGTTAGGCACTTGGCGCAGTATAGCCCAGATGCTCTTGCGCCATAAAAAAGCCAAACAAACATTATACGCGGTAGGCAAACAACCAGCTTCAATGGGACTTGTGATGTTAACGGATACTTTTAAGGGTAAAAACTAAAGGAGCTATCTCATGTTAAGTTAATGTAAATCAAAGAAATAACGCAGGACATTTAGTAAAAATGTCTTCCATCTTCAAATTGTGTTAAGAAGTAGGAATAATTTGGATTTTAGTTGAAAACTATATACTCAGTTAAAAGGCCGATATTCAGAGCTTATTTTTGTGTTTTTCTACAACTTCATAAATTGACGATTATTAGTGTCTACTTTGGTTAATTGACCTTCGAAGGTCAATTAGTTTAGAAAGTGATAAAAAAATTCTACGGCATTCATATGGTATATAAAAGTCGAATTTATAATTTTTTAATTTAAAAAGCAAATATATATCACACGGCATATAACAAAACTAATCTAAAACACACAGAGTCATGGGCGTAATATGACAGGGGCAAGGGGGAGGCACTTGCCCCTAGTTTTTTTTTTTTTTTTTTAGAAAGGAGGCAAAATCGTACCCTTGCAATTTTGGGCTTTTGTTCCCCCTCCCCAAAGTTTACACTATATTTAACCTCAAAGTTAAGTCTATACACAAAGTAGTTATGAAATATTGTATTTTTAAATTAAATGTAAATTTTAACAGCGGGTAGTATTGATGGGATTAGGTTTCGGTGCTCGTTCACGAATTGTTTGCCTAACACGCTTACGAAGTGTATCCTTCCGCATCAAAAAAACTGGCTTCAAGTGCCGTTGGGCTGTTGAATAGGGAGTCCACACTCCAGTTGTAATTTAGCTCAGTACTGCCACAGGGCAATGACTGATTGCCAACACTGCCTTCACAACCCTTATTTTGTGTTGCAACCGTATCTAAAGATACACTAAAACGTAGGAAACATTTATAATGTAAACAACATTTATAATCACAGTTAAAACTTTGTTAGATGGTTTATGGCCATTTCAAAAACATGCAAGCTTCCTTTCTCAGAGCAAAATTAGCACTGACAGAGACCATGTGCGAGAAGTCCTCTGATGCTAACATACCAGCCATAAATCAGTTCAAGGAAACCAGTTGTGGGTCCGTAGATGTGTTTCTTGTCATGACTATTATCCACTTAAAAGAACTTCTTTCGCCCCATGCCAAGAGACATGTCCACAGACCCACAACCGATTTCTTTGAATTGATTTATGACCGGTGCATTGGCATCAGAGGACTTCTTGCATATTGTCTCTGTCAGTGCTGTTGTAGTTCTAAGGAAGGAAGGAAGTTTGCATGCTTCCAAAATGGCCATAAACCGCCTAATAAAGTTTTTTAACTGCAGTTATATGTGTTGTTTACATTGTAATTTATATCTGAAGATTTGGAAGCTATTCTTTTCAAAACGTCTGTATGCATCTTACTTTCGGTGATGTCATTGGCAACTCTTCATTCTAAGGTTTGATTTAACACTAGTGCATTTCTACTATTCCTACATTTGGCTGAAGTACCACTAAACCCACAGCACTGTGTTCAAGTTTCAATCTTGAAAAAAAAAATATATATATATTACGCCTGTCACTAATTTAATGGGATGTGAAGTGTGACTATAACTTGGGTTGGATTTCTGGCCACTTTACCAACCGGATGTATTTTTCTTTCTAGTCCCGATTTTGCATTAATTCCCCCATTTTTCTGCTTGCCTCTTCTTTCATTTGTCGTTTTAGTGGGATGGTCGTGAGTTTGATTTCCTTCTCGCTGGTCATAATTCAGAATATCACCACTCAGATCTCTCGACTCATCTCGTCATCCAAACTGCTCCATTTCATAGCAAAGAGTGTCCAGATTATCCTTCCCATCAACTCATTTGCAGGCTTTGCCCCTACCTCACTTGGAGAACAACTGCTTCCAGCATCTAACCTTCCTATATCTTTTTACATGCAAAGCAAGACTACACATAGCTTGTATCAATACCGTAATCATCTTTTCTGTGGTTTTGAATCTTTCAGAGTTTAAACATACCCATCTGGAGATCACTTTAAACTACAAATCTTGTCTGAAGTTTAAGTGAGCTTAAAAATACCAGTAGCCATATTGGTGGCATTAGATTTGCTTAACTACTCATTGATGCATGTGGAATTACTGATATATATTTTTTAATTATTAAATTTTCTGCAAGTTTTTCGTTTTTTTATCATTTGCGATTTAACACAGTGATCGTTGCTACTGTAGGTATAAGTGCAAGCTTCTTCGATGATACCAGACAACATTGCAATATATAGTTATACATGGTTTTTTTTATATAAATGTTCAGTGTTACAAAAACTTTAATATATTTTTATAGTTCAATAAAAAGTTTTAGCTGTTTCCTGTGCATTTCTGTTTAGAGTCACTTCGAGTAAGTTCACTAACACAAGCTTCTTAACACTCTTGAATTACACGTGCATTATACAGGGTGGTCCTAAACTCTACCGACAAAATAAGAGGAGTTGTTGTGAACACCAAATAAGGCATATTTGCCCATATCCCCGTGTCTACAAAGGGGCCGGTTTGGCTGTAGAGCGTAACTACTGTTTACGTCCATCACGTTGCTACGTAGCCAATTGCATTCCACAAATGGCTACAATGCGCCATTTCAAGAATTTTTCAAATTATTTAATTTCAGCGGACGTCACTCTCTATGGCGATTTTTTAAAATCAGTTAAATTCACCGGAATTGTATGTGTAGAATTCGCCGCTTCAGGTGCGAGTGTATGAATTCTACACATGCAATTCCGGTGAATTTAACTGATTTTAAAAAATTGCCGGAGAGAGCCCGACGTCTGTTGACATTAAATAATTTGAAAAATTTTTAAAATGGCGCATTGTAGCCATTTATGGAAACCTTAAATGGGGTGGATGCAAATACTAAATTCACTGTAGTGCCCGAACGGCTAATTTTTGGAAAAAAATTCACTGAACAAAAAATGTTTATTTTGATGTTCTTCACCTGTTACACATACTTGGCAGTTCCCAACTCTTTTCCAGTCTGTTAAAAAAGGCATTTTTAGGCTTATTTTCACTAAACAGTAACACAGATCAAAATCAGAAAACGGAATTCCGGATTTTTTTGTCTCTGCTGTATTATTAGCTCATTCACTTAAATTATGTATCAAAAATTGCATTTAATTCATGCAATTGGCTACGTAGCAACGTGATGGGCATAAACTGTAGTTACGCTCTACAGCCAAACCGTCCCCTTTGCGGACACGGGGATAAAGGCAAACATGCTTTACTTGGTGTGCCCAACAACCCCCCCTCTTATTTTGTCAGTAGAGTTCAGGACCACCCTGTATATTCCTATATTTTCACCCCCTATATATACACTATATGCCCAAAAGTATCCGGACACTTTGGATTTTTTGTTTTTTTTTTCGAATTTCTAAAAAACCACTCGGCCAATTGTTCTCTAACTTTGGAGATATATAGAAGGTGCTTGAATGCACACTTTCCAATAAAGTTTCGGTGACTTGTGCATTTAGGGGACCACCCACATATTGACAAAGTGAAAAAATATATTTGATCACCCTGTATCATAAAAAGCTGGAAATTATTTGTAACTTTCAGAAAATATTTAACCAGCTATGCTTAATGCCAGTGTGCATTTTTGTAAAATAAACATGTATATTCATGAAGATAGAAACGTTTCTTTAAGAAAACCCAAATTTTGTCACATGTTTTTTGCATATAATATCCACAATTTTCAGTCAGATTTCACGAAACTTACAGAACATTTGTCAACGTACAAGAAAAATATTATACTTAAATTAGAAATTAATATATTGAATACACGATGAGATATGAGCATTTGAAGAAAATAATTTTTTACTGCGCATGCGCGAAAGATATGAATAACTTTCTTTCATAATTTTGTAGTCAATAGTATAGGGCAACTTAAAAAAAATACCAGTGGGATATCTTGAAAATTCAGAAAGTTATCGATGATATAGTGAGCCGTATTTCTCTAATTCTCTGAAAGTAGCTAGATGATAAGGGTTTTTTCCACAAATTGTCATATTCCAAATTACCAAACACCCCTGTTCTGAAAATGAAATATTCCAGATTTATGCAAATAAGGATCAAAAGTATCCGGGCATCTCTCTACGTGGTGGATTCTGTTAGTGATGTCAAATTTCTGGCTCTCAGACAAGTATAAAAGAAGTCTGATGAGTTAACAATTATAATTTCGTCAGCTGCGGTCAACTAGCATGTTTTATGCAGGCTGCTGGCTCATGAAAAAATATTGAATTGTTTCATACAAAAATAAAGCTTATTCCTTACTTCCTTCTGCAGTTTAAATTTATATACTTTATTCTGCTCACATTTTGTAATATCTCAAAATGCTGGAGAACTAATGTAACATACTGTCTTCCTTGAACCGTGTTTTAGTTTTCTAGCATATATGGGCATTAGGGGTGGTTTTATCGGTTTTCAGTGAACGGAAATTTAAAAAAAATCAGTTTGAGACTTATTGATTTCTCAATATGCTGGTAAGAACACCTTTCCAATGGCATGCTTTGAAAATGTCACTATTTGGAAGCACATCTACATATGCAGAAAGTTCATAATGGGGTTATAGAGCTACAGCATTCCATATATTCATATGTATGTACATAGTTTGTACTCTTTTTAGAGAATTAAAATTAAGCACCCGTAACACATGATGATCACATTAAAGGGGGGGGACGGACAATGTGTGTTTATATATATATATCTATATTATACTATGTGTTTATACATATATATGTATAAACACACATAGGGAACCAAGGCTGTAACCAGGATTTAATGTGGGAAGAGTTCGAAATTTTTTAAAGCATTTACCTATGCAATCACAGCATGCAAGGCCGTAGCCAAGTCCCATTAAAAATTTAGTTTTGGTGGGGGACACCGGTCCCTAAGATCTTCCCCTTTGTATACAGGCATGTAGGGAACTTAAGCACAGATCGTAATATCATACTTGCAAACTTTTAGGGCTGCTAGGGTAACTTTGCTCTGATGGCAAAAACTGGTTCCAAAACATCGAATTGAATGGAAATTCAAGGGTACTGGTCGATCACCATAAAATTTTATTGTGAATACTAATGTGAGTAGACGTTTAGAGTATGGACTTTAATTTCTAGACAGTGGTTGTAGGCTATAAAAGTTATTTACAATAAGCTAGTAAGCATGAAATACATACACACATGCATACACTGAGGAGCCAAAACATTAAACCACTTACCTAATAACGTGTAGGTCTACCTCTGGAGTGTAAAAGAGCCTGGATACGGCGTGCCATGCCTTCAATTAGATGCTGATAGGTTGCACATGGGATATCACATCATACTTGCAACAGAAGTTGGCCCAAAGTTTTATAAATTCCGTGGTGGTGATGTTAATGCTCGGATACGTTGTTCTAAGTGAAATTACAGCTATTCGACAGGATTCATGTCAGCAAAATTTGGGGGCCATGGCAATAAAGAAAACTCAATCTCATGTTCCTCGAACCATACAAGCTTTGTGGCAGGGAGCATTATCCTGTTGTATGATGCCATTGCCGTCTGGAAAGACGATGAACATGAATGGGTGTAACTAGTCCCACAAGATGTTTAAGTATGTGGAAGCATTGAGATTGCGTTGAACAATGACAATGAAAAATTCGCCCACATCATAACACACCCGCCATCTAGTACCAAACTGGCACCTTGCTTCCTTCCAGCAGTGGTGCCAGGTAAGTTTCCCTCCTTGAGCGTTGCACACAAACGTGTCCATCCACATGATGTAAAGAAAAACAAGATCCATCTGTCCATGTGACTTTTTTCCACTCTTCAACTATCCAACGGGGCATGACTACATGTCCACAGCATGCGTTTATGGAGATGAGTTGCGGTGAGCATAGGCACACGAATGAGGCAATGACTTCGTAGCCCCATAGACAACTATGTACAGTGAACAGTGTGTTTCAACACATTCTGTACATCAACACTATTAAATTCCTTACTAATTTCCATGACGATAGCATGCGGATCCACACGAACAAGCCGATGAAATCTTCGTTCCCCTCGGCCATCGATGGCCTTGGCCAACCAACACCTTGTCTTCGGATAGATGTTTCACCTGTTTGCAACCATCTCTGATAATGCAAACTACTGCATATTGTGAACAGCTGATTAGACATGTAATTTCTGACATGCTCTTACCCAGCTGTCTTGCCATCATAATCCGTCAAAGTCCGATACATCCTTATCTTTACCCACCGACGGAGCACAGTCCCATGCTTTTATACACCAACTCAATTTGATTGGTACTGCAGACAACTTCATCTGCATAATGCTTAGGTGGTTTTAATATGTTGGCTCTTTGGTGTGTATATATATATGTATGTGTGCATGCACAAAGTATAACAAAAGCACGTGTACATATAAATATGAATGTCCTTGGGTTCAATTTACCCCCCCCCCCCTGTCATCATGCATCATGGGTGCTTAATTTTAATTCTCCAAAAAGAGTATGAAACATGAACATGTTTTAGAAAATGCTTGCAAAAGAGAATAATTCCCCATCAAACCTTTTTGTTTTACAATTTAAAAATTAAGCATTTTAATCCAAATCTATAAAAAATTAAACGCTTTTCAGGACCCTTAAAAATAATTTGGCTAAATTAAGCACTTTTAAGTACCCGTACAAACCCTGATGTATACAAAATTTCATTGCAATGGGAATTACAACTCCCACCCCCACATATGCTAGTGCATCTGCGAACAGCTCTTTTCAAGAATGAAGTTGGTAAAGTCTAAAGTTAGGACCAGAATAACTGACGTCTACCTTAAAAACACTCAAGATTGCAACATCAAAGATGACTTGGTATGGACAGACTTGTTAAAAATAAGCAATGCCAAAAATCTTGCTAAAAGTTCTAATTCCACTTTATGTATTAATAACTAGAAATTTTATAAACTTTTTTTGCTTCCATACATACTTTACATTGCAATATATATATATGTTAAGCATATATATTCAAACCCAGAGGTGGATCCAGAAAGTATTTTCCGATGGGTGTGTAAAACCAATATACCCAAGAAAAAATGGCAATCAAGGTGGATTTGCCTTCGTTCAGCCCTGATGTTGCTGGTACAGTAGTGTAGCTCGCGAGTCAGCAAAAATAACCAAAATTGGCCCTTGGACTGAAGACTCCAGATTTAGAGGATAATGGTGTCATCAAATAACGGTTTGAGCATGGTGTTGACTACGTCCTGGCACCACTCACTCAGTTCCGGCTGATCGAATGCTTTTCCAATATTGCTCTGACTGCTTATACAGTCCAAAAAAACCCACGCAATTTTATAATCCATTCGCCCTGGCCAGTCACTGCTTTTTTACAATTTACCTGCTTTTAAACACAATACAAGTAACTTTACAGTGAATGATCACACATCTTCAGAATGCACTTGGTCCGAGTGCACTCTGTGATCGTGTCAACCCAGCTTTAAACATGTATAAATGAAAGAATTCATAACCAGTAGCGTAGTAATTCAAAATTCATGGGCTGGGGGCTCAAGTGGCTTAAAGGAGATTATGTGATGCAGCCTTAGGGAAAATTTGTATTGATAATCCAATGGGGGGGGGGGGGAAGAGCTTGAACCCCTCCCTTTTCTACACCACTGCACACAACCGAAAATAAAATTCAACACACCAATTATTAAAAAGGATATATTCTAATAATGCCTTATCTAAAGATCAGGGCCGATGACATCAGGAGGCAAATGCCCAGGGATCTTAAGTGAGCCTAATGCATGTAATTTGTTACATAAATACATGTAATTCGTTATTAAACATATTTGGTGGAAGCGTGTAATTTGCTAAACTGACTGGAGGTCTGTAAATCGTGTTTCCAGCCATGCTAAGGATTTGTAATTACATCCCAAGCTGTGCCTACGATTGAAAAAATCTGGGGTTACTAAAAGGGTGACACTCTTTTAATAACCACTCATTAGTTATAAAAGTTGAAGAAATTAACTTATTGAAAAAACAAAAAACTCAAAAATTTTCGTAACACAATATGGGAACCTTAATTTTTTTTTTTAGTGGGAGGAGGCAAAAAATAACAAATCAGATCTGATAATAGCACATGACTATCGTAATAGCTGTTAACACTTTCATCAATAAAATGCAACTGTAGCATAAGTAGATCCAGGGACCTACCGAAGATATTTTTTTAGATCAATCCTTGAACCACGCCAAATAAATTTTGTTAATTTATTCCATCATAACCAATACTGATTATATTATTCAGATACAGAATAAATTTTTATTCTATTTCGATAGGAAGACCCCTTATGCCTACAACCCTGTTTTCTTAAATTAGATTTTTTTTAAATGTAATTCTGAACAAATGAGGAAGGTATAAATGGTGTTCCACCATCTTTCTTCCCCTTCACTTATGGGAGTATTTAGTATACTTTGAAGCAAGCTCTTGCAGATACCCCTTTTGCGGGGAGGGATATATCCTTTTTCAGTAATTCCCTGCCTTATTTCCAACAGATAAATTGTTCATGGGAGTGTGCACATATTTAATATGATACATATTTGAAATTTTAGGTAGCTTTTTAAAATTCAAATAATACATAAAATTATATAAATAGCACATACAAGCAAGTGAAAGAAAATTGCCTAAGGTCGATATTTAAATTTAGCGAGTTTCAATTAACATTAATTCGCAACTCTAATTCTCAAGTAACTCGGTAGGTTTTCAACGTTAACAATAGCTATCATTATTGCATTTACGGAAGACCTTTACCTTACCCTTTTTATTGCAGACAGACAGAAAAAGCAATAATAAGTTCGATATCTTGAAACCTGCTAAAAAATTAATACAACTAATAAACTATTGTGTGAGGGACTAAGTCAGGGTTCGGCAACATATGGCACACAGACACTTTTGGATGGCATGTGGAGTGATTTTAAAATAAAACTCATTGTATATATAAAAATCCCCTCCCAGAATAAGGGTTTTTATTCTCTTAATTAACTGATCTATTAATTTTCAGTAATAATTAAATTGTAAATTTAACTTCAAATATTTGGCTGAGTGTAGCCTGGCACACAGAAGGAAAATGCAGCATTACTTTGGCACAACACCTTTAAAAGGTTGCCGACCCACGGCCTAAGTGGTTATGTGACTCTCTTTACACTTAGGTTAGTCTCGTAATAATATATATACACAAGGATTTCACACAGGTGATTTAAAAATTGAAGTTTATTTTTGTAAATTACAAAATACGATTTCGAGAAATTTACATAGCTTATATAACAGTCATGCAATCAGCTGTCAAATATCTTGAGCAGCAATACTTTGCCTCAAATATTCTTGATACAATTGGTGCTGAAAAAAAAATTATATACATGTGTAATTATCGTTTTACAATACATGAGTAAGTTAGAAACGTATTTTATGAATAATTAAAATACAATATTCTTCAGCACCTTCCAAGCCGGTTATTACCAAATGTGCATCAAATTAGCAATTCTCATTGGTTTAAAAAAAATACATAATCATAATGTGAATTTTTAAGTTTAATCGAAAATACATGAACTTTTCCAACGTAATATTGAATCAACATCATCAATGTGACAAAAAAAGTGTTATATATATAAAAAGGCCATGATCAGTTTTATGCACTCAAAAAAATTGTCTGTATTATATTCTGGGACTATATCGTCTGACAAAGGATGACACGTAAAGGTTAAAATTCACGGTCGCCACTGGCCCCAGGGCAACTAAATATTGGGGAATGGTGATTAAAAATACGACTTCAGTCGCTATCACACTCGCCACTTTATTGTTTCCCAATGCAATCCTGTCTGTTTTGACTCTGCAGGGAGGTTACATTCTGAAACCGCAAACTACTTACTATTTTTTTATGAAAAATGTTGATCAAACAAACCCTCCTAAGGCTTCAGTATTTAAATGTTTTGTGGCCACGAGAAAGTGGCTATAACTTAAATGAAATGGTCTCTAATAAAGAGGGCCCTACTAACCAGTGGTGACCAACCAAATACTTGAGTTTTAAGCTTCAATGGCATCCAGTTCACCTGACGGATTCTTTGCCCGATTGATGGGCATAACCGATCACTGATTCTGCCGATCTTCAGTGCAATCACTACCTTTTCTCATACTGCAATCTGAGTCATTTGTTATTGTGGTGTCTGGGCAAATTCAGTTTCAAACTTCCATGACTTTTCAATACGACCAGAAATTCTTGACTTATACATGATAGTCATATAAAAAGATGACTCTATAACACATCTAAAAACACATAGCTGCCAACTTTGTCTTAAAAAATTTAATTAAAATTAAAAATATTTTACTTCCACAACAGGTTATAGTATATATGTTTTAGCAAAGTTATGTTTAGACTGACATGAAAGAGTTATAGTGACAATTCTAAATTTAGGCTTTTTATGAAATCAAATACATGATAACATAAATAAGCTTGATGTTATTAAGCAGCAGACACTCTACTGGCTATTTCTCCATAAGTGAAAGTTTTGTTGCTTCTTTTGCAAAAACCAGCTGCTGTTCAGTGAACTTCTTTAATAGCATACTTGAGATTTTGAGAAGTCTCTTGGTTTTTCAATAAGGAGTAAACTCCTTTCAGTACGGCATTTTCGTACTCAGGCCTGGTCTAAATTCTGTTTGATTATTTTGAATGACACTAAAAATTCTTTTTGTAGTGACATTGCTATGTCGGATCAGCAATATATACAGCAATAATTTTGATAAAAGGCTCCATATTTCTTTACTCCAGAAAAACGTCTCATCTCAGAAATTTTATGCCATGTTACATCCATTCTTGAACAATCATCTATACTTTCAAATTGATTTGAAATGAAAATTTCCAAAACTATAAAAATACCTTTCCCAGTGTTATCTGTTGACTCCACGATTGAGAGTAACACTGGGTCACTTCGCTCTTCATTATAAAATGATACCACTATGGGGTATGTTTTTACGTCATGACAGTCTGTGCTGCCATCTATTGCTAAAGAAAACGGGCATTTTTTTTTTTTTTCAATGCACTTACCGCTAGGCCTGGGCGATGTATCGATACATGGTGAAAAATAGGCGTGAAGCCGACATCGTCACACCAGTTTCGTAATTTTGAAATCAGCGATACATCGTGATTTCACAGTGTTACCCACCCAGTGGTGAACGAGCAGTTTGCCAATGTTTCTTTGTGCGCATACACGGTTTTAAGATCTGACGGTGTGAAACCGTCCCGGCCAAGTGATGAGACGATATCGTAAAACCGAAAAACATCGGAATCAGCGGTGTGACGTGGCAAACCGCTTGTGCGGTTTCCGCCGATTACTGACGGTATGAAACCATGGGCACGGCGTTTATATTGACGCGTCAGTGCAAAAGCAGATGGTTCATGGGTTTCTTCATATGCAGGCATGATTTTCTAGCATGTGACTTTACTTTTCAATGCCGTGATATTAGAATGTGCCGTAGTAGTGGCGGATTCACAGAGTGGAGGTCGGAATTAGGAAAATTTCCCTTTCCAAATCATAAAAAGGCAGTGGAAATCGGTTACATCGAGCGCCGATTATAATGACGGAATTTTTACAAAAAGCCTGATTTCTGATTTTATTTTAACTACTCGGTAATTCCGGAATCCAAAAAGACTTATTCCGAGACTGGTTCATTCCCCATGAGCCTTGGAAGAAACGAGTTCTGGCCGGCACAGCTGTGAGGAATAAAGACGTGACTTTAGCTCTTCCTACGACGGAAAGATATTGCCGTGAAGTTACAGTTCAGGGGCCGTGTAAAAATTGCGAAACAAAAAAAATCTTCGTAAAAGTAATAATGACTGAAAATTCCTACATTTACCATAACTTTCGACACAGTTTCCGTAATGACTGAAAACTTGTCATTTTCCATAATCATTATGGACAATCCGTAATAGTTGGCAGCTATGCAATCACTTATCAAGATAATCTTGTGCAACAAACTATGTATTCGGAAGCTTTCATTTATAATTTATATAATGTATATAGGACCAGGGTGAAAGTACTTAACGTAAATGTTAGAAACTTACCTTTTTAACTTTCACGACATTCTTGACATACTCTTGTTTTTCAGTTAAGGCACGTTTCTGTTTTTTCGTGAGCGTTGAGTGCAACCTAAAAAAATGTAAAAGTTAAAGTTTCCACTTTGGAATATATTGCATTTAAAAAAAAAAAAGACTATTCCAGGGTTCCCATTCATATTGGGGAAAAAATTTCCTGACTTTTCCAAGATTTTCCCTCGTCTTTTCAGCAAAATTCCCTGACCAATCGTGAAATTTCCATTGCCAGGAAGATGGTTTCACGTTCATGGGAAATTTAGTTATTCAAAGTGGAAGTTAAGAAAGATTTCCCTGACATTTGGAGATGATTTTAAATTCCCTGACCATTCCCGGTTGTGTGGGAACCGTGCTATCGGAGGTATTTGCAAAATATTCAATGCTCCTCGAAACTTTATGGACCAACAATTTAATGTAACCTCTGACCCAGGGAAGCTCAAGTCTGACCAGTGGGCCTGAGCGTTTGAGATCATAGCCATTACGTCATGGGAAATAAATGCCAGCTATAACATTTTTGCGGAATGATGACACACACCCCTGTCCTAATAATTTTCATAATGTGGTATTTTTAAAATTAAACAAAAGATTTTCATTTATTTATATACAGTAATCTTTACAATTAGCAACTTTCATGGGAAAATAAATGTCGAACAGAAGACGTTAATCGCTATATGTGTGGTTATAAGAAGCATTTGCCGAGAAGGCAAAACACCGTCGCTAAATGGAAATGGTCGTTAACTCAAACGACATTATTGAGAGAGTTCAGTGTATAAATGCAGTTAGATTGTATATCAAAATAAATTAAAGGGTCTTGCTCTCCCCCCCCCTTCTAGATGCTAATCACTTACAATCTAAAATTTCATAAAGGATTATATAGGTATTTAAAAGCTGCCATCTTTTGGGGGCTCAGAGCAGGGTTGGCAAGTTTCTGCCACAGAAGTGGCAGAAACCCAGAAAATAGTTATTTCATGCGTTAAAAACTTATCAGAATACCCCAACTTGCAAAAGGGAATGAATTTTAAAGTAAAATAAGTTTAGTTACGATGTGTATAGTATTTATTCGAAGGTTACATCAAAGCAAATTCTATATATAATTCTTCATAGCAGTCTATAATAAAATACCAGTTTTGCTGTTATTTCCTAATTCAAACAATTTCTTAATTTATTATGAATAGACCAAAAGCTTAAGAAAAATATTCTTCCAAGTCCACTAATAGTGCAGGCAATATTATCACTGTGTGAACAAGAGTTACAAAATCTTCATTTATAATTGTCTTCTTTAAATTAGACCACCACATAGAAGCTGTGATATTTTCCAAGATTTTATTGGAGTAGCATGTGTCCAGAAAAGGAGACGACTTTGCTCAAAAAGCTATAAAGTAAAGCACAAAATTTAGGTTAATGACATTAAGGAATTTCCTTCTCATGTGAGAATTTAGATCACATGTACTTTGGGTGAAGATATAAACTGGCATATATGACGAGTTATGGCCTGATTAAGTCTACTTTTTACCCTTTTTGATTTATATGAGATTATCATCATCTATCAGGGTCAATCAAATTTTATAAGCATCTGCAATGGAAAAGTCACCTTTTTGAATCTTATACAGGGCAATAATAATTTTATTTTTCCAAATACATTTTAAATGAGTTGCATGATCTATTCAGCAATAGGTTTTAAACGATGCAACAAGTCTTTTTACATCTTTATTAATTATCTGATAATTTATGACTTGAACAGCCCCTTTATTATATATATATAAACATACACATCATTTTCATGATCTGCAAGTAATATGAATGATTCTCTATGAGCGATTCCCAGCAATCTACCTAACTTTTTCATCTTATATTGCCAGGTATTTGTAGTCTCACAGTGTTTATGTATTCCTTAAGCCAAGCACCCTGTCTGTAATGATTTCTAAAATATTTCTAAACAGATAGCCCATGATTTACAAGAGATAAAAAAAAAGTGTGATTCATTGGCTGTAAATACAACATTCTATTCATCATAAACCACTTGAGGCCTTTTTCTTCAATTCCTTCTATTAGCTCACACTCTCCCTATATATATATATATATATATATATATATATATATATATATATATATATATATATATTTTCCTTCGTTGATTATAATCAATTAATAAAATGTCTGTTCACTTGTGCTATCCACCCATGAGAAAACGTTAAATTGTATTCCTAATATAAAAAAATAAATAATACATTGTGTAATTATTTCTTTCTTGGTGGTTAGGGAAGTAAAAACTTAACATAAATCTAAAAGGATTGGGAAAATAAAATTTAAATGGCTGGAAATAAAAAGCAAGAATTCGATGAAAACACAAAAAATGCAAGAATTCAATGAAAACACAAAAAATGCAAGAATTCAATGAAAACACAAAAAATGCAAGAATTCAATGAAAACACAAAAAAAGCAAGAATTCAGTGAAAACACAAAAAAAATGCAAGAATTCAATGAAAACACAAAAAAAGCAAGAATTCAATGAAAACACAAAAAATGCAAGAATTCAAGGGGAGCCACAAGGAAATAATCAAGGGGATGGAACAAAAAACTCGCAAGAATTTGAGATGATGACACTTGAAACTAGCAAGAATTCAAAAGAGCAACAAAAACAAAAAAAAATAGCAGCAATTCAAGGAAGCCAAAAATTGAAGAAGACCATAACAAATAACCAAGAGCATGGCAAAGAACTAGAACCCTCACTGTTGGCCAAGTTTCTATCGAAGATTGGTTATCATTTCCGTTTTTGTTGCATTGTAATAGCTTGAGTTAAGATGAAATTGATGTTCAAACATCGCATTAAGTTTTCAATCCCGTCGTGTAGCTTTAGGACATAGAACTAGTTTTTAGTAGCTGCCACACACTGAGCTATATTACAACTGGAGTACAGACTTCCCATGCTGTTTTGGAAGGACTGCATCACCCCTTTATTTATACGCGTTAGGCACTTGGCGCAGTATAGCCCAGATGCTCTTGCGCCATAAAAAAGCCAAACAAACATTATACGCGTTAGGCAAACAACCAGTTTCAATGTGACTTGTAATGTTAACGGATACTTTTAAGGATAAAAAATAAAGGAACTATTTCATTTTAAGTTAATGTAAAGCAAAGAAATAACGCAGGACATTTAGTGAAAATGTCTTTTATTTTCAAATTGTATTAAGAAGTAAGAATAATTTGGATTTTAGTTGAGAACTATATACTCAGTTAACAGACCGATATTCAACGCTTATTTTTGTGTTTTTCTACAAATTTATAAATTAATGATCATTAGTGTATGCTTTAGTTAATTAACCTTCAAAGATTAGTTAGTTTAGAAAGTGATAAAAATATTCTACGGATATCACACAGTATATAAAAAAGCTAATCTAAAACACAGTCATAGGCATAATATGGCAGGGGCAAGGGGGCACTTGCCCCCCAGTTTTTTTAGAAATAGGGCAAAATCGTACCCTTGCAATTTTGGGCTTTTGTTCCCCCTCCCCAAAGTTTACACTATATTTAACCTCAAAGTTAAGTCTATACACAAAGTAGTTATGAAATATTGTATTTTTAAATTAAATGTAAATTTTAACAGCGGGTAGTATTGATGGGATTAGGTTTCGGTGCTCGTTCACGAATTGTTTGCCTAACACGCTTACGAAGTGTATCCTTCCGCATCAAAAAAACTGGCTTCAGGTGCCGCTGGGCTGTTGAATATGGAGTCCGCACTCCAGTTGTAATTTAGCTCAGTACTGCCACAGGGCAATGACTGATTGCCAACACTGCCTTCACAACCCTTATTTTGTGTTGCAACCGTATCTAAAGATACACTAAAACGTAGGAAACATTTATAATGTAAACAACATTTATAATCACAGTTAAAACTTTGTTAGATGGTTTATGGCCATTTCAAAAACATGCAAGCTTCCTTTCTCAGAGCAAAATTAGCACTGACAGAGACCATGTGCGAGAAGTCCTCTGATGCTAACATCCCAGCCATAAATCAGTTCAAGGAAACCAGTTGTGGGTCCGTAGATGTGTTTCTTGTCATGACTATTATCCACTTAAAAGAACTTCTTTCGCCCCATGCCAAGAGACATGTCCACAGACCCACAACCGATTTCTTTGAATTGATTTATGACCGGTGCATTGGCATCAGAGGACTTCTTGCATATTGTCTCTGTCAGTGCTGTTGTAGTTCTAAGGAAGGAAGGAAGGAAGTTTGCGTGCTTCCAAAATGGCCATAAACCGCCTAATAAAGTTTTTTAACTGCAGTTATATGTGTTGTTTACATTGTAATTTATATCTGAAGATTTGGAAGCTATTCTTTTCAAAACGTCTGTATGCATCTTACTTTCGGTGATGTCATTGGCAACTCTTCATTCTAAGGTTTGATTTAACACTAGTGCATTTCTACTATTCCTACATTTGGCTGAAGTACCACTAAACCCACAGCACTGTGTTCAAGTTTCAATCTTGAAAAAAAAAATATATATATATTACGCCTGTCACTAATTTAATGGGATGTGAAGTGTGACTATAACTTGGGTTGGATTTCTGGCCACTTTACCAACCGGATGTATTTTTCTTTCTAGTCCCGATTTTGCATTAATTCCCCCATTTTTCTGCTTGCCTCTTCTTTCATTTGTCGTTTTAGTGGGATGGTCGTGAGTTTGATTTCCTTCTCGCTGGTCATAATTCAGAATATCACCACTCAGATCTCTCGACTCATCTCGTCATCCAAACTGCTCCATTTCATAGCAAAGAGTGTCCAGATTATCCTTCCCATCAACTCATTTGCAGGCTTTGCC
>QLNU02015270.1:83475811-83492173 GCA_006491805.2 Dysdera silvatica
CTAACCAGTGGTGACCAACCAAATACTTGAGTTTTAAGCTTCAATGGCATCCAGTTCACCTGACGGATTCTTTGCCCGATTGATGGGCATAACCGATCACTGATTCTGCCGATCTTCAGTGCAATCACTACCTTTTCTCATACTGCAATCTGAGTCATTTGTTATTGTGGTGTCTGGGCAAATTCAGTTTCAAACTTCCATGACTTTTCAATACGACCAGAAATTCTTGACTTATACATGATAGTCATATAAAAAGATGACTCTATAACACATCTAAAAACACATAGCTGCCAACTTTGTCTTAACAAATTTAAATAAAATTAAAAATATTTTACTTCCACAACAGGTTATATGACATATGCTCTAGCAAGGTTATGTTTAGCGTGACATGAACGAGAGTTATGATAACAATTCTAAATTTAGGCTTTTTTATGAAATCAAATACATGATAACATAAATAAGCTTGATGTTATTAAGCAGCAGACACTCTACTGGCTATTTCTCCATAAGTGAAAGTTTTGTTGCTTCTTTTGCAAAAACCAGCTGCTGTTCAGTGAACTTCTTTAATAGCATACTTGAGATTTTGAGAAGTCTCTTGGTTTTTCAATAAGGAGTAAACTCCTTTCAGTACGGCATTTTCGTACTCAGGCCTGGTCTAAATTCTGTTTGATTATTTTGAATGACACTAAAAATTCTTTTTGTAGTGACATTGCTATGTCGGATCAGCAATATATACAGCAATAATTTTGATAAAAGGCTCCATATTTCTTTACTCCAGAAAAACGTCTCATCTCAGAAATTTTATGCCATGTTACATCCATTCTTGAACAATCATCTATACTTTCAAATTGATTTGAAATGAAAATTTCCAAAACTATAAAAATACCTTTCCCAGTGTTATCTGTTGACTCCACGATTGAGAGTAACACTGGGTCACTTCGCTCTTCATTATAAAATGATACCACTATGGGGTATGTTTTTACGTCATGACAGTCTGTGCTGCCATCTATTGCTAAAGAAAACGGGCATTTTTTTTTTTTTTCAATGCACTTACCGCTAGGCCTGGGCGATGTATCGATACATCGTGAAAAACAGGTGTGAAGCCGACATCGTCACACCGGTTTCGTAATTTTCAAATTGGCGATACATCGTGATTTCACGGTGTTACCCACCTAGCGGCGCACGAGTGGTTTGCCAATGTTCCTTTGTGCGCATGCGCGGTTTTAAGATCTGACGGTGTGAAACCGTACAGGCCAAGCGATGATACAGATATCGTAAAACCGAAAAACATCGGAATCAGCGGTGTGACGTGGCAAACCGCTTGTGCGGTTTCCGCCGATTACTGACGGTATGAAACCATGGGCACGGCGTTTATATTGACGCGTCAGTGCAAAGGCCAATGGTTCATTTGTTTCTTCGTATGCAGGCATGATTTTCTACCACGTGATTTCACTTTTCAATGTCGTGATATTAGAATGTGCTGTAGTGACGGATTCACGGAGTGGGGGTCGGAATTAGGAAAATTTCCCTTTCCAAATCATAAAAAGGCAGTGAAAATCGGTTACATCGAGCGCCGATTATAACGATGAAATTTTTACAAAAAGCCCGATTCCCGATTTTATTTTAACTACTCGGTAATTCCGGAATCCAAAAAGACTTATTCCGAGACTGGTTCATTCCCCATGAGCCTTGGAAGAAACGAGTTCTGGCCGGCACAGCTGTGAGGAATAAAGACCTGACTTTAGCTCCTTTTATGACGGGAAGACGTTGCCGTGAAGTTACAGTTCAGGGGCCGTGCAAAAATTGCGAAACCGATTGTAAAAGTAATAATGACTGAAAATTCGTACATTTTCCGTAACTTTAGACACAGTTTCCGTAATGCCTGAAAACTTGCCATTTTCCGTAATCATTACGGACAATCCGTAATAGTTGGCAGCTATGCAATCACTTATCAAGATAATCTTGTGCAACAAACTATGTATTCGGAAGCTTTCATTTATAATTTATATAATGTATATAGGACCAGGGTGAAAGTACTTAACGTAAATGTTAGAAACTTACCTTTTTAACTTTCACGACATTCTTGACATACTCTTGTTTTTCAGTTAAGGCACGTTTCTGTTTTTTCGTGAGCGTTGAGTGCAACCTAAAAAAATGTAAAAGTTAAAGTTTCCACTTTGGAATATATTGCATTTAAAAAAAAAAAAGACTATTCCAGGGTTCCCATTCATATTGGGGAAAAAATTTCCTGACTTTTCCAAGATTTTCCCTCGTCTTTTCAGCAAAATTCCCTGACCAATCGTGAAATTTCCATTGCCAGGAAGATGGTTTCACGTTCATGGGAAATTTAGTTATTCAAAGTGGAAGTTAAGAAAGATTTCCCTGACATTTGGAGATGATTTTAAATTCCCTGACCATTCCCGGTTGTGTGGGAACCGTGCTATCGGAGGTATTTGCAAAATATTCAATGCTCCTCGAAACTTTATGGACCAACAATTTAATGTAACCTCTGACCCAGGGAAGCTCAAGTCTGACCAGTGGGCCTGAGCGTTTGAGATCATAGCCATTACGTCATGGGAAATAAATGCCAGCTATAACATTTTTGCGGAATGATGACACACACCCCTGTCCTAATAATTTTCATAATGTGGTATTTTTAAAATTAAACAAAAGATTTTCATTTATTTATATACAGTAATCTTTACAATTAGCAACTTTCATGGGAAAATAAATGTCGAACAGAAGACGTTAATCGCTATATGTGTGGTTATAAGAAGCATTTGCCGAGAAGGCAAAACACCGTCGCTAAATGGAAATGGTCGTTAACTCAAACGACATTATTGAGAGAGTTCAGTGTATAAATGCAGTTAGATTGTATATCAAAATAAATTAAAGGGTCTTGCTCTCCCCCCTTCTAGATGCTAATCACTTACAATCTAAAATTTCATAAAGGATTATATAGGTATTTAAAAGCTGCCATCTTTTGGGGGCTCAGAGCAGGGTTGGCAAGTTTCTGCCACAGAAGTGGCAGAAACCCAGTAAATAATTATTTTGTGCATTAAAAACTTACCAAAATACCCCAAATCCCTAAAAGGAATGCATTTTAAAGTAAAACAGGTTTAGTTATGATGTTTTTAGTATTTATTCAAAGGTTACATCATAGCAAATTCTATATATAATTTTTCATAGCAGTCTATAATAAAATATCAGTTTTGGTGCGATTTCCTAATTCAAATAATTTCTTAATTTTTTATGAATAGACGAAAAGCGTTACAGAAGCATTTTTCCAAGCCCAACAATACTGCAGGCAATATTATCACTGTGTGAACAAAAGTTACAAAATCATCATTTATAGTTGTTTCCTTTAAACTAGACCACCACATAGAAGCAGGGACATTTTTTAAGATTTTACTGGAGTAGTATGTTTCAGGAAAACGAGATGGTTTTGCTCAAAAAGCTATAACGTAAAGCATAAAATTTGGGTTAATGACATTAAGGAATTTCCACTATTTTCATCCTGCTCATGTGACAATTTAAATCACATATACTTTGAATCAAGAACATAAACTGGCATATATATGATGAGTTATTGCATGATTAAGTCTACTTTTTACCCTTTTTCATTTCTATGAGATTATCATCATCCATGAGGGTCAACCAAATTTCATAAGCATCTGGAATAGAAAAGTCATCTTTCCGAATCTTATACAGGGCAATAATAATTTTATTTTTCCAAATACATTTTGATTGAGTTACATGATCTATTCAGCAATAGATTTTAAAAGCTGCAACAAGTCTTTTTACATCTTTATTAATCATCTGATTATTTATAACTTGAACAGTCCCTTTATTATATATATATAAACATACACATCATTTTCATGATCTGCAAGTTATATAGATGGGATGATTCTTTATGAACAATTCCAAGCAATCTACCTAACTTTTCCACCTTATATTGCTGGGTATTTGTGGCTTTACAGTGTTTATGTATTCCTTTAGCCAAGCACTTTGTAACGATTTCTAAAATATTTCTAAACAGATAGCCCATGATTTACAAGAGATAAAAAAAAGTGTGGTTCATTGGCTGTAAATACAGATTATTCTATTCATTATAAACCACTTGAGGCCTTTTTTTTATATCCCGTCTGTCAATGTTGTTGCTTTTTATTTTATAGCTAAAGGTTTAATAAGGTGAAGAAGGTAAATAAGATGAAATAGACCAAGTAATTTAAATAATATGGCCTGCGAAAGATGGTTTTTGTAACAAATCTTTGATGTACTCTAGTATTTTTTAATTATTTTAAAATATAATTATTAATATACTAAATTATTGTAATAAAAATATATATTTGTAATCTTTCATTTACTAAATGATACAATACTGTTTTCAGTACTTTTATCAGTTTCTCCCACTTTCTGCCGGTTAAAACCAGTTTCTGCCGGCAGAAAGCAAACCTTGGCTTAGAGAGATCCCGTTTTACCCCTACCTAATTTTTTCATGGGATTCTCCTTTTCCACAAAACCCAACTGTTTTCCTTCCTTTATTAAATACCCGTAGTTCATAACCTTATGTTTAAAGATTGATTATATGGCCATTTGGAAACATCTCTTTCGTAGGGACCCAGAACTCCTTTACCCACTTCATTTGCCCCGTAATTATAAAACATTCATTTTCACATGCTATAAAATCTAACGAGGGATTTATTCAACACTCACCTTGCGAAATATCTTGCCATTACCAACAAGATCATGGAAAGTGCCATGAGGACGAGAATGGCAATATTTTGGTAATCATATGGCAAGGACTTCCACACGATGAGAACAGGAGTCTAAAAAAAAAAAAATGTAGTTTTCGAAATGCCTCTGAAAACACTTCGTACCCACTAGCTATATAGGAAACATATTCACGAAACAAATACCATCTATGCATGTACGGTTACTTCTCTCTATTCAAGACCAAAATGGCCTAGTTATTTGGTTTGTTATTTACATTGGGGTCAAAATGCTGACATAAGAAAAAGCTTATAGGATCAGCTTTGATGGCCAATTTCGATTCAGAAAACACTTTTACTTTTTTACACACAAACTTTTTACTTACTGAGGAAACTTTGACGTTCCAGCAGTGAAATGAAATAAATTCAGCAATTATATTAAAGAAAAATGGTTTACTATTTTACTGAGCCCTACATTTAGCGTTTCATGCTTGTTTGTTTCACAGTGCAAGAACAGCAAAGGTCATGCTCCGTCGAGACCTACAGTTTTCTGGTAAATTCAAACATCTCAAGACTGAGGGAACCAATCCCAGGACTACAATGAACAATTTGTCGGCAAATGTTGTATTTCAGTGTTGTTAGGAATCAAACCCGGGTAACGAGCACGCAATGCGAACACATTACCACTGTCAGATCAATACATTTAATGGTCATTGTGCTATTTAAGTGATATAACTGTGTATTATTTAATTATATAATTCAAAAATTTAACAGTCTTTTTGAAAATCTGTGAATAATAGGCTAAAAACAGTGTCGTTAATTTGGGTGGCGATTATGTTGAAAAATAGATGTAAATACAGCAGGACACCCATGTATAAAAAAAATTAATATATAGAAATTTTTAATGCAATAATTATTGACTTCATATTAAACGGTTCACAACAACTTCGATGTAGAGAAGTTCCACTGTATATACAATTCTATAGAAATAATTTTGTTTTCTTTCAATTATTTTGTTATTATTTTTAACTTTTATGTTTTCACAGTACAAGGTATGCCAGTGGTTTGGTCCTCAATTAGTTTTATCATGGGCCACTTTGGAACTTTTTTTTTTTTGATCGGCAGGCTAGAAGATACGTTTTCCTTACACACTATACAGATATTGGAGGGGGCTCTTATACCCCTTAAAAATTTTACGATTCAATGAAGTAGCATCGAGATAAGAGCTCTAATCCTCTCTAGAAAAAAATGAACCCCAAATATTTTTCCCCTTAGGAAAGAACTCTAAATTTCTTTTCTAGAAAAAGCATTTCAACTTTGTATCTTTTGTAGCCGGGCCAGTTTCTATTGTTCGTGGACTGATCTAGCACATGGGTCACCTATTGAAAATCACTGAAGTATGCTAAAGGTCATGCTACACTGAAACCTAAAGTTTTCCAACGACTCTGAACCTCTGTTGCCGAGGCAACCAAATTCTGGATGACGGCGAACAGAAAAATGGCATCCATTCGCAGGTACCACTGGGAGTCAAACACAGGCAAATGGCATGACAAACAAATATCCCCATGGCCACGACGGGGCACTGCATTTTTCTGAGAAATCTAAACCCCATAAGACTTAGTGAACCAATCCCCAGTCTACAGTGAGCAATTATCAGCAAGTTTTTTTTTTTTTAATACAATTGAAGTCGAACTTGGATTAGCATGGCATGCTAGATAAAAGTGTTGCCACAATGCCATCGCAAGGTTCGCTTCTTTTAGTACACAAATAGTAGTACACAGGCCCACATACTACCACATTTCCCTGAAAATGAGCCCTAGAATGATTTGTCAGTATACTTATAATGCAAGTTCTACCCTACAAATAAGACTCAGTTAAGATTTTCAGATGGACGGACATACTTAGTGTATCCATTACAATATACACAAATGATGTATTGAATTATAAAATAACATTAACGTATGATTAAAAGCACTGCCAGCTGTGTTGCCAATAATGTATTATGAGGAAGCCACACCTGCCAAGAAAGGCTGATTTAATAGCAGCTCTACTGCTGGATATGAGAGGTTGGAGCCAACATTTTCTGCAAGAAAAGGAGTCACAAGAAATTTGGGGTTTGGAGAATTATGACAATGTTCCAGAAAATGATATGACCATATTTGAATAAATGTTGATTTTTTTTTTTTCATGAATAAACGAAAAAAATTAGACCGTTGTTCATAAAAAAAAAATATATATACCTTGAAAACAAGTTCTAATGCTTCTTTTGGAGCAAAAACTAATACAAAACCCGATCATATTTTCGGAGAAATATGGTAAACATATTTAGCTATTTATCGTAGCTATTTAAAACATGCATTTGTACTAGGAATGGCAAATTCCTTTTCTAGCCATAATTCTAGCAAAACTGAATTCGCTGTTGATTAATTTAAAAAAGATAAATATCAATTTGATTGAGGTATCAAAATCGTTACATAGTTTAACTGCCCAAAACGATTGATCAGTTTAACCACACCGAATCATTAAACAGCTCAGCTTCATAAATGAACAGCTTAACTGCCATAAATGAACAGCTTAACTGCCCAAAATGATCAGCCAATTTACAACTGTATTAAATCGTTAAGCAGTTTAACTTCATAAAACCACTGCACACTGTAAACCATACCATGTAAAACTGCAACACTTCTGTGGTATTGGCTCCTAGGGTACCTTCAAGCAGTTCTGTGCTTGCACTGCTGAGGAAGAAATTTAGCAGCAACAGTACCGGCAAAAACAGTCCTGAAAGTAATAAGACGACACTTTTTCCACCAGCATGAATATTTTCTTTCCTGTTTAACCTAAAGAGAACAACAGTGAAATTATTATACAATAATTTTGTGCCACCCACGTTTAAGTAGCTCAAACTAGAGCTTTTTTTATATTTGGAGAAAAAAAGGCGCCGTCCTCATCCTGGATTCGAACCAGGGTCCCCGCATTGAGCCTGCGGTGTCTTGACCTACTAGACGAATGAGGACAAGAACAAACGCATTTTTCTCCGTATATGAGGATGTAAGATATTATTACCCTTCACAGGGATTTATGTATAACATGAAATATATCATACACTATATATATCATTAATATTCACATGTCACAATTTCCTTTAAGTGCCTTTTCCAATTCAAAGGTAAGCAACCAACGTAAATCACATTTCCCTATCTCTTGTAACCATGCAGAATATCTATATACTTCTGAGAAGGGTAATAATATCTTACATCTTTATATACGGAGAAAGAGAGCATTGTTTCCTGTCCTCATTCGTCTAGCGGTCCAAGACACTCCGGGCTAAACGGAGGGACCCTGGTTCGAATCCAGGATGGGGAAAGCGTCTCTTTTTTTTCCTAAAACAAAAAAGCTCTAGTTTGAGCTAATTAATACGTGGGTGGCAAAAATTATTGTAAAATAAATTCCCCCACGAAAACTCACAAAAATCTCGCCCCGGAGGCTTTCTTGTGTTGACCATATTTGGCAATTGTGTTATCCCTGCGGAGGGTAATAATACCTTCTTCTCAACGAGTGACAATCCACCACACATCCCCATTATGACATCGTTTATGCTCTCCCAAAAGATGAAACATGCCACCCATGCAAATTTTCAGGATGCTGATTATGAACAAATGCACTTCGACCTTAAGAATATTAACCCCAACTTCTACGAGTCAGGCTGTGATATTGAAAATCTCCTCACAATATATTAAAAATGCTGTTGAAAACTACGTGTCGAAAAGTATCTGTTCACACAATAAATGACCACAGATCAAACAACCGTCTGAGATATTATGCAAGAAGGAAGCTCGGAGCATGGCGCATACTACGCCACTTACCTACACATGAGAATAAGTCCTTTTATGAATCCTTATTTCTAGAATATAGGGAACAAGTGACAATAATCGATTCAAACAACCCACGCAGACTTTGCGATCCTGGCAAACACTCAAACTTCTTCCAATATGCGAAATGGAAAGTCTACGCCCAATGCCTTCTATCCCCAATGAAAACCCATAATGACCTACTAATCACATCTGATAAAGAAAAAACAACTGCCTTCCTTGAAACCTTTAACAAAGCCTACATACCTGATGTTCCACTCACAACATCAACCGATTATAACTTGCAAGATGATGAAATTATGCAATCTTTTCGCCCAGAACTAATCCTAAGAACTATTGCCAAACTTAAGTCAAATGCAGCAGGCCGTGATGGAATCCCTGCAACTTTCTACAAACGCCTCGCTCCAACCTTCAACATATTCTCTCTAAACTCTTCCAAGAATGCTATCTTTCTGGCATTATTCCAGTAACCTGGACAGAAGCAGTAGTTATTCCAATCTACAAAAAGGGCAAACATACAGATCCTAACAACTATTGCCCCATTTCCTTAACAACAATTGCGGTAAAAATATTTGAATGCAGTCTTCTCAGCTACCTCCTACCATTCATTATAAACAACAGAATTGTCCCGGATGAACAATTTGGATGCATCCCTGGCAGATTGACAGTGACCCAACTCATGCAATGTATGGACAATTGGACCAATTGCTACGAAAATAAAAACTCAGTAGATGTCAGACACATTGATTTTGTAAAAGCCTTCGATAGAATAAGACGATCTATTCTAATTAATAAACTAATTTCTATTGGACTATCACGCAAGCTTGTGCAAATGATTTTAACACTCCTTTCAAATAGAACCCAATGCGTAAGAGTCGGCGAGTCAATAACACGACTAGCACCAGTTCCTAATGGAGTTATACAAGGGTCAGCTATCGGTGCCACTCTGTTCCTTATATTCGTTCATGACATACCCGCAGTATTAAGACCGATAGACTCAAGAATGGTCGCAGACGATCTGAGATTCTATGCATCGATCAATACTCTTGAAACATTCTACAAACTACAACTAGCCTGTGAACGACTTGACAAGTGGTGCAACAAGAACTACCTAGAAATCTCAGTCACAAAATCGAGCACACTGCATATTGGATACGCTAATATACACTGTCGCTACTCAGTGGGAAACACTGAACTAACTGGAGTCACTGAGCAAAGAAGAGCTTGTTATTTTAATCACAGATAACTTAGATTTTTCAGCCCACTGAAGATGCATAATATCAAAAGCAAACTACTGTTGTTTTCTACCCACAAAGACCTCCAAATGTGATATACCAACACTGGTTTTAGCCTTTAAAACCTACATCCTGTCATGGAATATGCCTCCCCAATCTGGAACCCACTTAAAAAACGCGATATTAAGCAGCTTGAATCCACATTGCGAAAGTTCACAAGGAATACAGACACGTTGAGAGGACTACCTATCGTAACCGCCTTAATACGTTGGGATTACACTCCTTGGAATGGTGACGCCTACAAGCTGACCTCAAACTTTACTACAAGCTGATCACTGACCAATCTTCCAATGGAGGAAATTACGAAGTGGTTCAATTCCTAGATAACACATCACAGACAAGAAGCCACTCTCTTGGCATAAGAGTACCAATAGCAAGAGGAAACAGCCGCTTTAATTTCTTTACCCTTAGAACAGGAAGAATCTGGAATGCACTACCTGAGTCCCTTGTGACATGCAACACAACTTCAACCTTTACGCGTGATCTGGAGAACTATGACCTTTCACGCTTCATGAAATGTTTTCCTTACTGATGTGCACGATCTTAAGCTTTTCAAGAACCTTTCCTTGCCAACACAGCCATTACCAATGTGCATGCTCATGAACTTTTTAAGAACTTTTCTCTTGTCAATTCACCCATTTCACCATTATCTGTTGTTATCTATTGTCGGTATATTGTTCACAATAATATACCACCTACTATGTCAATGTAGCCATACTACACATACAACTCCCAGTATCAGTGAACATCCTGTTGGGTTTCAATAAATTATCTATCTTAAATAAAAGGTTTTATAAAAGGTTTTAATGAGGCTAATTCTTGGGACTGTACACTTCGACAAAACTTATAAGACATGTAACAATACACATGGAATATATAAAGTTCAAAATAATCAATGTGAACAATGAAATCAAATTAATCCATTTAACATTAACGGATAAAAATATTGCATTGAAAATTTGTGTGGAGGCATACTGAAACTTATAATTTCCCTTCTCCTTACTGCAGACTAGATGGAGACTTAAACCTTTGTTTAAGCCTCAATCAACAACGACACACACACAAGATCTGCCGTGGAAATCTGTTTCCAATACATCATTAATGCCGAAGAACGATTGCCATTGTCATATGAAAAAAACTTACAAAACTCTACAATAATTTGAGTAAAAAATAAAACCAAAAATATTTTCTGATGAGGGGGTGGAGGGGATGAGCCCCCTTGGCCGCAGTCTGGTTGTGGCCCTTTTCTGTGGGCTTCTTTCACTCCATCCAGTCATAGTTTCATCATCGTTCTTATAGGTTCTCAGAACTTCCGAACCTATACTAGCTTCTTCCATTCTTTCCACATATCCAAGCCAACTAAGTTCCTTATTTTGTCTTTGTTACAAACTTTAGGTCTTCGTACGTATCAGTGGCGTAGCAATTCAAAAATTGAGGGGCTTCTAAAGTAGTTTTAAAGAAGGTCATGTGATGCAACATTATAAAAAATAATGTTTTGATATCCAATGGAAAGGGGGCTTGATTCCTATTCTCCCATACTGATATGTATGGGTATAGTTCATTATTTTTCTAGTTCCCAGTTCCTACATTTTCAATATTCCCAGTATATTTTCCAAAGTTCTTTATATATTCCCAATCATTCTTTGCCACTACCAGACAAGACCTTTGTCTGTTCCACTGCATATAAAACTATAAATCTTATTATTTTATAGATGGCAAACTCTAATTTTCGCGGAGACACCCATGTAAATACAATGAAATTTGTCCACATAATGATATCTACAGGCTGCGGAAAAGAATATATGTTAACAGACAATTTACCATTGCAGCCAAAGTTGAATCAAATACACTTTACAATGGAACTTATTTATTTGAATGCAACATTATTTTTACTAATGTCATGTTAAACAAAGTATTAAATAATCTTACGGATTACGAATATAGATGAATAGAGGGAAGTCAAAAGTCATGTAGTTCAAGAAGAAAACAAAAATTATCTGAAAAGTCACTAACGGAATGAAAAATTAATTTGTTCCAAAGCTAAAAAAAAATCATTCTCCCATGCTAGAACGTCTATTTATATATACAATGTTTTCAAGCATCAATAGATTGTCAAAGGCTGCATTGTTTTAAGAAGTCAGGATACAATACATGGTTGTAGTTTGAAAAGCGCGCTTACATACAGATTTCACAATACTTTCTTCTCTCTCAACACATACATTACAATGTATACATTATTTTCACTAGCACTACCATAGTATCACCAGTATATTAAGTCTTTTCACCAAGAACCAATATCTAAGCATACTTACTGGTCACGAATAAGAAGATTGGTGATGACATTCTCAATATGATCACAATCAGCTTCTAGTGTATTCAACGTATTTTGCACAGTCCTGTTGATAGTCTTCTCAATGTCTTTGCACACCTCCTCAATCCGATTCGCACACTTGGCAGGCTAGAAGCAAATCGATTCTTTTCATTAAAACTGGCAAGGAAGCGTCAATGGATTAATTTCAGTTTGTTTACGATTTTGGTTGAAGTAGAACCTTTTCTTCATTCTCGTATTTTCACAGTTTAAGACTCAACCCCACACTATAGGTAATCTGAGACGGAATCAGCAGCTTTATATGACCTCCGAATAACAATACATTAAAAAAAATAAAATAAATAAATAATGTCAATTACATAAATATAAAAATACTAAACTGAAGTTTACCTTATTAGGATTAGGAATGTAGATGGTAGGCAAATCAAAACCAGCTTTATTAAGACCAGGCCTCTTGCATAATTCTTGCACAATTTGCATTAGTACTTTCTGTAAAAGTAATACGTCAATTTAGAGAAGTGAGTATACTTACTCACAGCAAAGTAAGCTAATTTAGACAGAGCTAAATTATGCTAATTCAAAAAAAATCAGGTTACACTAATGCAGAATTAAGCATAACTAATTCAAAACTAAGCACACTACATCAGGACTAAAATACTAATTTCAGATTAATTAAGTATACAAAATGATGACTATGTACAAAAATCCACAAGCCAGAAATATCACACAGTAATACCAATAAGCCGACTTTTATAGAAAACTTGCGTTTCTCTCTCCCTCACCCCCAACAGACATTTTTTTTAACATAAGATTATGCCAAGCGGAACTTAAATTTAAGTACATATTGCTATCGTTGGACATTCTTCCAATATTGATATTATTTTTTAATTTTAAAGCCGTAAATGTGATGCACAAAAAATACAAATGCGTGAGATATTAGTTATTTTTTATATAATTCAAGTTTGCGATGACAGAGCAATAGTTTTCGATTTTCTCCTTTTCTGTGTGTTAACTATTTTTTCTTGTAAATAAATGAGTTTTTTTGTGACGTTTTCTAAGAAATGAAGATTTTATTTTGAGGTTCCGAAAGTCAATGACTACTGATCAAACTGCAGTTTAAAGTCTTGAGGGAATAACTATAATATATATAGCCTTGGCAATTAGAACTTCCATGTAAACTTAATGGAAAATAGAGAACATTAACGCACCTTTCATGTTAATGAATAGACGACTTAATGCTAAATAATGGATATTTGTAGCTACCTTTCAGCTACGTGATAAGCATGTGTCCATGTAGACTGCCATGAATCCAAACATGAGCACATTGTGAACGTTAAACACCACATGTAACATCTCACATGTGAAAGAGAAAATCCATTCATTAACAAGAGGGGTTTAAATCAAACAACAATGTCAATCAATCAACGTTTATTGGCGTAGTGATACCAACGCCGATGGTATGGCGTGATTAGATGGTGAAACGTTCGAAAGAAAATAAATATTTCTGCCTTCGGTGGGACCTGAACCCACGACCTTCCACTTGCCGGGCGGAGGCTCTACCCACTGAGCTACGAACGACAATATCTAATCTCTTTACGAACGTATATAAAGACTATTTACTGATGCCAGTTATTTCGCAGAATGGTGTAGTATATAAATACATATGCTGCAACGGGCATTTCGATCAATTTAATACCAGTCTCTTCGTAATTTAGTTTAAATAGTAGTCCATGTATTAATATAAAATAAATACATATGCTGCAACGTGCATTTCGATCAATTTAATACCAGTCTCTTTGCAATTTGGTTTAAATAGTAGTCTATGTACTACACCATTCTGCGAAATAACTGGCAACAATATATATACGTTCGTAAAGAGATTATATATTGTCCTTCGTAGCTCAGTGGGTAGAGCCTCCGCCCGGCAAGTGGAAGGTCGTGGGTTCAGGTCCCACCGAAGGCAGAAATATTTATTTTCTTTCGAACGTTTCACCATCTAATCACGCCATACCATCGGCGTTGGTATCACTACGCCAATAAACGTTGATTGATATTGTTGTTTGATTTAATCTGCGTAGTGTTCGATTTATTTAAATAGAGGTTTAATTTAGTATTCCCTATTTCCCATTAAAATCCGTATAGAGAGTTTTGCCAGTTTATGTTTTTATGCAAGGACAGAAAAGGTCACGCTGTGTCAGAACATAAGGGTTTTCCAGAGAATTCGAACATCTGGCTCCAAAGAAACTAAATCCCAAACTATGGAGGATAGAAAACGGTATGGATTCCACAAAACCATTGGAAGAAGAATCCAAATCACAGAAGAGTTTCGAATCATCCTATGATATATACATAGGATGATTCGAATCACAAATGAGTTTCGAATCATCCTATGTATATATCATCGTCATCATTTCAGCCATTACAAACCTACTGTAGAATGACGACGTTGCCTCAGCATGTTTTTAACAAAACTAATCTCACGGTTTCTCGACAATTTATACTGAAAAATGCACTGAATAATTTCCTCATATTTATACTGAAAAAACACACTGAGTAATTTCCTCAATTTATTTCGTCTTTTGTCTTTACCTTAGGCACTTAATACCTGTTGGAATCTCTTACGATCAATCTACTGTCATTTTTTCCAGCTATAAAACTTGCCATTGTCCATGCTTCACACACTTTCTTAATGACATTATAAACTTTGGTTTGCTCCCTGATTCGACAACAAGTTTTTTGATTTAGTTGAGTAATACAATACCTCTATCATTACACATTTCCCAATAACACTCTCATAGTGTTTGGATACCTTTTTTAACCAATAAATATGATTTCGGCAAACAATTTTCATCAAAGTGGAAAAGTTATTTTGAATACATGACTGCACTAAAACTGAGATGTGATAGATAGCAAGGAATGACCTTCAACCATGGTTTGTACATGAGTTTGTACATGAACTTTACACGAAACTAAACTTAGCGAACTACACAAAAATAAAAATTTCTATTTTCAAAAGACACAATTTAAAATATTAAATAAAAATCATAATTAACCTGTCTATCTGCTTCCTGTCCAGCTTCATCGGCTTTGCTCAAGTACATTTTAATTTTCTCGTTGTGTTTGGCATTGAGACCTTCGACAAGATTCAACGTCCTCTTGCAAAGTGCTTGACCAATCGGATCAAAGAAGACAAAAATCAAATCTGCAATATCGCCTGAAATTGACCAATAGAATATATTTTATTTTTTATTATTCAAAATTGCTATTTACGTTTATGAGGAAAACCTTTACTACATGCGGATACAGTTAATATTAAATTCTTTAATACCTTTATCTTCACTCAATATATATAATTACTGTCCCCCATAATGGAGAAAAATAAAAAAATCCACATTATTTCACTCAACAATTTTCAATTTATGCCAACGTAGCCAATCAACAATAAATATCTGTTTTACAGCCTAAAGACAAACGATGTCATTTTGTGACAGGACCTACAGTTTTCTAAGGAATCTGAACTTCTTTCACCCGGGGAGGAGGAGGAGAAGAAGCATTGGGTATCTGCGAATATCAAACTCAGGAAACTAGCATAGAAACATATATATACATGACCCAAATTATCTGAGAAGACGAAACAGCTCATGAAAAGGCGAAGAGATATGAAGGTGGACAATCGAAATACCAGTTCCAGGATTGAGTACATAGAACTTTGTAAAACTCTGCGCAAAAGCATGAAAGAAGACATAAGTAAGGAAAGCCATTGAAAATAACAAGAGCCTTAGGGTTGTTAAAGGAAGTTTATCTGTTGGGAAGAAACACATCATTGCATTAAAAGGAGAGGATGGCACCGTAACAAGAAATAGGGAAGAAATACTTAGAAGAGTTGAAGAATTCTACAAAAATCTATACGAAAGTAACAGTGGATTAAACGAAGACATTGAAATAGTCGAAGGAACAGCTCCTAAAATCTTAAAAGAAGAAGTTTCATTTGCAATAAAAAGTATGAAGAAAGGAAGAGCCCCTGGTGATGATGGTATTACATTAGATATCCTAAAAGAAGCTGGAGAATATGTAGAAGACATACTTGCAAAATTCTTTACCAAATGTCTTAACAGCGGTAACATACCAAACCAATGGGATTCTGCAACAGTAAT
>QLNU02015270.1:83492273-83515786 GCA_006491805.2 Dysdera silvatica
GAATACAAATCCGTAGAAAAAAATGGCGAGTGCATGGTCCTAACAGGATTCAGACATAGATTTTCCACACAGTGTAGATAAACATATTCTTTTTATGCTATGACTATGATCAGCAGACATGGAGCATTCAATGATCAGTTTTAGTTTGTATTTTTATGACAAAACAAGTGTTCTTAAATATTACTTTTTTTTGTTGCAAAAAGGTATCGCATTTACCAAAGTGCAAGGACAGCACAGGTCATGCTGTGTTTGGACCTACAATTTTCCGAAGAATCCGAATACCTATAAGGTCTAGAGACCTCATCCCAGGGCTATAATGGGCTTTTTTTTCACCCACCATTGGGCATTGAACCCAGGTTAACGGCACATTAGGCAACTGCATCACAACAAGACCCATTTAGCAATTCACAGACATGAAGCATTCAGTAAGCAACAGATATGAAGCATTCAGTGAGCAACAGACATGAAGCATTCAGTGATCGGCAGACCTGAAGCATTTAGTGATCAGCGGACATGAAGCATTCAGTGATCAGCAGGCCCGAAGTGTTCAGTGATCAAAAGACATGAAGCATTCAGTAATCAGCAGATACGAAGTATTCAATGATTCTCAGACAGGAAGCATTCAGTGATCGTCATATAATAAAAGTTTGATGATCAGAAGATGACATTATATTCTATGTATTATTGCTATGGATCCACCATTTTAGACACATATATCATTATGCCTCCATTAATACGGAGGCATGTCATTCTTTCACACACTTTAACATAATGCTCATTAATATTAACATTACACATGCTGAATGCTAACACTGCAGTACAGCAAGCAGTGCAAAGCAGTAGACTATAAAATTATTAAAGCATTAAAAATTATACAAAATTTGACCTTACCTTTAATTTTGTGCAATGGATTAAAGTGGGGATAGAGATGCAGCGTCGCATTTCCCTGTGGAAACAAAACAAAATACTATGACAACCTAATCATTAAAACATCCAAATGTTTAAAATTTTCCAGACTAGACTTGGATCTTCTTTTGTAGTTTAAAGCTATCCGGGTGCTTTTAAGCAAGGTTCCCATTCACTGTAGGAAAAAAACTTTACCAACTTTTCCAGGTCTTTTCCTGAATTTTTGGACAAAATTCCCTGACTAATTGCAAAGAAAACTTTGAACTGAGCTTGGAGTTTCAGGGAAAATAACCTCACATTGACGGGAAATTTAACTTATTTAATTTTCCGATCGCTCATTAATACTTCCATGCTTAAAAATATGATAGGATGCATACAGATATGCAACACAACACTGTAACAGAATATCATTGCATAAAATCCCATGTTATGCGATGATGTTACGGGACGAACATCGCTACATATCATCAATGAGTAACATCATTGCATCCCATCGGTTCATGCCGATATCCAGTTTACACTGACAAAACGCTGTTATTTGTAAACCGGTCTAAATACACAAGCATTGGGTGCAACGCAGCCACTTTTAACATTCCTTTGATGTGACAGGGAAAACAGACAGGGACAGGTGGGCCACGGAAATGTTACAATGTTCTGTTACGGAGTGCGGTCCAGACTTGATATGCGACGGTGTTCTATTTCATGTGTGGATGTGATTTTATTTGGAAATTGATATTTGCTATATAGATCTTATTCAGGCATGTTGGGTCTGAGCTTTTCTCTACACATTCTCCTCAGAATATCTCCACTATAAAGTATTTATCCATGGAACATACTTAGAAAATTAAAAATATATATATATGGGTCAAGAAAACCTTTCGTGGCACAGTATCAATGATTCGGTGCCATGTTTTGGTGCCATTAGGAATAAAATCCAAATTAATGGCACAGTAACGAATAAGTTACGAGTGCGCCACAGAAGGGCCCTTGATAAAACAATCTCACAAAAAAAAAAAGGTTAGAAAAATTAAGGTAAATTGTATAAACCATTCTATTTCAAATCAGTTCCCAATTATATATCAAAAATTGGTTTTTGATATTTTACTCCCAATTAATTGAATTTGATTACTAAATTTATTTTAATTAAATTATTAAAACTCTTCAACAAATTGAATTTGATGTGAACTATAAATTAGAGAAGTGTAGGAATTTCTCAAAAGATCCAACTTATAAGAGTGGTAGGGTGGGATCTAGAGTCTGTAGCCAACCCAGACTCATTTGGAATAGTATGACCCTTGTTGTCCTTGTGTTGCTAAAATTAAACTAGTTATTAATATTTCACCCCCCCCTAGCCTCCCCCAATGCTGAAGAAGGCAATGAGTTACTTAAAAAGATTTAACTCCTAATGTGAGTCAGCTTCCAAAAAAGAGTTACTCTGCCCATTTCTACTCTTCATCAGTGTTATAACGACTCCACATGGCACTGCACAGAGCTTCAAAAAAACACGCTCTGTTAAATAAGGTTTGTAAATGGATAATATCTTGACTTACCGTCAACGACTCCCTTTTCCGTCCACTAGTAATAAAGGTAAAGCCTTGGGTCTCAATAGCAACGCCCGTCTTTAAAATGTGCTCTTCAACATACCTGAAAATTGCACAGTTATGCTGTCATTAAAGAGAAACAATAATTTTAAAGCAATAAACAAATTTTTTTAGACTTAAGATTTTAACTTCCATCAAAAATTCTAAACAATGAAATTATAAATGGTAGAAATAAGTAGCAAAATCCATATACACATACAAAAAAAAAACTTATTCATATCAAATACAAAATCTTCTGTTGGTCTATTATATAACTGGTTAATTTTTAATTGTTTATTTTACATTCTTATTAGTTTTCTTTTATATATACAGTAATTTTTCTCAATAACGTTCTAATTAACAATGACGGTATATTGCAGTCCCGGCACATGCTTTATAAAATGACACACATTCTGATAAACGACTTGTTTTGTTAACAACATTTTTTGTCTATCCCTTGAAAGTCGTTAGTGTGAGAAATTACAGTATTTATTTTCCTTTACCTTTCTTTCCAAACTTCGACTAACAGTTATAAACTTTATTGGTTATCATTTAGATGTAAGAGTATATATTATAAATATTCAGCTACCACATAAAATTTGGCTTATTATTAACAATGCATGGGTACATGTGAACTAGGACTAAGACTTTGGGTGTTCAGAATATAAAGCCTCGATCTTCATTAGCCGTAGTACTACATATTATGCTAATATGTCACATGGAAACGATTGAAGATTTTCGATATGGGTTAAGCATGGGATACTGTGTAAGTTTCAACCTGCATACAATAAAGGTAAAACCAGACAGACTCAAATCGACAGGAAGTGATTAAAAGATCGAAAAACGATAGTTGTCACTAGGAATTTAAAAAAAAAAAGCTCTAGAAGGCCATGGAAACTCTGTGGTTTGGTTCAAGGCCAGGGACAGCAAAAATCTGAACTAACAAAATTCCTGAACTCATAACTTGATTTCCAAACTCTTGTGGCTTAAGAATTTCTTAAAAATGCCAGTCAAGCATAATCTGATTTCCAAACTTTAGTGGCTTAACATATATTCTTAAAAATGTCGGTTAAGCATAACCTATGAACCATGGTGCACTTACGAATGATTAAAATAACTGGGGCTCAAAAACCTAAATCCACTGAGTTCTCTTTTTTAAAATAGAATATAGTGTGGGTAAGATGACCTAATCGAGTTTCATTATTCTTGTTTTTATGGCACCAGGATGGCAAAGGTCATGCAGTGCCGTGACCTATGGTGGGCGGCAGAAAAACGGCACATGGTCTACGATACCATTGGAAGTCAAATCTGGGTTCATGGCAAGATAAGTGAATGTGTAACCACTGCGCAATGACAGGAGCTTAATCATTAAAAAACCCACAATGCCATGACAGGAGCTTAATCACTGGGAAATAAAGGCACATAACGCAGTTCGGATTAATATTGAGGATAGCACTAAAGTGAAAGTTGACGATTACTACTCGGCAAAATTACAATTACCAATTGATGAAGGTACTTTTCCCAGCAGAATGGTTGCCGATGAGCAGAACTGTGATTTTCTTCCGAGGTGCCAAAAGGGATACATCTATACTCGAAGCGATCTTAATCAACCCTAAAAAATAAAAGGAATAAAATGTAAATATATACACTGCTACCCACATTTATCAACATTAATAATGTACTGATGGATGTGAAGGCTTTTAAAAGTTCATTTCATCAAGGAAACACCTTAGTAATATTAGCCATGTACCTCTTGCCAATATTAGGTAGACAGGTCGGCAAGTTGTTTAACCTTTCACTGTAAACTCAGGCAATTAAATTTTTACGGTTCAAAGATAGCAATAGCCATGCTGCAACGAGTATTGGAAACTTGGCAGAGAACTAGGTAACTGTGTAAGGCAGTTCGGCAAAATGTTTTCATGGTTCGAAGCTCATGTTGCATTACACAGCCAAATTATTCTGGCATTAATATACACAGCATTTTATCTGTTCCGACCGGATATATCAGCAACTCAAAAAATTAATGGATAAACACAGATAAGAAATATTTTAGAAATATTCTGATGAAATTACGGAAAAAAAATTTAAAAATAATGATCGCAGAAGTTTGTTATATAATAGATCAATGAGTAGTATAAGGAGAAAATTAATTTAATGTGGAAATTATTAACATAGTTTGATATAAGATTTGCATAAGGTAATTAATATAAGCACTGACAGAGGTGCTAAATTTTGCAACGGTATTCCTTCCATTAAAAGGGAGAGTGTTAGTCCGAAGAAGTCTACTGAGGCAGAAGCTGAGAATTTAATGTGAAGATCAAACCACAAAACACTCAAAACTCTCATAGAGTAAATGTTACAGGAAGCCTAACCATCGAATAACAATGCCCACTAACTAAAATACATATGCATACAGATTAGATATAATGATATCATATCAAAGAGTATATGCATCCAGATTAGATATAATGATATCATATCAAAGAGTATATGCATACAGATTAGATAAAATGATATCATATCAAGGGAGTGTCTGATAAAATGGATGAAATGGAACTGAATGAACGTGGTGACAGTGACAAACACCTCTGAATGACAGGTTATCAAACATCTCGGGAACTTAGCAAAGATGGTGTGGGGGGTTTAGAACTTTTATTAGTAAGCAATAAATAACTGATAATTTTTTAACATAAATATGAGGTCATGATTTCCAAAACACACACCTCGGGGACTTCATGTTAGCATTCATTAGAGACTACGTACGAATTCCAAGAAATTAAAAGAGTTTACCACCATAAAGCTTTACAACTGGAAATGCATTTTTACAATGAAAGAAACACACATTGCTGATTATCATTATATTCATGAATATTTTATAAAATTAACACACAAAAGAATTATACATGTAGCGCCTACATTTTTATAACATCAATGACGATTTTGTTGTTTGAAAAATTTGTGTGCAATTGCAAAATATCCTTTTACAGAGTTATTTTGTTTCTTAATACAAACTCTCTCTCCCATTGGATATCAAAGAAATTTACTGGAATGAAGGTTAAAATTACATGGGTATTATCTATTATGCTTTTCTTGAATATGCATGCATATACACACACACACTTCCAATTTATAACATATAGGATGAGCCTACAAAGCTCATGATCACTACTCCAACCCCCGAAATTACAAAATAATTAGGTTTACAAAAGCCCCAAGTGGTAGATTTTAGATTTTCAAAAATCGCAAATATGATAGTCTCCAAAAATCACATGATGTGCCACACATCAATCACATGAAAATCACACATCAATCACACATCAAAGATACAAACAGTACAGCCCCAAATCACATGCAAGTGATGTCTCTTCAAAAGTTACACAGAGGCCTTAAAAGTCACACACACTGAACCCTTAATGGCAGAAAAATAGCGAGCCTTGGACACAAAAGTGGCAGGTCTTTTAAAGTCATAAATGAGAAGTTCACAAAAATCACAAGAACTAGCCTCAAAATATTACAGTTTGTGAAAATATTATATAGAAACCACTATTTAAGCTTTGAATGGAAACCGATGAATTGACTAAAAAAGGAAAGAAACTATTGAACTTTTCAGATTTAATAATTTAAAAACTAGGATTCTGGATTTGTTCCAGATGGCTTGGAAACGGAACTCGGAAATGTTTTTTGACAACGATGTGAAGTCTGTTCTGGTCTGCTGCCCAACTTAAGAATGCAGGCAGTGAAGTCAAAAGGGCCAAAAACCGATCCTGCAGATCGAAAACAATACATCCCTCTAATGGAGAGGTACATGGAAAATCTATGCTGGAATACTTCCCACAAAGAAAAGAAAAAAAAAAAGAATTCACTGCAAACAAAGTACTTTGAAAAATTAAGCAAAAGTTTACTATGTTGACCATGCATCAAAAGTTCACTATGCATATGATTTTCTGTGCTTTGGCTAGAAAGTTTAGAACAAATGAGTTGCAAATGCTTTTACTCCATTTTTTTTTTCTGAACTATTATTTTTAATAGATTGTCTTTTCCAAGCTGCAGAAAAGACTTTTTACGCAGTTTTATGACACTCACTCAATTTTATGATATTCATACACACACTGGGGCTCAAAATTTAAATAAATATAATGATGAATGTTCATGTTTTTGTACTTCAGTGCAAGGACTACTGAGGTCATGCTGCACGGAAATGAACGGTTTCCTCGGTGAATTCACACTTCTGTCACCTAAGAAACTGAACACTAGGTTACAATGGGCAAGGACAGGTCTAAAAATCTTTCGGGGGCGACCGCCCCCTTAGATCTCCAAGTGATAGTGGGGAGGAGAAAGACATCCTCTTTGCCATGGTAAAGCCGTACCTGTTTGTTACTCTGATTTTGAGTAGCTCAGTGTAGTTGGTCAACATAACTGTTCATTCCTTTGTATTTTAAGACCCAAGAACAGCAAGGGTCATGCTGAATTGGGACCTAGTTTTTCAAAGGGTCAGAACCTTTCTGACCTACAAAAGCAAATACTGAACGAGGTGCATAGACCATGAATTCCTGTGTATGTGAGAAAAAGTTAATGAACTGTTATGAATAGGGAAGGAAGTTCATGAACTGCTTAGATTTGAGGGAGGGAAGCACAATTCTAAGCATCCATAAGCAATAAAATTAAATATGCATTCAATGGGGCCCAACAAAATAGAAAAGTGTGTGACGGTATTACAGGTTGGACATCGCTAGTCTCAAATGTTCTGAAATTCATGACTTTACTCTCACAGCAGAATGCTTTTTTGGGACACGGTAATTTAATTTGTTTCATGGCGCAAGGGCACCAAAGGTCACACTGCACCAGGACCCACACTTTCCTGAAGAATCGGAATTTCTTAAGTCTAGGGAACAAGCCCCTCAGACTACTTACTTGGGACATAACTACGATTCACTGTGTTTGGAGCCATCCCCAAACTGCATGGTCCTAGTCCAGCATTCACATTCAACTCTGAGAAAAAAATTCCCCAACTAATCACAGAAAACTTTGAATTGAACCTTTAATTAAGAGAAAGTCATTGGGAGTCTAACCCAGATTAGCGACATGCTAGGCCAGGTGTGGGGAACCGGCAGCCTTGTGGCCACATGCAGACTTTAAGTGCAGATTTTTGACCGAATCAAAATTTTGCAGGAAAAATCCTTTTATTTTTATTAATATGATTTTGTTCATCTTTTTTATTTGTATTATAATCTTAAAGTGAACTTAAAGTATAAAAGAGTAGAAGATGATTTAACAAAATAATTGATTGACAGTGACAAAATTAAAACACATGCAGCTTTCATATTTTAAAGTTAACTCATTGTAGCCTTCTAACATTAACAGCTAATGCAGGGTAAATTTGACTGAATCTGCCAAACAAAAGGGGGTGATAGAAGAGCCCATGTGGAGCATAAAAAACCGTTGCAACCTTGTCCTATCTCTATCCATTTCCAAGTTATGGTGGAAAAAAGGAAAATACGCCGTCAGAAAAACAAAATTTGTGAGGTTACTGAAAGATCTACACGCAAAATAAGCATATGTTTGAAAGAACAGAAAATGTCTTATAAGACGACGTTATTTCCGTCAGGATATCTGAATTTAACGGCGAGCTACAAGCGCTGAAACATTGGCGAAGTACAAAATGGAATTGTCGCCAAAACTTGTAACTGGCAATTCCGCAAATACAATTCTAGCTACAATCGGTCAAATTTACCAAAAAACTTGTCTATTCTACCAGCTTTCGAATGAGCCTACAATAAACCATATCAGCTTCCTAGTTCAGGAGAAATTTAGTCTTTTGTCTGCAATGGTTTTTATGCTCCACATGGGCTCTTCTATCACCCCCTTTCGTTTGGCAGATTAGGTCAAATTCACCCTGTATAATGCAGCCTTCCAACATGAAAAGGTTCCCCACCCTACGTTAGGCAAACACAGCACCACTACACATAACCAGGGCTGTCCCTAAAGGGCATGCTCTGTGTACGCCGCATGCTATCAAGAAATTTTGAAAAGTACCGAGTATGTGCCGCATACTCTCAAGGTAGGTAGTTTTTGTATCTGCTGGTTTTTGGGCAACTTTCAACAAAGTTCAGTCTCCCCTCCCCCTGGTCAATTACAAACTTGAATGGAAACAAATGAGGAAAACCCCCTGAACATTCCCACACTTCAAAACATATAATATCCTGCGTACGACTAGGAGAGGAATGAAAAACTGATGAAAGTGGCAACTGCCACCTTGGGCTTGGATAGACGATAGATGTGCAGTCAAATTCCAGTCAGTGCCATGCTGTGACATCAAGTCCAGTAACCCCACAATTACAATATCCTTTAATTAAGACAGCACCGCAAATTCTCAATAATTTTCTTCAGGACAGCCCTGCACATAACTAACAGATGTTACTATTAAAGAACAGTTGCAAGAACATATAAATAAGAACATTGCAGTAATTGAAGGAACACACAGTGGAACACCCAATAAAGGCTCCTACTGGAAGTCGGACTTAGCAAGCCTGTATCCAGGATGAAGGGGTAACTGAAATAAGACAAAAGGCACATGGGGCGCAGGGCACCTGGGGAACGTTCCATATATCAATAGCTCAATGGGGCAATAGGCCTGAAACTCAGATTAATGGTGCACTAGTTAAAATATTTTATGATTACAATGCCACAGGGCCAGAACTGGTAAAAAATCTATCGATATGCAAGCTTATGTCACAAAGCACTTAAAAGCTACAGGTGCAGGGAAAAAGGAAAGAGACATACATGTATACACATAACAATATTGAATGAGGATGGTTTCAGTTGAAAATTGGTTGATAGCGAAGTTAAGTGTCCATATCATATATTTCCAAATTGGGAAAAACTACAGATCTAAAACATTCTTGGTCCCAAGCACTTCAGATTAGGAACATGTTTGTGCAGGACTGGCACCAGGTATCGTGATGCCCCAAAATGACTTAATTTTTTATAACAGTGGTTCTCAATTACTTTTCATCACAGGCTACTTTCAATCTTTTTTTCTGTTAGTAGGCCAGAAGATACGAAAATGAAATTATATTACATGCTATATAGATATATTGGGGGAACTTATCCCCCAGTAGAAATTTACTAATTCAATGAAATAGCATTGAGGTAAGAGCTTTAGCCCCTTCTAAAAAAAATAACCCCTTCAGAAGAAAATTAGCCCCTTGCAATTTTTTTTTTTTTTTTTTCAGTTTCTTATCTTTTGTAGCAGGGCCAATTTTTACGGTTCATGTGTCGGATCTGGCCCATGGGTTGCCTATTGAGAATTACTGTTTTACAATAATCCCATTCTGATGCCCTTAAAAATTCGCCACTCAGTGTGAATGCCCAGTCTCCCCTCTCCCCCTTCAAATGACCCCACTACTAAAGGAAAGCTGTTTGTGGTTTTACGGCTCAAGGACTACAATGGTCATGCTGTGCCGCGACCTACTGTTTTCCAAACCACTTGGACGTACAGTTTTCCGAGGAATCCGAACCTCTTAAGGCCTAGGGAACCAAACCCCGGACTACAGTGAGAAGCGATATTTATGAGATCACTGAGTACACATTCTTTGCATAATTGGGAGTCGAACCTGGGTTAATGGTGTACTAGGCAAACACGTTACCACAATGCGCCACCGCAGGGTGCTAAGAGAGAGCCGTCTAGTGACAAACCAGCACTATTAAAGAATTAACGACGAGTATCGATCTAAAGATGTTATATCTGACATCACTATAGGGACAAGATCTGTAATGTATAATTTCCAATTGTAATTATGTAAATAAAATCAGAATACAATCAAGGGTGGACACAGACTTTTATTTAAGGTGGGGGGTCACAGATAGAATTTGCCATGGTCTTGGAATAACACCCTTCATTTTTCATGAAAGTTGGAATTTTTTACAGTGAAAAAATATATTTGGGGGTCATGACCCCTGTGTCCGCCCTTTAATACAGCCACTGCAAGCATTATTTCGGCACAAGTGAAATAAACCAAAATCGCAGATAAACATACACAATTATACAAGAATCTTACATGGAATTTTACAATAATTCTTTAAAAAATACTTTCTTCAAAATAAATAAATAAATAAAAAAGTCCTACTTTTCAAATGCAAATTTTATCGGCACAAAGAACTACTTCTTGTATGCCCAAAACTGTAAGTGTAATTTGGGGGTAAATATAGAATAAACTGGGATGGCAAAAAAAAAACCAAAAAACCAAAAATTGTACGGGGGGAAAAAGTATGTTTTGCCTCTTTTCTAAAAAAAACTGAGGAGGGGTCAAGTGTCCCCTTTGCCCCCGCCAGATTACACCTATACGCAAAATTACAATCAGTTTTAAGAAAAAACTAAAAGACTCCTAACTCTCCTGATATCAATGGTACACTAATAAAAAATTATCTTAATGATCTATTTTTCTACACACATTAAGAAATATATTAAATTTGTTTTTTATCAGCCATATTATTTAAGCAAAATACTCAGAAATATTGATTATATGTAATTATTACATAACATAAATTCATTATTAGTAATAAATATGTTAACTACTAAAACCATCTTCCACAGTAAAGGCAAAGGTGACATTCTGATAGCTCATTATAAATACGGTTACACGGTAAAACCTCTGAATAGCAGACACCTCGTGACTTAAGGATCCGTCCATTATTCAGCAGTCTTAGGACTGTATAAGTATCAAGACTGGGAATTGGAATAGTGTCTGCTATTCGCTATTCGGTACTGTCCACTATGGAGGCTAAATGTAAATTTATTTTGAACAAGTATATATAAGCCAGTTGTAATGACTTGTTTGCCTTAAATTAAAAAAAAAATCCTAATTAATATATTTTAATTATGAGTTTTTTTAATTGGAAAGAATATGCAAATGAAAACTGACCACAAATTAGTTTCAGTAATTGATTGAGGCCCATTTGGGGTAGATACTCAAGGTATTTACATCAAAAAATTATTAATCATTTATTCAAAAATTATCTAAAATTTGTATCATCAAAAATATCAATATTTCTCACATTTAGCCAATAAATATTATATTTGGACATAAAATGACTATAAATTAAAGCGATTGCCATGACTTTGGCAATTTGCAAAAGAGAATGTATTTAAAAATTATTTAAATATGTCAGAAACAACATTACTTAATAAAATCACTATTATTTAAACATAAAAACAATCGTTAAAATATGTAATCTAGGCTGCAAAATAATTCAAATTAAATTCCTTTAATATCTATTTCTATGCATTGTTTAAAATAAATCAAATATTTTAGTACAGTTACATTAAGTGGCATAAAGTATAATTTTAGTGGTGCAGGGGCGAGGAGCTAATAATTGGAACTGAACTGAAGTTGAAAATTTAATTATTTTTCTCCAAGACTAAAAATAATTTTAAGCACTCAGAAAGGGGGATCTTAAATTCCACCTTCATCTCAGTGGGCCCCTTATTTTTTTTTTTTTTTACTCACAATTATTACAATTGTTAATTCTGAAAGACAGGGGGGGTAAATATACGGCTATAATTATTCTGAGAAAAAAAAAATGCATATGCTTTGGCATGTAAAATTTTAGTAATTTATTTGCCCAGTCGTTCAAAGGGGTTTAAGAGAAATGGCCAACAAAAATCAGCTTACCTCAACAAGGACAGTCACTGCAATGGAGGCAGTAAGCAAAATTCCATTCGCAAACAGTTGCGTGCAAATTACACTGTACGTCAAAAAAAACAACCTTCAAGCCATAAGGTAACTCTTTCGATTTTCTACCCATCGGCCTTCCGTTCGCAAAGATCTTTGCTGACGGGGTCCCCTTGGACCGCATTTGACATTGAAAAGGTATGCGGGCTGTTAGAAGGGGGTGCAGAGGCCATCTCCGGCCGCCCCCGTTCGATCCATCGCCACCCAGGTAAAGCAGTAGCCAACAGGGGAACCATCATCGACGTTTTCGTAGCAGCACCACCAAAAAAACCTGCCAGCGACGAGCAAATGCGTTGCAAAAAGATCGTCGTCCCAAGTGGCGAAGACGGCAGGCAGGTAGAAAAATAAGGCAGCAAGCATTTCTTCAGGTAACGCATTTTACGAAAGCAATGGTGCGGGTGACCCAGAATATAGGGAAAAAAGAAACAACTCAAAGAGCTAGCACTACCATCAGGCTAACCGGGTCCGATCCATCCCCAGCAGAGGCAACGAAACGTTATGTGTCGTCGGTTCCGCTACAGATCCTACTGGGCGAAACCTTTGTCGACTACAGCTTGGACTGCTCGACAGAGTCACGGTATCTGCGTTATGTATGCGCTACTGGGGAGAGACCCAGTCCTTCCTCTTTCTCCACTTCCCTGACAGCAGCAGCGGCGCAGTGCTGTCAAAAACGCCAGCCACGGCAAAAATAGCCAACTAGCTAGAAATGAGAGCCATCCGAGAGAGAGAGAGAGAACGTGTTTGGTTAGGATAAACAAACCGTGTCATGCCACCTATTAAATGAAATGAAGATCAAATATGGGCGGCCTTTTATAACAGCCGCAGTGACAGATTCCCGCCCCCCCTGGTAAATGGAATTGAGGGGGGGTGGGGACATGCTTCCAGTTCCGTAAAGGATTTCTTATAGACCTCCGAGCTATATTTTCCGGGGGATCATACACGCCTCGTAAGAGGAGGGTGGAGGGGAATATGCATAAATTGAATTACATCCTAAATACAAGTCAGAAAAGAACATGGGTCGAAAATAGTTCGTCCCCCCCCTCCCTTTAATATTTTAGTTTGCTCGCGCTCTTAAAACTGCCACAAGGGCATGAAACTTAAAATTGGGGTCTCGACAATGAAAGGTGTCCCCCTTACACCATCTGACTGCTAAAATAATTCACATTTTGTCAGAATACCCCTCCCCACAATGCCCTTTGCATCCTAAGCGGCAGCTTAAATTCACCCAATACAAAGACCTGCCCTGTTAAAGAGCCCCACAATTCCGATGCTTACATGCTTAATACATACAGTCAAACTCTGTTACAACGAACATTAAGGGACCGGAGATTTTCGTCGCTATAGTCGTTATTTGAAATATTATCAATCATAAAACATCGAACTTTTGTATGACAATTAATGAGTGCGCAATTTATAAACCAATAATCAACTACTGGTATTTCGAACTCTTTAAAAGAGATTCATAGTTAACTAATGGGATAGTTAAAAGTTAAAAACCTTCAGTAATTAATGACTAAAGCCCGGATTATATGCAATTGCATATTTTAGCCCTTTTTAGCGTCAGTGCATATAAATGCATAAAAATTATGAATTTCCAGAATAAAGGCATATGTCAAGGGTTTATAATAATTCTAAGCATTTTATTATCCCTTTATCAGAAAATTTTTCTCACAACGCTGAAGTTAAATTTTTCCATCTTGCCCTTTCATCTGAGCAGAAACGCGAAGAAATTTGTAAACGTACATGTTTAGCCACGCCCCCAGTTATCCGCGTAGGAACCTCATTAGACATCAAATCACATCTTCTTTAAGGTCGCATCACATAACCTTTTTTAAAGCCACTTGCCCCCCCCCCACCCCCCATGAGTTTTGAATTGCTACACTACCGACTCCAGTGCACCAAAACTTTTGTCATAGCTGAGATACAGCCACTATCCTCAATAGGAGTGTTGGTTGGTTGTATTTTATGGCGCAAGGACAAGAGTCATTCCGCGCCAGACAAGGTTCCTTATTAGGAAAATCGAAAGTTCAATTCTATTCCGCTAGACTGAAAGTTGATTCCAGGTCAGACTAAAATCAATGTACAGTTACATGGGTAAAATTCCACATTATCTGTCAACGACAGACAGGGAGATAGTCTCTCACGGATAAACTATCCGTAATAAACAATCCGCAAAATTTTATAAATGCTGTCCAAAGGACCTTTTGGGCCATAAAAATGCTATTACATGATAGAAGACAAAGCTTAACTACTAGGAATACAGAGAGACACATGTCGCGCTTTGCCGTAATAAAGCTGGTGCTATGCAAAACCTATTATTTTGTGCAACGTCGACTATTTCTACTAGCAGCTAATAATAAATACACTTGTTCTCAAACGCAGGACATACGACTTTCAAGTTAAAAAAGAAATATTCAAGTGAATATTTATCCACTTTCGGTGCATGTTTATTAATTTTAAATGCACATGCATGCATATTTTGAGGTTTTTTTTAGGGCAAATTTCTTGTGTTTTTTAATGCATACAATCCAGGCTTTATAATAATGGCATGCCTAAATAATAAAAAGTGTACAAGAACATAACGTACACTAATTCATGTTTACCCACGCATGTGGTCAGGAACCGACTATGAATATTGGGGGGCCCCGGCCCAACTTGCACCTGGGGGGGCCATATGATGCACGTATTGGATATACATCTAAAAAATGTATGCACCGTTATTTCCATTTGAAAATGTGTGTAAGAATATGTTTTTTGATTCCACGTCAACGTCTGATATCGAAGTATGCACTTGCAGAGCTGAAGTTGTAAAAGTTTTGGTAAAAGTAGCGAATAATGTGTGGCACTGGCGCACCGATTTTGTGTGTTTGTAAACTCTGTTCTTTTGTTATCCAATTCTTAAAGCTGTGGTTGTAATAGTTATATTAGTTGTAATTAGATACCAGCTATGACTTCTCTGAATTGTTTCGGATTGTAAATCTGAAGAAAAAACATTTTTTTATATTAATTTACTATTTTATCACATTAAATACAATTGTCAAATAAGTTTTTTGCCCCTCTCCCATCCTCTCACGGGGCCCGAGCGCGAGCCCTTGTCATAATCTGGTCCTGCATGTAGTTAACACACATCTGCCTACGAGTCTTCAATTCCGTACCTCCAAAATTATGTTTATTAATGCTTGAAAATACTTGAAAATGCTTGAAAAATGCTTGAAAAATACAATCGTTTGTGTAACTGCCCACGAAAAATATTCGTTAGTGTATCAACCCAACTTCACACATTGGAGTAAAAACGGCGAAGATCTAACTCAGTGTTCCTCAAACTTTCTATACCACGGAACCCTGAAAAACACGGGCGGACTGGGCCGCCTGTGCGCCCTCATGGGCGATAGGACTCGTGCCTTCCAATGGGCATGAAGTCGCGCCCTCCGGAAATTCAAGGTATGTGCCCTCTGAGAGGACCCAGTCCGCCCCTGCTGAAAACCACCATCATTCATATCACTGCCCACAAAAAATATTCATTAGTGCACCAACAGAGCTTCACACAGTGGAGTAAAAACAGTGACGGTCTAATTCAGTGTTTCTTAGTTTTCTACACCACGGAACCCTGAAAAACATCATCAATTGTATCACTGCCACAAAAAATATTCATTAGTGCATCAACCGAACTTCACACAGTGGAGAAAAACGGTGAAGGTCTAATTCAGTGTTTCTCAAACTTTCTATACCACGGAACCCTGAAAACACAATGATTTGTATCACTGCCCACAAAAAAAATTCTTGAGTGTGTCAACTCAACTTCACACAGTGGAGTAAAAACAGTGAAGGTCTAATTCAGAGTTTCTTAAGCTTTCTATACTACGGAACCCTGAAAACACCATCATTTGTATCACTGCTCATAAAAAAAAAAAAATTCGTTAATGCGTCAACCCAACTTCACACATTGGAGTAAAAATGATGAGAATCTAAATCAGTGTTTCTCAAACTTCCTATACCATCGTTTGTATCATAGGCGTAAAGTTTTCAAAATTATTGGGATGGGGGGAAGCCCAAGTACATATTATGGATGTTTATACATTGCAATATATGTAAAATTTAAAATTGCTGGGGAGGGGATCCGGCCTCATATAACTCTACGCCTATGGTTTGTATCACTGCCCTGAAAAAAATTCGTTAGTGCGTCAACCAAACTTCACACAGAGTAACAAATGGTGAAGGCCTAATTCAGTGTTTCTCAAACTTCCTATACCACGAAACCCCAAAAACACCATCGTTTGTATCACTGCCCTCCCCACCCCCCCAAAAAAAACTCGTTAGTGCGTCGAACGAATTTAACACATTGGAGTAAAAGTGGTGAAGATCTAATTCAGTGTTTCTCAAACTTTCTGTAACATAGAACCCTTTCTATATAAATCGAACACTGTGCAGATTAAACAACGTTTTTTTTAAATCAACGTTTTTTGGCGTAGTGATTTAGTAAATAAGTCTTTAAATACGTTTGTAGCTCAGATGGTAGAGCACCACCCGGCAAGTGAAAGGTCGTGGATTCGAGACCCACCGAACTCAAAAAAACATTTCATTTCTTTCGAAAGTTTCACCATCTAATCACGCCATAACATCGGCGCTGGTATCACTACGCCAAAAAACATTGATTAAAAAAAAATTTTGTTTAGTAGAACCCTTTGCTTACAACATACCCTTCTCTCACCACGGAACCCCCTCCATAAATATATTTAAGATAAGCTTAAAGAGCTATTATTTACAACTACTTGAGTATAAAAAGTAGTTAAAAATAAAATTGGTATAAAAAGTAAAGTAGTTAAAAATAAAATTAGTATAAAAAGTAATGCAGTTAAAAATAAAATTAATATAAAAAGAAAGGTTATACTTTTCTACGGCTGTGGGACATAAGTTATAGTTAAGGCAGTAATGTTATTGCGGCGTCAATTTCCGCAAATTTTAGGTTTTTTTGACGACTTCGCGATTTTTTTTATTATTGCCTAATTTCTATTATGATTTTTTTTTTATTAAATTTCATATTTAAATAATTTTAATACTGCCATCATCAAATGACATTTTGGGTGAAATTTTACGGAAACTGAATTTAGACTATGTATGTACAAAATATTTTGCTATGCACTACCGTAACCTTGAGAGTTATGCTAAAACGTGGGAATCCCGTTTGTTCGACAGGAAAAGCATTACTATAACGGAAAGGTAAAGACACAGTAACCTAACTTCCACCTGCCGGGTCCGCGCATCGATTATACTGGGCCCAGTAAAATTCGCCATTTAAATTTTTCTTAGCATTTCCCACGAATAAATGTTTTATAGTCGAAATATACTGAGAATAATATTCGCGAACGTGTCGAATATCTCCGTCCCACAGCGCCTAAATAACAACTGTACAGCAAATGCTAATGAATAAGTCGCATACATTATTTTTAACTATGTACATTTTATGAATAAAACGACTATAATTTACGATTAATCTAATATTTACGACTATAAAACATTATGAATGGTCGTGAATTTTCAGACATCCAAATCTTTCAACCATTCGAGAAGAGGTACACCGCTCATAAAAAGTGCCTGCAAGCCGATTACAATAATACGTGTTCCTCTGTACTTAATATCAAATGAAATACATAGCATCTGTTGCAAATGCTAGTGGCCAATCAGCAAGGAGGTGTATAAGCAAAGTGTACGTTAATAGGAGTGCACTGATGCTCCTTATGATTATGCCATAATTAACTATTCATATGACAGTTTAATGTATAAACTTTAAAAAAAAAAAAAATGGAAAAGTATTTATAAGTGAATTCGTTGGGAGAGGGTCCTCGTCTCATAAAATAAGAATTTGTCGAGCCGCGGCGTCACAAAAGATTGAGAAACACTAAAGTAAACGATCCATGTGGAGACATTTATCTGCCTGAATGTTGAGAAAAACTCTTTTCTCAAACTTGTATAATTTTACTTTCCTTTGGTGTCGATAGATGGCGATACAATCTTATATTACATATATATGACCCTCTCCGTCTTTAACAATAAAATATATCCCGTATATTGTTGTTACTTAAGGTTAGTATTGGCTTACTGTGCGTAATTTACCAATTAAACTTCATCATACGTATGTATGTTAACGAAAAAACGATTTCGCTACGGTAAGCTAGGGTTCGCTATTATCTGCGGTTGCTATTCAGAGAGAGGGTAATCTTATAGTCCGTTCGCGGAAAGTTGTCCACCAGTCCCGTTAAAAGTAAAGGGAGCTGACGTAAAGGATGGGTTGTTTCATTGCAGTAGACGGAAGTGCGTCTTTCATAACTGGTTTTTCACGAGCAAGGGGGTGTTGATGGGAGTTGCAACCCCTCATTGAAATGATATTGCAGCATTGCATTGCATTGCAATTTGTACACGTAACATAGGAATATATGAGTTGTAGCTCTGCAAACCCCCTTATGAACTTTCTGCGTACGATTATAGGAGGCGTAGCAATTCAAAAATTATGGGGGGGGGGCTCAAGAAGCTTTAAAGACGATCTCGTGATGCGGCCTTAGTGAAAATGACGTGTTTTGATAGCAAATGGGGTGGGGAGCTTGAGCCCGAAAGACACCTTGCCTATGCCCCTCATCGTCTTATTTTAAATAAATTACCCAGTGGAAAGCGTTTGTAGTAAATAGAAATTTGTTTGTATTTTTGTGGCACAGGGACGGCAAATGTCATTTTCCGCTGGAACCTATTATCTACGAGGAATTCGAACTTCGTAAGGCCTAGGGAACCAAATTCAGAACTGCATTGAGCAGTTGGTCGGTAAGCGTACTGTTTTTTTTTTTTGGGGTGCACTGTTGGAAGACGAACGTATTATCACTGCACGCTCCACCGCGGGGACTAACAAGGGAACCCCTTTTGCTGTTCACTGCATTTTGAGATCAGACCTATGGGAGATGATAGTGCTTGACTTCCTGATCACAAATATGTAATCATTTTTATTATTTATATAAATCGAACACTACGCAGATTAAATCAAACAACAATATTAATCAACGTTTATTGGCGTAGTGATACCAGTGCCGATGTTATGGCGTTATTAAATGGTGAAACGTTCGAAAGAAAGAAAATCGGGCCCCACCGGGAGCAGAAATATTTATTTTCTTTCGAACGTTTCACCATCTAATCACGCCATAACATCGGCGCTGGTATCACTACGCCAATAAACGTTGATTAATATTGTTGTTTAATTTAATCATTTGTCTTCTAAAATAATATCACAATTTTTTATGAATATTTGAAATCCAAAAATGACACTTTTACTCCAGGTTTGATATTTTTTAATCGCACTGTATGTGAGCAAAAACAGGTTTGAAGTCGGTAAGATTATGAAGGATCATCGTATTTAACGGATAAAAATAAAAAATTATGTCTCAGCTAATTTAAACAGTATAAAAAAATTAATATGAAAAATGAACTTTTAGCATAGATATTTGGCGAATTTGACGACAATTTTGAAGAGTTGGCGGGACATTTAAGTTTCGCATTCCACTAGCTATATAAACTCGTCCGCAAGTGTAACGTCAATATAGTTGTACGAGTTTCCGATTGTGAGAAAATGAAAAATATAGTGAACATAATTCAATCCGTTTTGAATTTGGTCGTTAATAAATACGACACGCTTCCGTCATTAATAACTGATCAAGAACTTAAGGAAAGTCGGGAAGTATTGTCGAAAATCGAAAACATAATTTTTAATAACAATGTCAGTGAAAATATCAGTTTAGATTTTGAAGACAATTGTGATTTCCGTATCGACGAAGAAAGTGATATTAGTATAGTCGGTGACGAATATTATAACTGTACTGTAAAGGGCGATCAATTGGCAAATGAATTCAGTTTAGAAAATATGCAAACAATTGTTCAGTATTTTGACAGTTGTCAAAAAAATAAATTCCAGAAAACAAACAGGAGATATCCAACAGTAAAATACCCTACTTATATTTCGAGGTTTAGAAAATATATATCAAATATGGGCACAAATATAGAAAAGTATAAAATAATAAAAAATGAAATGTTAGCCAGATTTACAAAAGCTAGGGAAAATTATTTACCTGTTCATGATATAGATTTGAAAAGATGGGCGATCCTGAAATCCCAAGAGTTAGGATTTGAGGATTTTAAATGTTCCGATAATTTTAAGAGCCAAAACAAAATAGTTGCGCGGAAAGTAACAAAATATATCACTCAAATATACACCCAGAATATGGGTAATATAGAAGATAGTGCCATAGAATTTATTTTGATAACGAGAAATGTTACTGCTAATATTATCCCCCAACAAATTTTTAACTCTGATCAAAGTGGTTTTAATTATTTTCTTCCAAATTAAAGGCAGCTATCGCATAAAGGTGAAAAACAGACATTTTCTTTAATAGGGTCTGATTTTGGTAGAACATATTCATATACAATAATGCCAATAATATCAATGAATGGGGAACTGACAGGGAAAATGTTACTTCGTTTAAGAGAAGCTGCGGGACGATTTGGCCCGACTGTCAAAAAGAATTTATTTCAACCTCCAAACTTATATATTACATGCTCCAAGTCGGAAAAAATGGACAAAATCAAAATGAGAAAGTGGGTAGAATGTTGTATGAAACCCATCATGTCTCCTCCTTCCTGTGTTTTACTAAACTCATGGACAGGTAGTACAGACCCAAACACTTATTAAGATTTTCCGGAAAATTGTATATCCTTGCAAATACCCCCCAAAGCAACATCCGTCATACAACCGCTGGATGTTTATTTCTTTCGACAATATAAAAAATTTGTACAAAAAAATAATCAACAGAATAGCAATCGATGAAATGGATATTGACATACGACATCGAAATGAGATAATAAAAATGCATTCTTTGGTTCACAATCAATTACAGTCTAAAAAATATCGCCCTATATTACAATATGCTTGGTTTAGGTGCTGTTATAGCAATCATAATTCCAGAAAATTCAAAAATGTTGAGGAAATTTCTTTTGAAATTGAATACAACAATTGTAGCCGAGATAATTGCAAAAATCTGTCATTCTTAAAATGTTCCCACTGTGATCAATTGCTTTGCTTCACTCTTTTCTTTTTTTGTACTGTAACACTTTCAGGACTTTCCTGAGATGTACACAGTTTAATTTTTCTCATTTTTAAATAAAGAGCATAATTCAACAATTAATCCACAATTTATGGTTACATAACTTCATGAAATTTTGTTCACATTTTTTCTAATTACAATAAATGCATTTTCAAATAGCCTACTATTAAGTTTTGTTCACGATTTTTTTTTAAATTCCATGGTTGCAACAGCATGTGATATGCAATAACCACATCCAGGTTGTGTAAATATAGCAACTTTTCATTATTCATACACGTCATTTATTCATACTCATATATTAATACATCTCATATATTCATACATTTCATTTATTCTTACTCACATATTCACACATCTTGTATATGAATACTCATATATTCATTCATTCATACATTTCATTTATTCATACTCATGTATGCATGGTTCTATATAGTTATGTGTTTCTTTTCCTTATGAGATAATATTTTGGAAAAAGAAATGTAGAAGAAACTTGACATGGGCTACGATAATACGAAATAACTACCTCGAACGAAAACCTGGAGTAGCCTTCAAAATTGTCCTCAATTTCGCCAAATATCTATGCTAAAAGTTCATTTTTCATAACTTTTTTACACAGTTTGAATTGGCTGAAACACAATTTTTTATTTTTATCCGTTAAATACGATGATTCTTCATAATTTTACAGACTTCAAACCTGTTTTTGCTCACATACAGTGCGATTAAAAAATATTAAACCTGGCGAAAAAAGTAATTTTTGGACTTCAAATATTCATAAAAAATTGTCATATCATTTTAGCAGACAAATGATTACATATTTGTGATCAGGAAGTCAAGCACTATCATCTCCTATAGGTCTGATCTCTAAGTGCAGTGAACAGCGAAAGGGGTTCCCTTGTAAGAACAGAATTTGATAACACCTTTCTGAAATGTGGATACAGCCCCGTATTTAGCCACCTACATAAGCGTATGCAGAAAGTTCATAAGGGGGAGGGTGGGGGATTATAGGCTCAATGTGGGTTTACAGAGCTACAACTCATATATTCCTATGTTAAATATACAAAATTTCATTGCAATGAGGGATTATCCCCCCCCCCACCCGACTACACCTGTGGCTACTTTTCGCGCTTTTTACGAAGTGGGGAGTCCAGAGGTTTTAAAACTTTTAATGTTTTACATATACAGAAAATACACCAAGTTCCGCTTAAATTTGAAGTACAATTAATTTTTGCTTCTTTTTAATGTTATGTAGATTCTTCTTGATCGTGGAGCTAGAGTGCCGAAGAATGCTGTTTTAGCATTAAATAGCTAACTAGCAGCAAACTTTAGCTAGAAAAAGGCCGTTTTGGCATGAGAGAGAGAGAGATGTCAGCTTCCAAACAAAATAGTGGATTTTCTAGAATAGGAGTGGAGGGGAGGAGGAGCAACGTGACGTCAGCGGATACGCCAGGAATGCCGGGAAGGTGCTGACTTCCGGTCTCAGACTTCCCTGATAAGAGACAGGAAAACGCGCGCTTTATCGCACCTTTGCACACGAAGGAAGGACAAAAATGAAACCAAGCGAAATGATTGACATTACGGCTCCTCTCCACCCCCCCACGAAAATGCCGTTTTTAATGAATTAGAAATACACAAATTGAAAACCAGCCTTCTCTCTCCCACCCACCCCTCGTATTTCTTTTAAACTAGTCTCGTCGATTTCATTTCGGTCATCGTTACGAGAAACCGATACTTAAAAAAAAAAAGTGGGGGGGACATAGTTACCTAAAATTTAATTGGAGTTGCGTAGATAGTGGTAATATACTTATCACTTTTAAGCATGTTATCGATATCGGATTCTCTAATTTTGTTTGGGGTCTAAGAGTCGCTTAACTCCCAAAAACATTTAGCACCCTCCCCCCCCCGGAAAATTGAAAATTACAAATGAATGCTATGTGCTGAACATTGGGGAGGGAGGCTATAACCCCCCTTGAGGCTAGTTACCTCCCCAACCCACAATGCTGATAATAATAAAAAGTATTTAATTTCATATGAATTCCACATTCCATTTTGATGAATAATTCAAACAGCAAAAATTTTCTACCCTCAAAATTCATCAAAATTACGGCGATGGACACGGCTATCGAATTTTTCATTTTCAAATCATTCATCATTTCAAATCAATT
>QLNU02015270.1:83518730-83529367 GCA_006491805.2 Dysdera silvatica
ATAGCGATCGTTTCCAGCTTAACTGGTTTCTCCTTCCAGCATACACAGAATGAAAGCTGAATTAAAAGATAAAGGGAAGTTTTCAACTCCGGGGAGAAAACGCCCACTAAAAGTAGCAATGCATACGAGGATAAAAATTTACGATGAATTTATATTATCGGCAGTACGGAGAAAAGTTCACGCTTTCTTTTTCAGGAACGAAATTCCTACAAACCTAAAAGTTATGGCTGCCATTAATGAAAATTGTGACTCGCCAAACGTCAGTATTAGTATGGAAGGAACCCCCCCCCCTCCTGTATAAATCCATTTTTCAAAATAACATTGGTATCATGTATATTGAATTTTTGAATTTAATAAAAAAAATTTAAATAGTGTCTTAAATTTTAGTTTAAAATGGCGCCTAACCCTTTGGAAAGGTTCACTTCTGAGAATTACCTACGACGACAAACAAAAAAAAAAGACATGACTGGGAAAAGGTGAGAAATTGCCAAATTGGGTTATAGTCAAAAACTGTAATGGGGAAAAACGAGAAAACACGAATGAATACTCGACAAACAGGGTTTCCTTGTTGTACTACGGTCAACTGTAGCCTTCCCCTGACTGTCAGGTTAGGTTGAACAGGAGTATAGTGGGAACAGAAAACATTGTATGTATTTTTTTAGAACTCTCTATTTCGAGGGGGAAATACGACTAGGGGAAAAAAAAATGAACCGAGACTAAAACGCATTTTGTTAATGTTAAGCGGAAGAAATGTTAAGCGCAGTATAAATACTTCTTTACATATTGTAAACAAGCATTCGCTTCAATTGAGCGAACTCAATTGAAATTGATTTTGTAACTGAAATTCAACTTGCAGCTGCAAGCTAATGACGAAACGTCATCCTTAAACCGAGGAAAGCAAACGTTAAATCGAGGAAAATATAACACTGGACATTATATTAAAAAGTTAATACGGACCAACAAACACACTCGTTAAACCGATGTTGGACTGTAATTTCAAAATGCTTTATTTAAAAAGTGAGGTTTTCGTTAAACAAAAGTTCGCATCTCCAAGACTGAGTGAGAGAAGGTCGAAGTGGATTACTAAAAAAACTTAATGCTAAAAAAAAAAAAAGAGTATGAAAAGTTTAAAAAAGTAAAAACACGAAAAATAAGAACTAGAAAGCGTAAAAAAAAAAAAATCGGAGAAACTACTCAAAAAGAATAATTAATTTGACATCATTAACTTTGAAAAAAAAATGGAATAATAAATATGCATAATTTAAATTCATATGGGGCCTTTTTTTTTCCTTCTCTATTTTGCCTTTTAAAAACCTTACTGTGTAGCACTTTTTATTTAAAAAAAAAAAAAAGTGTTTTAGGTTTGAGAACAATAAAGGTTAGGCTTGAAAAATACTCAAAACGGAAATCCATTTTGAAAGATATTTTTTCACGATATCTGACCAGAAACTATTTGCAAAAAAAAAGGGATTGAGCGAATAAATATATTCGTAAATATTTAGGAATATGGATATTTAAAAACGCGGTTAATTAAATTAATGCTAATTAATTTAACTGAATAAATAAAAATATAATTAGACACAAACGTATCTAATTAAAAATACACTATTTAACCCCCTTTAACTTCGTATGACGGCTTTGACTGAGTGAGTGTATTTTGCAGGGGGTGGGTGGGAATGGTGGCCGCCGAAGGTGGCGGCGCTGTGATCCCAGACAGGACGCTTGAACAGCGCAATCAGCCGCCGAGGCGGCTGGGATGGGGTGTCGATCAACGGCTTTGACTAATCATGCGCTTCTCATGCCAAAATGCACTATAACGAGCGAGAGCTGTTATGCAATTTGAAGGCCGCCAACCTTTCGAACCACTAAATTCATAATTTTAAATCCCGCAGACCACATTTCGTGAATTTAGTGCAATATAAAGGTGGAAATTGTCATTCAGAATATGAGAATTTCTTAGAATATTATTTTTGTTTTATTATTAATAAAACATTAAAAATGCAAATAATGTCCAGATTTTGCTGCGGACCACCAGTAGTGACCGCTGATATAAAGGGTTTCTTATAACCCTCAGAAGAAAACCACACAGCGATATTGCTCGAAGGATATCGACTTATCAAAATGCTTTTGAAAATAGTGACAAATTAATTCTTTTTTTTTTCCCCTCAATCTTACTTCAAATCCATGCGCTTAGACCGTTACACAGTATTCTTCACTGACTACACAAACAAAACAAAACTTAAACATCCATTTATTGGTAACAGCCACTTAGAAACTAAGAAATTAAGTCCTTCCTTTTACAGTAGAAATGCATGTTGTTCAATCGATTAACAAAAAACTGGTCTTGTTTATGCACAACACACACTTGGCGAAGAAACTGGAATTCTGACGTCACTACATTCTTTTACATAAATTAAGGGCTGTCACAATTGGCAATTTTTCTTACTGTGATCACACTAGCTAATCGAAGAAAACATTTTAAAATCTCTATTCCAAGAAAATATAATTTTATCAGCAGTGTCTATCTTTGTGTGTTTCAAAACTGCAGAGGACAGAATGTAAATCTATTGACTAGGAATATGCATCCATTTATAAAAGGGCATTTTGTATGAGATATATAATATGAAACATATTATGTACATATTTAATGCTGCAATAGTAGGCCCATAGCTAGACGGTGTTACACGGCTCAGAAAGCTACAGGGGAAGTAAAATTGTAAACATTCTTGATGAACCTATTAATATATTTAACGATACTGAATATACATATAAGCAGACTACTATATGTAACGTTAACGAATAAATTTCTTAAAGTAAATTTTACATTAAAAACTTAAATTAATTTTAAATAATACTTAAATCAAATACTATAAATACTTAAATCAAATACTATAAATACTTAAATCAAATACTATAAATACTTAAATCAAATACTATAAATACTTAAATCAAATACTATAAATACTTAAATAAATTTTAGTATAATCTCTCTCTCAATAATTTCACTTATTTTTAACATAAAGTAAATGAAGACTCTGTAAAAAATATTGTGTACATTTACCGTTAAAAGCTGAGTACACTTTTAACGTCAAAAAATAATTTGCATTGTTATGTACAATTTTATACAAGACAAAAAATTTAAAATAAAATTCTGCAACAATTTATTTTGAGAAAAAAATATTTTCCGGGGGGGGGATGACTAGATTTCTATGGAGGGGCTCAGCCTCCCCTAGCCCTAACCTGGCTACGGCTCTGTGCAACAGTGTACTTGATTTTTGGGAAATCCGTGATAATATAGAAGTTATTTATTTTATTATTAATAACCTAGAAGCTAAACAATGAAAACCGTAGGATGAGTGGTTGAATTTCAATTATCACAAAAAAATATTGATTTGTCGCAAATTTTAATGCGACTAATTCGTATTGAATTTCTTCAGAGAATATAGATATGTTGATTTGTTGTTGAGGATTGTAGAAATACGCGCATGTGGATAATTTGAAGGAAATTAAATAGTATTGTTTGGCAATTTTTTAAAAATTTAAATCGCACGTTATTTAACATACAAACATACCTTTGAATTATTTTCAGGCTGAGGATACTTATACGCGTACTTAAGCAAATAAGGAATTATATCGTTTGCAGTTAATTATTAAAATAAGTTAAATGTAGTTACCGGATAAAAATACGTTACAGCTAATACAATACCGTTAATTAAAAACGCATATAATATACAAATATATACATTACAGTTATTTTATAAATATAGAAACTTTCCATGCCCTATCATAAAGCGTAAGCAGAAAGTTCATAAGTGGTCAACTCATACATTCCTATGTTAAATATACAAAATTCCATTACCATGGGCGGTTACAACCCCCTGGCTACGCCTATATGCCCTATCGTCCCTCAAAAATGGCAAAAAAAAATTGTGAAAAGTCGGAATTTTTAAAAACTGCATATTTAATTATGTTCTACTATTAATTAAATTATTTATTTTTATTCAACACTCTATTGAACGACCACCAGTAGCAGGTTTTGGAAATTGCCTCTCCGAAGAATAGAGTGTCTTGTCGCCCCATTCCACCCTTACAAAAAAAAAAAATTACTTGGGAAAAGGGACATAAGCGTACGCAAGAAGTTCATAATGGGGGTTACAGAGCTCATATATTCCTATGTTAAATATACAAAATTTCATTGCAATGGGGGGTTACAACCCCATCAACACCCCCTGCGTACGCCAGTGGGAAGGAAGGAGGGGGAATTACGCATATATCGTTATATACCTTTTAACTCATTATATGTGAAGGCAATTTTCACATATAGTTTTATAATAGTTATTCAAACTAATATTTTTGTATAACTAATAATTTATTTCTGGGCCCACAGCTAAAACTCCAAAAGTTTGAAATCGAAATTATTAGATCCGCCACTAGCGTTTGATTCTTATATTATGCAAAATTACGTTATTCTAATCACAAATAATTGATGTCAACACAGACTTGTATTCATTCAATATTTGTACCACAGAACACCTTTGTCAACACTGCTGAATGAGGAAATTTTTACCACCGAACTCTCCACTGCCGTTCCCCAACAGGCATCGCCTTTACGCAGGTGTTTTGTGTATGCCTACTTAAAAATTCGCCACTGACGACCACTTCTCGAAATGGTAGGTTTTTACAATGAGAATGAGTCAGCCCTTTGAGAGAGTTCAAGTATTACGTCAGCATCTTGGGAGGGGGAGTAGTAAAATGGCCAAAATAGTGCTTACGTAATACTTGAACGCCACCCCTTTCCAAATTTTTCATTTTCGAAAAAAATACACTCGGTGTGTGTGGTATTCAGGTAGAAAGGGTGGCCACCGACGGCGCCTCTGTAATCCCAGAAATACACTCGGACCCCTAGGTGGAGGGTAGATTCGAATCCAATGAGAGCGTTCTGCAAGTTAATGAATAATGACACTACGCACGAAATAAATTAAAATTTGAAAAACAATCCTTTTTGCGCGTAGAATAATTTAGTTGTGAAGTCCCGATGACATTTCGACACAGGCACTAGCTGGTCTTCTTCGGGAGATAATTGTAAACACGGTGATATATGTTGCCATTCTTCGGAAGCATTTTACAGAACAAATTTTCTCACTGCTGAATATTAGGAACTGGGATGGAGATGGTTTCTTGTAGTACAATGCCATGCCACGCGCGACTGAAGTATGGAGTAGACTTTTGGTCTTTAATAATATTAGAAACGGATTTAATGCAGAAATCTTCCAAAAAATCCAATTCCAGTGGATATCTCGGTTGGAGAACTGTTGAAGGTTCCAGAAAATTGAATTTATGGCAGTTTTCCCAGCAGTGGACAGCGATAGAGGAGGACTTATGGAACTCGGCATTTTTTACAAACCTTTCACGTTCGAGAAGTCTAAATATTAACACTCGCTTTGTCTGGCCAATATAAGAACGATTACACTGGCAAAAAATCTGATAAACACCCTGACGTTAGATAAGCGGAACATCTGTTTACGCTAAATCTTACCACCCAGATAACCAGAAAATGGCTGCGTTCTACACCTTCGTTTACAGACCCTTCCAATTGTGTTCAACCCCCTTGCTACTTGCCCAGGAATTGACAACCTTAAGACCCATTGCCGAAAATGGTCTACAATCGTTCTGCTATTGATCGAGCGGTGAAAATATTTAAAAAAAACCCTCACTCCCCGATAACTCTTTCTAAACCAGTCTCCAAAGGTTTTCTCCGGAACAGTCACCTTGCCTTTTTCTACGAAACTCAGCTTCGTAGTGGTAAAAATTATTCGAAATATTAACTTCCGGGTCATTTTCTCGCCTTTTAACAAAATTGCTTTTTCAAATTTCAAAGACAGTTTTCCGCTTACCCAGTGTTGGGGTGTCCATCAGATTTTTTGCCAGTGTAATCGTTCTTACATTGGCCAGACAAAGCGAGCGTTAATATTTGGACTTCGCTAACATCGAAGGTATGTAAAAATATGCTGAGTTCCAAAAGTCCACTACGGCCGTCTACTGCTGGGAAAGCAGCCATAAATTTAATTTCCTGGAACCTTCCATAATTTGCCAACCGAGATCTCCACTGGAATTGGATTTTTTTTATAAGCTTTCTGCATTAGATTCTTGTCTAATGTTATCAATGACCAAAAGTCTACTCCACACTTCAGTCGCGCGTGAGCTACTCTACTACAAGAAACAACCCCCCACCCCAGTTCCTAATATTCACCAGTGAGAAAATCGTTTCTGTAAAACGCTTTCGAAGAATGGCAACACACCACCGTGTTTACATTTACTTCCGAAGAAGACCAGAGCGTGCATGTGTCGAAATGTCATCGAGACTTTACAACTGAATTATTCTACGCTTAAAAAAAAGTTTTTTTTCCTAAATTTTTAATTAAGTGTTCTGCAAGTTGAAAGCGGTTTTCAGGGGCCACGTCCTATCCACTCCTCTCCAGTTTCAAAATTATTTTCAATTAAAAATTGAACTTCCATAACGGACACCTCCATTTAGCGAACACTTTCAATTTCTAGTCTAAACGTCTGCTATGCTCTAACTCTACCCGAACAGAGGACAGATTTTCAAGTTCCCAGGTGTCCGCTATTCAGAGGTTTTACTGTACAAACTCAGAACAATCGCATCGTATTATATCATGTCGATACCCAACAATCGATTAACTTTCTCATTGTCTAACTGCTCGACTGACGACTTGATTAACTAGAGTAGTGACCAATCGATTGACCATAGCATCGTCAAATTGAGTAACAATCGCATGCATTAGCTGATTAATGATTCGATTGACTGTCGCATGCATTAGCTGATTAATCATCCATACGATTACCCTACTGGCTAATCGATCGACACACACAACTTCCAGTATCCAGCTTCCCAAACCTTGATTTCCAGCATTTTTCTTCTTCTCCTTCACCCGCTCATAAATATGCCACATATAGAGTTGTAAAAAAAAAAAAATGGGAATTTTGGGCACATTGGAAACTTTGAATATAGAAACCAAGATAGCTAGAATAAAGGAGGTAGTCCCGTCCGCGCCTTTCTTTTTATTGGTCGATTCGACACAATCGACCAATAGGAAGAAAGATGAGGACGGGACTACCTTTTTTATTCTAGTTATTTTGGTTTCTTCCCGTCAATATATTCAAAATTCCCGGGTTTTTTACAACTCTAGCCACATATTATTAGCTTCAATAATGTTCCAGCAGAACGAGGAAGTGGAAATCGGCAGAAAATGACCCTTCTGAGAAAACCTGTTCGTTAACCATCAGCGGGCTTAATGACGATCACAAATTTAGAATCTGCTTTTGGACCAGAACTGCGAGATTTTGCCAAGCGTTGAATGGAGGCCAAACGGGAGGATGGTCAAACTTGAAGCTCTCATTTGCAATTTGGCAAAACCGGGGACCATGAAAAAGTGACTCGATCACCCTTCACACTGAAACACCCACACACCAGATATGAGAGAGAGAGAGGGAAACACAGTCCTAAAAGTGAAAATAACGAAATTTGTATGTTGTTCTTTTGCAAGTGCCAGGGACGCCATCTTGGAAAAAAATAATGGTAGGTACACCCACGTAACCCCAATGCTAACCACTTTCTTAGGCTTGGTTTTCAGTCTCAAGCTTGTGGGGGAGGGGGAGCTCGCCTCTCCCCCCCCCCCTCCCCCCCAAAAATTAAATTTTATTTCCACTAATTTCAGTAGCTTGTATTACACTGCAGGCCTGTGTCAGTATAATAAAAAACATAAGCCCGTTTCCTCTCATAAATGAAATTCAAGTACATTCAGGGGCGGACTGGACCGCCGGCCCCGGGGCCGGTGCGCCCTCATGGGCGATAGAAATCGTGCCTTCGAATAGGCAAGGACTCGCGCCCTCCGATAATCCAAGGTATGCGCCCTTTGAGAGGACCCAGTCCGCCCCTGGGTACATTATTACAGCAACAAGGAAAACATAGGCAATAACAATGTATTTGATATGTCTTTCATAGTTGGTTATTTTTATGGCGCAAGGACATCAAGGGTCGGTCATTCTAGGTCAAACAAGGCGTATCTTTCGTCCTCCACTATGTTCTATGTTTTTTCCTTCAATGCTCATAATTTTTTGGAGGGGGCGATGAGATCTGGTTAATGAGTTGGCGCTTCTGAAGAGTGTCTTCTCTGATTCGGAAATTGGCGTCCCACATAAACCATGGCTCTCTGTGTTCATGATTAATGTTTCAGGTGCTTATCCAAGTTTCTAAATCATCCCTACACATGGCCTAGGAAGTGAGGGGGCAAGTCAAGTCGCCCTCACTTCCTAGCCAGTGTGGACCTGTTGCCCTCGAAGCAAATTACTAAATCCTTAATTACAAAGCAAATGAGTGCAACAGTTGTAGTTGTCGCTTTCTGTTGCTCACACAACAAATAGGAACTGACATGTAGGGACTCACGAATCAACGGTCATTGATACACCAACCCACATTTCCAAAAGGTTTAATCATGATTTAATGTTCACCATTTTGTTTCCCCGCACATACGCTTTTCCCATCCAGAATCCAGATGGACCGACTCATCAGCAGTTCGCTCTGTTCCCGGCGACGGAAAAGATAACTTAACCATATTTCGTCAAACTCCTAGACAGGCATTTCCTGTTTATAAGTACCCCTACTGGACATGATGATTACGACCCTCCGAGTGTGACACCACGAACCCTTGAGTGGAACAGCAAATCATCAATTAGTGTTAAAGGGGTAACCAATGAACATTTGCGTATGAAAAGGGTGAACAGCCAATAAGATCATTGCGAGTGTAGAGACGATGAGGCGAACACCAATAAAAGACATTCTTTCGGTAGGACTCTTAGCGAGATGGTCACGCTGCCCATGATGGACATTCATAATGTCTTACAATAATAATGTCAATTCTTAATCGTAACAATTTAAGTTATTTTGCTATGTGATTGTAAATAATTTGTGTAACGTAGAGACATGCTGTCTACATGGTTCATCTGTATCTTGGTATCCCTGACTTAACTGAGATAAGGTTCCAGGGTAACAATCCACGTGAGTTGACGCAGGAGCTAAAACCCTTCTGATATAACTTATAATCTATCGGTGATATTATGGAGTCTATCACCGCTCCATCGTTCTGCAATCCGTCATAGAACGATAACCAAATCTATAAATGTAGAAACCGCAATTGGTAACCCTACAGACATATGCGCGCATTAATATTTTTTGCAACATGCACAGACAAGCAAGCTCAGCAAACATGGAATAATATTTACACAAACTAATTTATTTTTCCCATATCCGTAGAAATAATAATATAATCGGGGGCCCACTCAATCGGGTCATGCGGGTGGGGGGGGGGGCTAATCAAACACTCGATGTATACGAATAAAATCTATACACAGGACACCAAAATCATTCCCATAAGGTCAATATTAAAATTTCGCCACTTCAATAAATAATCTCCACGGGTCGTCTTTGCATAATTGAATAAAGGCTGGATAATTTCATCATGAAAATCAGTGCTCAAACAACGGAAGAAAATGTGCAGAGGCAAATGTCTCTTTACAAACATCCTCGCCCCCCCCCACCCCCACTTCCTCGTCAGAAGGATTTTCGAAGTCACCCTATTAGGAAATAGAACACAAAAATTCTTGAACGAATTTCTTTCGTCGCAAGCAATGCAGCCAATGCATGCATGCTATAGCAGTGGTTCGCAACCTGGGGTCGCGACTCTCCAGGAGGTTGCGAACAGGTGGGGGGCGGAAGATAACCAGAAAAATTTTTCGTTGCAATTTGCGAACAGGTAGTAGTTGTGGGTAGCTAGCCGAAACTATTTTTAGTTGCAATTATTTTTATAAGGAATTTCATACCAAATGTTTCCAATGCTTTTATGTTTGAAAATAATTTTCAACAACTTTTATACTTTAACATAGCTACACATTGCAATATTCTACTAATGGTTGTTAACTTTATATCTATAATATACATGATAAATATACGTAATTAATGTAATGCTGAATAGATAATTTTATATTTAATGTGTTTTCTTTACTTCGTTAAAAATGCTTTTATTATGAAAATGTATGGTGGCAACGGACAGAGGGAGGGGGGGGGGACGCAGATCTTTTTGATTACTATGAAAAGGGGGTCGTGGATTACTTTGCTTCCATAAAAGTGGGTCGCGGCTTGAAAAGGGTAAGGAACCATTGCTATATAGCTTACAAGTTTTCTTCCGTTTAAAAAATGTCTAGGTACACATGACATTTGTTTTACTCATAGCATATTATTCTTTACACTATACTATCCCACGTAAATCATCTGTATAGTCGACAATGGTTTGCCGGCACATATAAGCACATATGTAGCTCTATGTATTTGCTTGCTCGAATGATCGACTACCCTACTTAACACTAGCACCGCGGCTGCGGTCATTTAGACCGCCCTTGAATATTCTTTAAAAAACTATAAATAAATACAATTTTGTTTTTGTTTCAACAATACTAATATATTTAGATTAAATCCCAATAATATTCATTTAATATTTTCAATAATTAGATTAATTTTAGCAATTAAATAAGATTTTAGTGCATATTTTCTTTACGGAAAACTA
>QLNU02015270.1:83551274-83580782 GCA_006491805.2 Dysdera silvatica
CATTGGATATTAAAACGTATTATTTTCTCATAGACCGCATTATAAAATCTCTGCTTTAAAGGCGCTTGGGCCAAGGAACACGCTGCACACCTCCCCCCACACTCCCCAAACTTCTTGACACCCGCCCCTAAAACTCAAAGTTCACATACCCGCTAAATATTCAAATTACAAGAAAGAAAACATTGCGCAAATTATTTTTCTATACTTTTTCTGCATATGTAAATCTAAATTTTAATATTCTTTTATATCTAGCAATTTTTCAATAAATTTATTATTCAAAAGCGATAAAAAAAAAGTGTTTCCCAACCTTTCTACTTTAAAATCAAAACTTCTGCTGCCAGTAAGTAGTAAAGTACCGTAAGTCCCAGTAAAATACCATTAAGTGCCAGTAAAGTACTGTAAGTACCAATAGGTACTGCAGAAGTAGAAGGATCCTTTTCTACTTCGAATCGGATTCCTTCCTTCTGAACGCTGCCAGGCTGACATCAAATTAAGTGAATGCGTTGATGAAACTACCTTTTAAGGGTACGCTGATTTCATCAAGTATGCGGAATTCGAACGAAGCACAGAGAAAAAATTTCACATAACTTATTGAATTGATGCTGCCCACTGTGAATGGGTTAAATGTCCAAGAAGAAATGCTTGAATTTTGTTTTCCTTCGAATAAAAAATGAACTTTTTTTTTGTGTAAATATGGACGAATTATTTCATTGCTACTGAATATTTTATTTCGTTTCTTTTCTGGTAAGTACATTTTATAAAAAAAATTAAAATTTTGAAGGTAAATTTGACATCCCCAAACAAAATTTGACACCCCTTCTGAGCAAATATCTCGACTTGAGACCCCATGGGCACTTGTGCCCCTCCCCGCTGTTTCGACTTGCTACACTACTGACTGCAACCAATCCTGGATTAGTCCATAGTAACCAAATACATTACCAACTATGCAACCAAGAAAAAGCGTTTAGTGCACAGTTCAGGCCTGTGGCCAAACCGGGGTCAGCAGGGGCGTGGCCCCAGTTGCCCCATCGAGCTACTTATATCTATATATATGGATGGAACAATCCTTGGGCGCCCTATGCTCTTTGCCTTGCCCCAGTTTCCCCTTCATCCTAGCTACAGGCCTGGCACAGTTCTATATCGTAGTTCCATGTCAATCTTAATGTACATATTACAAGCGCTCCAAATCCTTCAATGAATGAATGAATAATTTTGCCCATCAACCTAAGAGGATTCGTTCAATGATTCGGTCATTCAACGACTTGCAAGGTTTCCACTGGCGGAAAAAAAAAATCCCTAACTTTTCCAGGTTTTTCCCTGACCTTTTCAACAAAATTCCCCCACTTTTCCAGCAAAATTCCCTGACCAATTACAAAACTTTCCACTCAATTTCAGTTGTGGAGAAAATGGTTTGACGTTCGTGAAGATTCAGCTATTCAAAATAGAAGTTAAGAAAGTTTTCCCTGACTTTCCCAGGTTCTGACTAAAAAATCTTGTTTTTCCCCTGACTTTTCCTTGACCTTTAGGGACAATGAAATTCCCTAACAATTCCAGCTTTTCCAAGTTGCGTGGGAACCCTGGACTTGGATTTCCTCTAGCACAGTGGTTCTTCAGCTGTGGTCCGCGAACCCCCACGGGTCCGTGAGACCCTCCTGTTCCACAAAGACTCGGAAAAATACTAAAGTAAGAGTACTTACTCTTTAATGCTACGAACAAACCATGAGGGAATGAAAAATTATTTCCTCAAATGGTAAAAATTAGTGATGAAACACTAGAAATAAATATGTATGATGCAAATTCTGGGCTTTAAACTTAATTAAAGAGTTAATTCTTGGGGGTCTGCGAGGGTGAGTGAACTCTGAAGGGGGGCGCGATCTAGGAAAGTTAAAAGAACCGCAACGCTAGGATATATGATAATTTTTTCACAAATGCATATAATTACATGTCTAGCAATCATGGCCGTATACAGAGGGGAGATCTCAGGGACCGGTTTCCCCACCCATAAAAACTAAATTTGTAAAAGGACCGCACTGTGTATTTACTTATATGTATTTGCTTGTCAAACTTGTAAAAGGGGGAGAAAAAATCTCTCGAATCTTAAATAATTCCCAAAATTCTGACAAGATGTCATTTTGTAGACCACAAATTTGCGACTACTTTCAAAAAAACAAAAATATAGAAACGCCATTTTCTTTAAAAGGGGGCATTATAAACGGGGGTGATTGTAAATCCAAACCAAATTCCTTAAACACACCAGAAAATTCTCTGAGAGAAGTTCCGTAATACTTTTAGTAAAGACACTGATTTCCAAAGGAATATAAAAAATTATAGGAAACAAAACGAAATTTCTGCAATTTTTAACAAGAAATCGCGGAAGGGGCAAGTCGAAATTCTCGGAACATAACCACCCCTGTACAAAAAAAATTAAATTTTGATGGCAAAACTACAAACAAAAATTTACAGCGATGTCTGTAGGCAAAATTGGTATTTTCTCATTTACTTCTGTACGATGTGTTTGTATTTCTCCTTTACGATAAAGATGACACCTTCAGTCAACGTCATTTTGTATAAAATTTTACTCCCCCCCCCGGGAATTAAATCCTCGCTACGGTCCTGATAGCCATCGAAGCCAGTTTTGTCCCCCTCCCCACCTTCCGCCCTACACACGCCCGGCTCGCTGAATTCCAAACATTATCTTCAGGGTCTAGCAATCGAAATTAACCGGTTCTTATTTCCACAAATATTTCAAGTTGGCGTGAACAGGTGAAAACTGGATCCAAATCTCCACCAGTAATACCTCATTCATTCATTCATTACCGATCACCATGGGCGAAATTGGGAGAGGAGGCGGAGAGAGACCCAACTCTCCTGAAAAAAAATGAAATTACAAATTAATGTCACGTGTGGAGCGTTAGAAGTGGGGGATATAAACAACCTCCCCCTCCCTAGACCTTAAAACTAGTTAAGCCAATGAGAAACTACTCTTAATTCCATTCGAAGATGGAAACCCGACAGGAAAAGGAAAAAAAAGGCATGCAACAACATGCTGCAACAGGAAACGAAGTTAAATGTACCGCCTAAGTATAGCAAAACCTAGAAAGTTCAATTATTAAAAAAGATGGAAAAAGAGAGAATTTATGCAAAACGAGGAGTTGGGAAGGGTGGCCGCCGAATTCAGCGTTGTAATCCCAGGAGAAAAAGGATGACGATCATGCATAGTGTAATAATATGATGGCTACAGCCCGGATTATATGCACTAAAAAACAGTAAAATATGCATTTATATGCACTCAAAGGGGGAAAATATGCACTTGAAATGAAAAAATAAGCACTTCATTTTTTTTTTTTATTTATTTAAAGAAAATGTTTTATGTCATAAAGCAAAAGATTGATTTTATTGCTATGAAGCAAAATAAAAATATATTTTATACAGTGTAATTTTTATTATATCACAATTATTTCTATCAATATTATGAACAAGCTTTGTCTTCTGTTAATTAATAGCATTTTATGGCCAAACAGGTCCTTTCCAAATCTAATGGGGTTATTGGAATATATTTATAAATTTTTATGGGTGGTTTAAATGGATAGGGCACAGGGGCGGATTTAGAGGTCATTCAAGGGGGACGATTAATGACGATTTTTGGAAATGATACCTCATTGGACCTTTACCTTGCATCTTTTCAATGTTACATTTTCATTTAAGAGAAGGGCGATAGCCGCCCCCAATAGTGCGTCCTTAATAAACTATCAGCAACCTCTATCCCTGATAGATAATGGTGTCGAATTTTATCCTGAATAAGTGTTTGTTGAATTTAATTTGACCTTAGGTCAGGAAGTGCCAACGGTTTGGAGAGTGAGAGGGGAGAGATCTTTAAGGGGACTTAAGGGTTTCAAAACATGAAAAACAATATATACAACTTCCTAAAATGCAAATTGTGAATTCAATATCAAAGATACCAACTTCATTTTCAACCTGAAAGTAATAAATATAGTATTACTATATTAATTATGGCAATAAATATAATAATACTTCACCTTAATGTCAAAGTTTGTGTTAAAAAACAAAAAAAATCTATTGTTTTTTTTTTAAGTAAACAACTTCATACACCTTTTTTACTTTCTTCGAAAACATATATATTCCTTGCACGCATGACTTATGATGTTATGATGATGACTTATGATGTTACTTTTGATTGTAACATAATAATAATGACACCATTCTACAGAGAAAGACTTGTACTTTAATATGAACCTCAAACAAGTATGTCGTAAAGTAAAATATTTTTTCATTAATTATTTTAAAACCAACGAATGGAAAAAGAGGAGAAAATTTTTCAAGACATATATAGACAAAACTAATTAAATTTTCATTTAATTAACACAATTCTACTTCATTTTATGCTAAGTAGTAGTTCGAATGTTCCTGTCAAATTTTATCAGAATATATTAGATGGTTTCAAAATTATCATACGCGAAACATGGAAATTTTGAGAATAAAAGCTTCAAAGATTGTGGAACAAAAAAATTTACGGAAATTATTGCATACACTTACCTTTCCCTACTATTAAAAGTTTTGGATTATCTCGTGTTCTATTGGACGAAAACTAATAATTTTGGTATAGAAATTTCCAGGAAGAACTGAGCTTTCCGATAAAATAATAAAAAAATCGATTTTTGGAAAATTTGAACACCCCCCCCTCCTTAATGACAAAATGGTGGCGCCATCTATTGCCAGAAATTCCCAACAGTTATTATAAAACATTAGATAAATTGTTAATTAGATATTAATAAACTAAATAGTTAATTAATAATACTTCGTAAATTAAATAGTTAAAATGAAATTAATCGCAAAATAACCATTTAAACGATTTACAATTTCACTCATTTTGCAGAGCACCACGCTTTAAGATCGATAGTTTCACAAAGACTGAAAGCAAATGTACAGGTAAAGGACCCCAATTTTTGTTTAGCAGTAAATACCTAAAGGGTCACTGTCAAAGCAGTATTATTGACGGTATAGTAGCGACATCTATTGACAGAAAATGAAATTAGAATCCAAAATTCTTTCAGCTAAGGATTTATACACACCCCTCCAGATTTTTGACACCCGCCCCCTCACTTAATAAAATCTAAACACACACACCCCAGCTTATGAATCCTAGATAAGCCCCTGCTTTCAGCTTTGCTACATTAGTGGCAATGTTTAATGTTATTTTTGAAGTTAAAATTTTAATAGTAGTATTCCTCAATAATGGATGGGGGGGTGGCGAAGTATGCCTTTCCTACCTCCTCCTCCGAGACTGGGGGCGAAAACACCCCCCTCCCGTTGACACATGCCTGCCTTAGGTTAACTATCTAGCAAAATAGAACTAAACTCTTCCGTCTCCCTGTTAAGGAGAGCGGCTAATTCAGTTACTTTTTAGTTAATTAAATGTAACTACATTTTTTGAGGCTGTGGTTCATAATTAAATATGTACATTTACAAGTCCATTTTTCTTTCTGCCCATATGGGAATAAAAAGAAAGTTTAACCTTATAGTTGTGCAAAATTTTTCCAATAAAAAGATAACATCAAATTGTTGAAACCCCTTTAGGCATGCATTTATATGCACTAATGCTGAAAAGGGCTAAAATATGCAATTGCAGATGCACATACATGTTTACATATAATCCGGACTCCAGTGATGACCAATATAGTTCCTTCTTTTTCACAATTTACACCACTCCTTCCCAGGGCCTCAGAGATGCGGGGCGGGGGCAGCAGGGCATTTCTTCTCTATTGAAATTATTAGGGCAGTTTTTAATAGCCAAGGCTTCCACGTATAAGCATGACCATAATGCACCAGTTTCTGTGATAACAGAGGTGTCTTGGAAAAGAATTTGATGGGTAAGATTCTGAAGGCAGGGCCCTGGCTTTGGTGAAACACAAACCAAAGATATGGCGAGGTATGTTAATGACACGTGGTTTTGGTGTGGCCTCATGGTGAAATGGCTTTACAAGAATTCTTATAGCATCTTAACAGCATACCTAACAACATTTAGTTTACCATGGAGGTTGAAATGCAAAATAAAATTCCCTTCCTTGATGTTCTTGTTAACGGAAGGGATGGTGGGTCTCTTGATACATCTGTGTATCATAAGCCCACCCATCAAGGGCGGACACAGGCTTTCATTTTGGGGGGAGTCAAGGACAGAATTTGCCATGGTCTTGGAATAACACCCTTCATTTATCATGAAAGTTGGAATTTTTTACAGTGAAAAAATATATTTGGGGGTCATGACCCTTGTGCCCCCCCCCTCCCCCCGGCCGTGTTCGCCCTTGCTACCCATACCAATAGGTATTTAAATGGTAACTCCCATCATTATCCTGCACAAAAACAATCCATTTTAAACACCCTCATATATTGTACTTTGCAAGGTTTGTGATGCTAATAACCTGAAGACCGAGTTGTCTTTTTATCCGAAACATTTTTCATGAACGGTTACTCTAAAAGCACCATCAATCAGGGCATGAGAAAACAAAATGGCATGGTTTTCACAACCTTGGCACCAATACCATCCAATAAAACTGAATTTAAATTTGTGGCTTTTTTGCCCTATGTTAAAAATACTACAGACAAAATTGGACGCATTTTGGCCAAACAGGGTATTAGACATATTTTTCGTTCCATCAGCAAACTATGATATTTAAAAAAATCCCAAACGACCCAGGATCCCCTTAAAACATCCAGCATATATAAAATTCCCTATCAGTGCGATAAGATTTACATAGAAAAAACTGGTCGTCCAATTTGTACTTGATTTAAGGAACATGAACGCCATGTTTGCTTCTTAATAAGTCAACAACCTAATAACATCATTCAGCAACCTAATAAGTCAGTGGTCACTTAACATGTGGCTGATCATAACCATCAGATTCTTTTTCACGACACTTCGGTTATCGCAAAAACTAGATCATTGTGGCCATGCTTATACATGGAAGTCTTGGCCATTAAAAACTGTCCTAATAATTTCCATGGAGAAGACCCCATTAACGTTGCATCAATTTGGAATTCTTGCCTAAAAATTCACAAAAAAAAGTCTGGCCTCGTTCAGCCAATCTAAACTCATCACCCTCTGGGCCAATGAGTGACGACCTTTATCCAGTAACCAATGAGAGCACATAATCCGGAAATCACCCATCAGAGGGGTAGACAACACAAGTCTAGCCGCACCATCATTTACAAACAGTTGCATGAAACCATCGACGTAACCATAAGGAGCTAGGAGAATTACTCCCCCTCCCCCACCTTTAGAAAAAATTTGAACTTCCCTAGAAAATCAAAAATAGCAACGTAGTTTTCAAAAATATTAGGGAGAAGGTGCCTTAAGAACAAAAAAATATATTATATACATTTATATATTACAATGTATGTAAAATTGCAATTTGTTTTAAATTACTGGGGATGGCTTGTGGGTTCATATAAAACTCTACGCCCATGATTATAAATGAATTGTACGTATCAAGCATTGGGTAAAGGACCATTGCCCCTCTTAGAACTTGCGGCTAGCTACGCCAATGCATGAAATGGAGGTGATATAAGGGTTAGCAAACAAAATGGTTGTCAACTTTCCTCAAATTAAACATTCAATGTTCAATTATTGAAACATTCAATTTATTGTTCAAACATTCAATGTCCGTAATTCAAAGTATGAGAGCTCTCAAATTTTTTCCTGAACTAAAAAAAAACCTTTTATATTCCACCAATAGATGGCAGCAAAAATCAATGAAAGAAATAACCAGTCATGACCCATTTACCATGGTGTTATTTTTATTTATAAAAAGGTTTCACAATGTGTATAGAAAATTCCTTCCATACAAATTTTATTATTCATATTAAATCAAAGAAAAAATTTTAAGGGAGACTCACTAATTTCCTACATTCGTTAAACAATAAAAATTAAGACAGATCAATATATTATCCTTCACAAGGATAAAATGTATAATTTGCAAAAAAAAATTGAAGTACCAAAACCTCACTTAACAGATTGTGCCCTTGTGTTGCACCCCCCACCCCCTACTAGGAATTTATTCCTTAAAAACAACCTGCCCCTGACTTCAGAAAAAATAATAAAAGCAGGATTTTCATTCCTATGAAATCAATTAGTTGAACTTCCATATCCCAAGGACAGCAAAGGTCATGCTGAGGCGAATTTTATTACAAGAAAGATGCCTTCATTTAAAATGCTTACTAAGAAACCACTCGAGGTGCAAATTCTCGATCTGTTCTTGAGTGGCGTTGATGGAAAACTCTTAACATGAGTAGCAAAAATTTAAATGGAAATACCCTTTCGAATCCAACCAGTTAGGAGATACAAGATGATTTGTTTTATGTGCAGAAAGAATCCGTCCAGCACTACAACATTCCACCAAGAAGCAAATGTTTCTGTCTTACTATTTGTACTGACTTGAGGTGTTTTTTTACAGCCAATCATTAACTCCTCGTCTGGTTCTACGAGATAAAAAAAGGTCATGGGCATGGTCTAACAGGTGGTTTCTTCACGCACTCAATCCCAGTGAATTACAGCAGTTTTGCTTGTTTGCGGTTTTACGGCTCAAAGACTACAATGGTCATGCTGTGCCAGGACCTACTGTTTTCCGAGGAATCCGAACCTCTAGATCTACAATTTTCCAAGGAATCTGATTTTTTCTATTTTTCAGGGAATTTTTCAAGGAATCTGATTTCTCCTAAGACCTAGGAAACCAAATTTCGGACTACAGTGAGCAGTACGATCTTTATGAGATCTCTGAGTAAGCGTTCTTTGCACTGTTGGGAGTCGAACCCGGATTAATGGCGCACTAGGCGAACGCGTTACCACACTGTACCACCGCAGGGCAATTATAGCAGTACCTATGGCTTGTGTACCTGATGTACTGGTTCAAGAGAAGTGGCACGTACCTTTATGACATGCAAAATTGGGTCTAGTTCTGGGAGTTTCATCAGTGTGCCCTCATAGTGTACTGAACTGGCATACGGAGGGGTGTGCTGATTGCAATGAAATTTTGCAATGAATTTGCCCAATTGCCCCATTGCAATGAAATTTTGTATATTTAACATAGGAATATGTGAGTTGTAGCTCTGTAACCTCCCTCCCCTATAAACTTTCTGCATAAGTCTATGCTATAATGCTATCACCGACAAAACCATGCTTTCCAAACTCAATGCTAGTCAGCTTCTAGTCCATTTCGGTGAACCTGAGGCAAGAGATTCAATGCCTCAAGAGCAAATCATTAGTAAATGCCTGTTCAACACAGTCGTTGGATTCATCGAAAGCATGTGTTTTGGATTTGAATATTGTCTTTGAAAGTACCGTCAACGAATTGCAACATGACCCAAATTTCGAACCTGATGAGCCTGTACCAAAGCAAGCAAGAGCAATTGAGGAAGTGTCTATAGAAGTAAAGAAGGCAGTGGAGGCCTATAAAAAGGCGACAAAAAAGAAAGGCTGCACAGAATGTTTTCAAGAAGGCAGGACACCCCACGATAATTGAATGTTGAAAGAAATATTTGGAACAAGGTAGAAAACTGTAAAACAAGACAGAGGAAAAGTTAAGAAACATATACACTCCCAATTTTTCCTTCACCGCATACATTTGAAAGTCACAACCAGGACCTGAAAATGCAGGCTATGGGCAAGTCAATTAATCTTGCAATTTCCCAGTTTAAAGCAAGTTCAAACTTTAACCCGGAGTTCAAACACAAAAGTAACAGGCTGCAAGGTGAAACACACACATCATAACGAAAAGAAACCTGTTTCCCAAATTATAACTCCAACCTGTGATCGACAACTTCTGAGAAAACATAAATAAAATTGAACAGCACAATTAAGACCTAATCTCCACCCTCAACATTGATCAAAGTGGCTTTCAATACAACCCTAGATATCGAGGATTGTGTCGAGGAAAATGTCGACGCTGCGGTCATCAGTAAGAATAAAACCACTCACTCTTACATGGGTGTATGTAGTGGAAGGGGGTTGTAACCCCCCATTGCAATGAAATTTTGTATATTTAACATAGGAATACATGAGTTGTAGCTCTGTAACCCCCCATTGAGCCTATAACCCCCCACCTTATGAACATTTTGCATATGCCTATGCAATCTCATACCATCCAAATTACCATCAGTGGTGCCAGAAAGTTTGTAGATCCTTTGCTAATCATGACCCAAGGATATTAAGGAGAGTTTGCCCCTCATCCCCCAAGTCACGTAGAAGTTACGAAAACAACCATGTCCAAATGTGCTCATCAGATGCTCCAAACCTGGCAAAATCACAAAAAATTAATTGGAGAGGACTTTGAAAGCTGAAGGAGTCTATTAACAATGACAAGACTCTGCTGGTATTGGACTCACAGTCTGACTAAACAGACACAAAATTGATCAGGCAGAAAATGGGAAATGATGTCGAAGTCATGGTTATTCCTTTGGGCACGACAAAGTACCTCCAGCCATTACATGTATACTTTTTCTGGGACTATAAGCACCTGGTAAAAAAATTGTTCCGTACTCGAAAACTCATCGTGCAAATGTGGATATTAACAATAAGGAGGATATAGTAAAGTCGCATGACTTGACTTACAACCAGTTATCTTCCCTAACCTCTGATGACATGCGCCAGTATGACTTTCAAAAGGCTTTCTTTCAAAATACAAAGCCTATCTTCCGGTCAGTCAAATAGATATGCTTCTACCTGCCCAAAAACACTTGTGTTGACTGCACAACACTGCCCTTACTTGTGTGTACTTAGTGCTAGAAATACTTACGCTTCGAACACTTCTATTCAAAAATGCACTACTGTAGTTAAATCATAGTTCCAGAAATGTTAGGAAGCTAGCAAACTAACAATCCTAAGGAAAAAATTATGTATTTACCACTTTTCCTTTGAACTTACAAAAATATTCATTTATTTGTAGTGCTGGATGGATTCTTTCTGCACATAAAACAAATTAGCTTGTATCTCCTAACTGGTTAGATTCGGGAGTGTATTTCCATTTGATTTTTTGTTCCTCATGGTAAGAGCTTTTCATCGACACCACTCTCGATCAAATCGAAAACTCACACCTTGAGTCGTTCCATAGTTAGTCCTTGATCAGTAATGTTACGTTCCACCACTGCTCCATTCATACTCTGTAACAGTCACTTTCAAACTTTAAGCTCTATGGCACAAACAGAGATGTAGCAATTCAAAAATTATGGAGAAGCTTAAGCAACTTTAAAAAATATCAAGCGATTCAGCGTTAAGGAAAACAATGTTCTTTGTTATCCAATGGGGAGGAAGGGACTTGAGTCCCTCCCTTTCCTACACCACTGGGCACAAATTATGCTGCTAAGATCATGGTGCACTAAGACAAATGGTTTTCCAAGAAAATCTCCCATAAATTCTAAAAAAAAAAACAAATTCCATGAAATCTACCCTCAAAGCTGAAAACAGTGGAATTCAAACAAAAATTTAACAGGCCTCTTCCAGACTACGGCTAGTTCTTTGGACAAAACAGAGGTACAGCCATGAGGTCACCTGTTTCAAATGTGGTGGCAAATTTACACATGGAGGCATTTGAAAACAGTGCTTTAGATGGGTGCATTACCGTGTAAAGGTGTGGAAACGATATGCGGAAGATACGTTTGTTATCCTACCAAGGTCTTCAGTTGCTGATTTTCATCTCTATTTGAACAGCTTGAACCCTCATATTCAATTTACGTTAGAGGAAGACAGTGGGTTCAATACCCTTCTTGGATGTTCGGGTAAATAGAGATGGTTCATTGTTGACTATGGTGTTCAGGAAACCTATGCATATTGATAGGTATCTTGACTTTCGCTCCCATCACTTAGCAGCGCACAAAGCATCTGTCATTAGAGCCTTGCACCGACGAGCCTTTACACATTGTTGTAATGATGACCTTCGCAATGTTGAATTACGACGCAACAAAAGCGTGTTGAAAAAGAAAGGTTACCCGACTAAATTTATCGCTCGTAACCAATGTGGTGTTAGTGGTGGAAACAGGAATGTAGAAGACGAAATCAGGCAGGTATCGGATTGGGGGGGGTGGCCATCTGACATAGTCAGGTATGAGGGTTTTCCCAGCCAGGGCTGTCCCGCACCAAATGACGTCTGATGGGGGATTTCCAATATGAGGGTATATAAACTTAGGACTTTCAATCACTCTTCATTCTGCCTTCACTTGACAAAGGGAGCAGTTGGCTCTCGAAACATCGTATTTTAAACCTTTTCCCAGTGTTGAAATAACCATTGTTATACAATCTCCTGGTGAAACATTATTTTGTTATAATGAATTTTAAGACAATAATTCGAATTTATTCACTGAATATTGGGGAGGAGGGGCTATGTACTTTAGGGACCCATTTTCTACTTCCAGCCCAGGGCCTGTAAGGTCCTTAACCTGGCATTGGTAAACGAACTTAAAAAAAAAAAAAGCTTTTAACTCAATAGATAAGATGCAAAGGTAAATTGAACAATTAGATTCTATATTGCTATCATTTCTTAAGATAACGCTGGAAGCTAGCTAAGTGATGACTCCTCAATTGGTCATTCACGCACATAAGTAATTCTCCTTTTTGGCATCCCTTGAACATCTTACATTCCTGGTCAAGATAACATATGAGTATTATCTCAAAGGTGCATGCAAGGAGAGTTAATGGAGAATCACAACCCACTCATTAAGTATAACTATATACACAGTCCATGCTACGGTTTTATATACGCATGTCTACATAAAATTGTAACCCTGTAACCCCTGCTCAGTGGTGGTTTTAGATAAAAATATTGGAGGAGCACAAACTTCTGCTTATGTGAACATAGGCAGGATAATAAAATCTAGTTATATTTGGGGGAATGGCCAGGGTTGTATCCATTTTGCCCGAACCCAAAAAAAACGTGGGCGGGTTTTATTAAAAAAAAAACCACTTATAAAACCAACAAAAAAAAAACCACTTCTCCGATACTGTGTAAAAAATTACCACAAGTATATGCAAATTCAATTCAGGTATGATGATGATATCCCAAACCATATCACTACAATTCTCTATAATGCGCAAATTTATAGGGAATCTTTGAACTTGATAAAACAGTTGATAAAAGTCAGCTGAATTCTATACGTCCTTCAATCGGATGATACAAATTTATTCTATGCTGTAGAATTATGGCTTCACTTAGCAAAAAGTTTGGAATCAGAACCTTACAAGGAAATTGTGTTGAAAAGAATGAACAAAGCTATTCAACCATTCCATTATTTAGCAAATATGATGAACCCTAAATATAAAGGGAAGAGACTATCTACTTCCTAAGAAGATGCAGCAGAAAACTGGGTAATCGAAAAATACCCATGAACGTTTATTTGCCATATACAATTACGTATGTGGAATATTACCCTCCAATGTTTTCTGGGCATGTGAAGATGTTCCCAGATGCAAAGTGGTGGAACGTTATGGTAATAAGAACAGAAAAAGGAAACGATCTCTCGAGTGACTTTTGCAAATTCAATTCAAACTTACTGTCATGTCCTGCAAATTATGCTGCTATTGAACGAATCGTTTAAACTTTTGGTATAGTATAGTTAACACTCCATAACCACCTTGATGCAAACAAAGAAGTAAAGCTGATCAAGATTTATATATATCTCTGCACAGTATTATCACTGATATTGATAAATGAATTCCTTATCTTATTTTGTAACACTTTATAATAATAAAATTTAATATTTTTAATTTCAATGAATCTATATTTTTCTTATCAATGTGGTTTTCTATTAAGAATATAAAAATAAGGTCAATAATAACTGATTATTTTTATGCTTCTATAGTAAGCATATTATATCTCAATCCAATAGGGGTGTACAGTAGTCAATACTAGGGTTGTCCCAATTTTGCCTGACTCCAAAAAAAAACAAAAACAAAAAAAACCCACTTTTGTCAATCAGCGGGTTTTTAAAAAAAAAACACTTCCACAACATTGAGTAAATGGATTTCTAATCACGATCTTGAATTCTGTATGCTCCTATTTCATTGATATATTATATTGCTACTACACATATGTTTATAAAATTAGCCAATTACTGTTGACCTTATTTTTATATTAATGGAAAAATATAGTCATTAAATTTACAAACATTATAGAATCTTACAAGTATAAAACTGTACAAAATAAAATTAATTTATTATTCTCCACAGCCTCTTTTCACAGGCGTCAGCAAAATGCTGTGCTCCCATGATGAGTCAAACTTGTTTGCAATAACATCCTGTGTAGACTCAATATAAGCATTTGACCCTTCATGTAGGCATCATTACATATTGGAACACTCACATCTTGCCAGATAATAGTAACAATGAAATAATGCATGCTTTACTTGGTCGATAAAACAGTAATTTTTTTTAAAAAGCACCAGCAAATGGGCTTTTACCCCGATTTATTTAGTATTTAGGTTATTACTGATATTATATGATTATTATTAAAACAGTTACTTAGCAGATTGTGTCAAAATGAAAAAATAACATGGCTTATCCTATAGAGTATCTCGATTATTTAATGTGAGGAAAATTTTGAAGCTGCAATTGCCAATATGTTTCTACCATGACATCTCATGGGTAATTAAGAGTTATTTACAATTTATTTTGGAACGGAGGTGGGGGAACTTTTCATGTTGGAAGGCCTCATTAGATTAGCCATAACATAATAAGGTTGCATTCAAGGAACTGCAAATAGATGCACTTTAAACGTACATTATTTTTTAAAAATGTAACTGCACATACGAACTTCAAAGGAAGAAAATTGTTAAATTAGATATAATTGAACTTATTTTAATTAATTGAACTAGAGTATAAATTCATACACTGAAATTTCAAGTTTAACTTTTCTCTATTCTTTAGAGTGAGCTGAAATAAGAACTAAGAAACTTGCACTTGGTCTGTGAGATTTGGTGATGGCATAGCTCCCAAATAATTTTTTTTAACGGAATCATCGTTTTTCAGCCTTATTTTCTGTTTATGATGTATGCCTTCTATTTTCTGCAATTAAAACCAATCTTGACCTTTGCATTAAATAGGGATTTTTAAAAGTAAAAATTCCCAAACCAGCTTGAAAGTTGTTATTTTGTATGATAGCAAGCTTTTAAAAAGTCATTCTTAGTCTAAAAAATATTAACATTTTTCATAAATAATTGGTGTTAACTCTAACAAACTTCTGTATTATAACTTTATTTTCCCATTTCATAAAAATATGAATAATATGTACAAGTATCATTAAAAAATCCTTATTTTATGGAATATTTATGCATACACACACATTAAAAAAAATACTGTTTTTGAAATTTTTTTTCCCGTGTTAAGTTGGCAGGTATGTGATGGATACAAAATGACTTTTTATCGCAATTATATGGGCTTTTTTTTTGTCATTTTTTATTATATATAAAAAACAGGGATGCTGGAGATGTATAGGTTATGCTACATTACTATTATTCATTTGTGTAAAGATTTGAAAGCAACCCAAGTAATTGTTTTAATAGAACAGTGCCCCAAAAAAATAAAACTCATTTAGGCAAAAACCCACCTGGGTTGGTTTTTGTTTGTTTTTAAAAAAGAGGTTTTATTCATACTAAATGCAGCCCTGTTAGAACCACCATCACTGCCCCTACTTATAAATTTTGTATGTATGCTACTGCATTATCTGATGTACCAAGGGCCCAATTAAGACGAATGGGAACTATCGGCACAGTACCAGATGGGCGGAGGCCACCCCTTTATGCACAGTGACAGATTTAGAAAGGCTGTCTGAAAGTACAGGGTGCATCAAAAGTTCGTAATCACTTCAAAAAAAAAAAAACGATAAAGAAGTGAGGTTTGCATGAAAGGGTTTCTAGAAAAATCGTTTTTTTTTTAATTGCAAAAAAATTATTGTTGAAAGTTACCGAAAGTTACAGAAAGATCTGGGTTAACGTAGACTTCATTCGAATCCAACAGTACTGCATAATTTGCGAATGTCATCGTTGCCAGATCAAGCGTTGCTTATGAAGTTCTTCTACCTGAATGTTGAATTAGAAGCCACTGCGTTGCGAAAATTTCGTACGGTGAAACAACTGAAGACGAGAAATGTCCACATGTCTTGTTCGCCTTAGTTCTGTCATACAATGTTTTGGAGGTAATATTAAACAACTGTTGCAATACTAAACCGATGGAACGCACAGTTGTCTTGTCCATTTCTTTTAGAGTTATCAGCGACATTTGTAGGTCATTTTTTTACCTAAACTTTTTTATTACTAAAAAAAAAAACAATTTTTCTAGAAAAATTTCCATGCAAACTGCACCACTTTATCATTATTTGTTCCTTTTTAATGATTTTTTAAAGTTTTTACGAACTTTTGGCACATCCTGTGTATAAAAAATCTGTACTTACATACTGATACTTTGCCAAAGTTGGCATTTCATCACAAAAATTCTTAAAAAAGTTAGTGTTGCCACCTTGCTAATGCTAAAACTTCTCAAATTTGGGGTGAATTCTCTAGAATGGCCAAAAAAAAGTCAGCTTTTATATAAAAAATTTCTAGATACTGATCAAAAGTGAATAGCCAAAAGTCAACTTCTAAAAAAAAAAAAGAGAGAAATTTGCCCTCCCCCACTTCCAACTAGGGGCCGCAGGCTTAATCGGTAATTAGGCACTGTCAGTACCTAAGAAGTAGGTCTAATGCTAAACAAAAAAAAAATACCCATTTATAAATAATACGTATTTACAGCATTTTTATAGAAGTATTAAACTTCAAATTTTATTTGCATCGAAACTACAATAGCTAGAAACTTTATTCTTTTTTTAATCACATGGCTAACAGTCGCAGTTTTTTTGTTTTTTGCATAGTTAGAACATCTTTATGTGCAATCGGTTATTCCCAACGATAGCGTGAAAACGAAAGTTTAATTCCATCCATGCTCATTGCAAAAAGTTGGCTGCTACACTGAGAAAGGCATCGTTAATGCACTCTTTAAGTATATCAAGAGAAGTTACATTTATTTTGTAAATAAAGGGGGTGTTTTCTCGTACACATTTCTGAAATTTCATTGCACTTGTATTGGCAACTTCATCTCCATTAACTATGTTAAACAAGCAATTTCCTCCTGCATCGCTGCTAACACTGTTGTTTTCAGTGTCGGTTCAAGGGCAGATTGTGCCACCCTCGTGGGCAATAGGACTCGCACCTCTGTATAATCAAAGACTCCCACCCTCCAATAATCCAAGGTATGTGCCCTTTGAGAGAACCAAGTCTGCTTGTATCCGTTACATTCTATGAACACACATGCACTGTTTGTCACATGGAGAGGCCCTTAGGCAAGGGTGAGCAGGCCCATGCCCCGGGCTTCTTAGGGCCCCACAAAGCGTAATTCCCAATTTTTGTAATATTGAAAATTTCCCCAAAAATATTTTTGCTTCAGATCTCGCATTTCGTGCCATCTAGTGCTTATACATTATTCCATTTTTTTATTTCGTTTTGTTTTCTTACTCGTATATGTATGGGCCCCCGAAATATGTTTTGCAAGGGGCCCTGCGTTAGCTAAGGATGGCTTTGGGGATAACCCAACAATGTAGAAAAACTCTGACTGTTGACCACATACTTAAAAGAAATAGGTTTCTAGCTATTGCAGTTCTGATACAAATAAAATTTGAAGTTGTACACTGCTTTTACAAATGCCCGGCATACACCACTGCACACACACATGAATTCACAGTCACTTTTTTTTACATATGCACACCGAGAAATTTTCCGTCATCATAATAAAAGCATATTCAAGTGCTTAATACAGAGATATACCATTATAAATATTGAATTTAGTACACCCTTAATGATGGGGTATTCATAAATTTTGTACTCATCATCAAACACATTCAAGTTTTACCATTATCGGCATCTGTATAGAGTTCGTGGCATTCTCGAAGAATACGTTCGTTCAGCGATAGAGTGGTCAATTCAGCAGCATTGGTAGCATTTCTTTGCTTTCTCATCCTTCCAGACATCAGAAAACTACAAAGAAAAAAATATTTTTTAAATTTATAAGGCAGACCAATATAATTTAAAGCTACATGATATATTATGCAAACTTATTATTTTATGTCTGATTAAAATGTATTCTCTACGTCTAATTATGCTAACATTTTAAAGCTAACTGATTTAACTTGTTCTATGTCTGATCATTTAATTTCACTAATCTATCTTTTACAGCTAATTTAATCTATTTTATGTCTCATAATTTGACTTATTTTATGTCTAATTATTACTTTAACATATGCTATTGCCAAGCTGGGAAGTATTTTCGATACATTTTGTATTTTATATAGAAAATATAAATTTTCAAGTATTTTGTTTCAAAAACACAGATTTTAACGTATTTTGTATTTCCAAAATACATTCAGTTTATAATTTTTAACTTTTACTTCTAGCCATTTGGCTAAACACATGATACTCAAAAGATGATTTCGTGATTAGTTTAATTATACTAACGAAACAATACAGAGTTTCACCAGGAGATTCCATAACAAACAGTTATTTCGACACTGGCGTAAGGTTTAAAAACACGACGTTTCGGGAGCCAACTGCTCCCTTTGTCAAGTGACGGCAGAATTTCTGCCTTCACTTGACAAAGGGAGCAGTTGGCTCCCGAAACGTCGTGTTTTTAAACCTTACGCCAGTGTCGAAATAACTATTTAATTATACTGTTGAAGCGGATAGTACCAGTAGTGTAGTGTGAAGAGGAAAAGTTCTGGATGCAAAATTTCAAAAAGAAAAAAAAATAGCAATAATAAAAGATTTGTAACAGATTGACGGGTGATTGGGAAACAAACATGGACATTTTCCAACCAATGCTTAGAATATAAAGAACATAAAGTTCACCCTGTAGACCACTTTAGGCACTAGTCAAATCCACCCCCACCCCTCTTTCTGCTTAGATATTGGCCTGGATTAGAAACATCTTGAAACGATTGAAAGCTATTCAATGGGATACCCAGGCGCTGTTAGAACAAAAAGCCAACCAGATACTTGTGTAAATTTCGGTTTGACTGGAAAATGCAATTAAGTGAAATTCCGTCTTACAAGGGAGCCTCACAGACTGCAATGCACAGATTTTGATAAGAGTGATACTATTGGATAGGTCTTGTCATGAGAAACAAAAAATCCAATGGAACTACCCACCCGAATCCAACTACTCAGGAGCTACAAGGTGATTCGTACAATCCATCCATCATACAATCATTCCACTAACAAAAAAAAAAAATCCTTGAAATGTTATTTCGTATAATTTTCCCCATTTTTTTTTTCTACTGCTATTAATGTAGCCAATGTTTTGGTGAATATTGCAATTAGAAAAAATGTATTTTTCAATTCCTTCTATTAGCTCACACTCTCCCTATATATATCTTGTTCAAATTTTCAATCGTTAATAAAATACTTTCTATCCATCCAATCAAGTTCAAATAAATTTTTTTAAACTTGTAGTGGATGACACTTGATGTTAATACAGTTTTTTCAAATATTAATTCATTAATTAAATTTAAATGAATTTTTTTTGCTTTCCTTTGGTGTATTTGGCGATTAATGCTTGCCGCCGCCAATTACAGCCAAATGTCGCCAAAATTGCTTTTCGCAATTTTTCCCTTTCTTCCCTTTTATTTGAGCAGCGCATTGAAGGAATTGACTTTAAAAAAAAATTTTTTTATTATACTTGTTATATAGAATATTATAAATTTGGGCTCTCTTATAATTCAATCACTATGCCATAAATATGGCAATTAGTAAATAAGTGATAATATTGTGTCCATTTATTACATTTGATTGAGTAGTTGCCCATTGGTGAAAGTGCCGTTCAGCGTAAAAATGCTTGAAGCATAGGGATTCTTCACACCAGGCACATTTTATAAATGGCTGGGTTTCACATTTATTACAAGTTTTCTGTGTTAGTTTGAAACATACCTGTTTCACACATCTGAAGGTAGGGATTTTAGTTTGTATTAATGCATTCTGGAAAGCATATCGGCGCACGTCTTCAAATGCAAGGGCGGAGATTTGGTTGCGAACCAAGTGATGCATTTTTAGGATAGCTTCCATTGCAGACAATTACTTCTCTTTACAACGTATGAGCTGGCGAGTTTTCGGATACTCGGCCCCTTCCCACAAGGTATGTACTGATTCAGAAACAGTATAGTGTAAAAAATAACCTGAAAAACAAGATTCCATCGTAGAGGACAGTCACTAAAGCCATTGGCATCTGTTTTGCCGATGTTAAAAAAAAGATGCCAAGGTTCGTTCTGTATGCACTGATAATTTAGAAAAGTTGTCTGTTCAAGCAGAACTGTATTTCCAGGAGAGGTATGGTGAAGCCATAGTGAAACAGCACCGTTCCTATCCTCCAAGCGATGAAGTATGAGGGATGAAATGAAACACGGTGGAGTTCCATGAACCAGGACATATCCTGAGATTTTATGAAATAGGACAGGAACAGGTGAGTGATGAGAATGCACAGCAAAAAGGAGTGGACATGGAAAGGACGGACAAAGAAACAGAAAGGCACAGCACAGCAGGCAAAGGACATCAGAGCCGAAACAACAGGGCACCATAGACTGAAAGGATAGACACAAGAAATGATGAGCAGACACAGCCACAGATTCCAAAACAGAAAACACTACCGAACACTCCGATGCATTCTTTGGAAGCAGACACACGGCCATTGCAAGAGAAAGCATTGGAAAGGAAGAAGGGAGGAGGGAACACAAAAAGGCAATTCAACTGTTCATCAATGCAAGGCAAAACCAGGGGAAATAATTCAAGACAAAGAAGGGGGGGTGTAAAAAATGAAGGAAAAAGAAGAGCAATGTTGCTGAGCGTCCACTCCCTACGAGAATCAGAGATGGAATCCAAAGTCGCCAAGAGGTGCATATTATGCCTTCACGTCTTAAACATAGTGAAAATCTTTTATAATGACGCCAATTATAATGACCAACCACATATAATGATGGAATTTTTACAAAAAAGTTTGGTTCCCCATTCTACTCCATATTGATTGAGAGGATCAATCTGCTAAAGTGTCTAGAGGCTCATAAATCCTGTCCTCCAGTTATGTGAGTGTTACAGTCCCCTCTTCTTGGAGATTCACCAGCCACCACTGCATTAAATGTTCCCCATCCCTTTAAATTTCTGTGTCCATATTTAGAAATACTCAATTGCTGATTATCTTTGACAACAAACTTAAAAAAACGCTACCTATACAATTTTACATGAAAAGGAAAATGTCTGTACTTAATTCATTATGGTTGATGTAACTAGCATCAAAATTTAGGGATGGGGCCATATCCCCTTATTCCAATGCTCCACATATAACATTCATTTGTGACTTTAGGTGACACTACAAACGAAGTCCCTGTTTTGTCGCCAACTCGTCTCCAAAACTGATGCTATACTCTTAAAACAGAGGGAAAGTTTTAGGAAGCGCGTGATAGGTGCACATGCGTGGGGTAGCTGTATTATAGTGTGTAAGAGTGCGTTCAGCCATTTTGCAGCGGCCTATCCTCTTGACAGTAATTTGTTGAGTTACAGCGATAGGATGAGTGAATATTTAAATTCGTTTTTTTTTTTTTTTCACAGATTGGAATTGAAAGAACATAAGTTTGTGATTGATAGATGCGTGAAAGAGGGTCTGCTATCATCTGAGTATATGTGTCCGAAATTCGATGAATGCATGAAGTTAGTGAAGAAGGTAAGTGTGATCAATGAGTATGTGTGGCGTTGTAGAAAATATGGAAAGGAAGCTCATGATTGCACTTCACGGAGTATTCGTGGAGGCGACGTCATAAAGATAAAGTTGAAAATATGTTTCCGGCATTTTTGAAAGTCATAAAAACCATTAATCGTCCACAAAACTCGGACACCTAAACATTAAAGTAAGTGTTTTTTTATTTAGAGAGTGAGAGGAGGAAGCAAGTGTTTTTTATTTAGAGAAGGAGAGGAGGTAAAACTCAGTATAACAGGTTATTATTCTTTTTAAAAAAAACATGGCAGCCGGGAAGCGAGCGCGTGATGACGTAATCCAGGCCAGAGGTTGCCACGCCTTGGCGACAAATCACACAGCGTACACACATGTAGTACAGCCGTAACTTTGGCTTTTCTAGGAGGGGAAGGCACATAATTCACCCCTACCAACGCCACAGTCTATTATAATACCGACTTGCAAGCATGTTAGAAAGAACACATGAAATCTCAAATCCAGGAAGGAGAAAAAACTTCTGATGAATATGGTAATCATTAAACCCATCCGTGCTATAAAAACACTAAATCCAGAAAAATAAAACACTTGCGGGTAAATTGAGAAAACGATATTAAAACGGGAATTAATAAAACAAACGGAAGTAATTGAATCGGCCATTTTGAAAAGGGGTCAACTCCATAGGAAAACAATGAAACATGACCCCTGTTCAAAATGACCGCTTCAATCAAATTTATTAAAATTCACCAAATTTATTTTCCCCCAGCTTAGTCAGTGATACAACTAAGCAGTTTTAAAAAATCAAAATTTCAAATGCTTACAACGTTGACAAGTTAAATGCCTACAAGTTACAACTTTACAACGCTTACAAGAAAAATGTCTGAAATGCTTACAATTTAAATGTAGAAATTTTCGGGAATGTAGAAAATTTATAAATACGAAATAAAAAAGAAAACAAATCACTGTTTAAACAGCTAAAAAAAAAAAAAGTTAGCTGCCTTTATGGTTACAGTTAAATGAATCAAGAGCTGTTGAAATTTTGTAGAAAGATTTATGGCTGACAATATAACTAGAATAGAAAAGGTAGGTCCATCCAAGTGGGAGAGTTCAATTTACCATATAGGGGAGGAAGATTGTGATGTCATTGGTATTATCTGTTGTAAGTAAAAAAAATTCAGTGTTAAGAAAAAAAAAATAAAAACGCGAATCTTTAAAAATGAAAATATAAATATTTTTCGTAATGAATTACAAAAAATTAATTGGTAAGAACGCATAAAATCGAACTAAATACGATTTATTCATAAATAAATTGGAAGAAGAAAGAGTACAAACATTTTCCAATGAAAATACCATAAAAATAAAAGATTAATAAAGGATGGTCATGCATAAAATGAAATTAAAAGCTAATAAAAACAAAAATAAATTATATAAAAAAATTTTATACAAACAAGAAAAGAATATGAACAATTACTAAAGGACTCATCAAATAACCGCAAATAAAGGCAAAAATACTACTTACAATATATTATCAAAGAATGAAATAAATAGAAATGGAAAATGAGCAACAATTAATAGAATAAAAAATTAAACTAGAAATGTAAAACACAAAAATACACAAAATAATGAAAATAATTGATGACCCACAAAAATAGCTAATGAATTTAATAAATTCAACATAAACGTATCAGAAAATTTAAATTTATCAAGTTCACTAAACAGCAAGTTCAAAAAATATCTTCAGCCAAGCTTAACAAATAGTATTTTCTAACATGAGGTTTCTGAAATCGAAATTGTAAAAGAATTAAATAAAATAAATCCAAATAAAGGACCAGGAATTGACGATCTAGCGCCAAAAATTATTAAACAAAGTACTCAATATTTGAAAGAACCATTAACGATAGTTATAAATGATATCTTTGAAACAAGTATAATTCCTAATGAACTAAAGATTGCTGTAATTAAACCGATTTTTAAAAAAGGAAAAAAGACAGTTATTAAAAATTGCAGGTCAATAACAATTAGGAGCATGTTTTCAAAAATATTGGAAAAAGTAATTCATAAAAGATTAATTGACTTTTTAAATAACTATAAACTAATTCACATTAAACAATGTGGATTCAAAAAAATAAATCAACAGAGAATTTGTTATATAACAACATACAACAAAAATTGAAGATAAGGGATTAATATTTGGCTTTTTTCTAGACCTCAGTAAAGCTTTTGACTTAATAAACAGAGATATTCCAAAAGATAAACTACTTAATTTAGGAATAAGAGGTAAAATGTTTAAACTTATAGAAAATTATTTTAAAGGTCGATACCAAATTGTTAAAATGGAGAATAAATCATCAGACAAAATGATTAATTTAAGAGATATTCCCCAAAGAACTATACTAGGACTATTATTCTTTTTATTGGCAATAAAGGATTTGATGTACTTAGACGATAATTTACTATTATTTGCTGTTGATATAAATTGGTCCATAAGTATATCAAATACTGAATTACTGGCAAACATAATAAAAGATTAATTAAATTTGATTCAACAATGGTTCTGCGATAACGATATGATAGTAAATGCTGGAAAAACTAAATATATAAAATTCCATACTAATAACAAAACAATAAATAACATAGAAAATCATATAAAATTTAATGGAAAAACACTAAAAAGAGTTAAATCAATGAAATTTCTATGTATTAAATTACACGAAAAACTTTTATGGAATGAACAAATAGATGATATAAATAAAAAAAAATAAGAAGAATAAATGAACTATTAGCCAGATTAAATAATAAACTAACTTTAAATGCAAAAATTGATATTTATTATTCAATAATTTACAGTATACTACTGTACTGAAAACCAACATGGGGTGGACTAAACAAGAAAAACTTAATAAAAATAAATAATTTATTAAATGACACAATAAACAAAATAAAAATCACCATATCAATCAATTGTTCAATTTAGAGAAGAATATCAACTACTTAATATAGAAAATATACACAAATTAAAAATATCTCAATATATATACGAAAGAATAAATGAAGGAAAACACATAGACATAATAGAAATAATAAAAGAAGACCACAAATATAATACTCGCCATAAAAAAGAAATTAAAACCAAAAATATTCGAACTAATTATGGAAAAGATAATATGAATTATTACGGATTAAATATTTGGAACAACATACTAGACGAAATAAAAATGTTATACCAATAAAACAATTTAAAAATACACTCAAAAATATTTCTTATTTAACGAAACATAAATGGCTAAAGTTTTTAGGTTGCATGTGTATTAACCTATAGTTTTAGCATGTAATCCATCATGCATGTATGTATATATATATATGCAATCTATATACATGTGAGTGAAAATAAAATTCATTTATAACATTCCGGGATGGTTGCAATCGCCTTCCCATAGTGTCCCAAATGTGCTCTATGGGGGGAGAGAGATCAGAAAACCTAGCTTGCAAAGGAAGTGTTGGGCAAGCTTGAAGACAATTCATAGCAACACGTGCCGTGTGCGGCCGGGCATTGTCTTGTTGAAACGTAAGTCCAGGGTGTCGCAAAAGGAACGGTAACACAACCGGTCGTAGAATGTCGTCTACGTACCGCTGTGCTGTAAGTGTGCCAGAAATGACCACCAAAGGGGTCCGGCTATCAAAGGAGATGGCACCCCCTGACCATAACGCCCTGTTGTGGGCATGTGTGGCGTGCGATAGTAAGGGCAGGATCCCCACGCTGCCCTGGACGTCTCCAGACACGTCTGCGGTTGTCGTCAGGACACAGTTGGAAACGGGACTCGTCACTAAAGACTATACGTCCCCAGTCAGCGCAGTTCCAAGTTGATCGAGCCCGGCACCACTGTAATCGGACTTGACGGTGTAAAGGCGTGAGAGGTAAGCGGCGTAACGGTCGGCGCGAGCGTAAATTCCGCTCTCTCAGTCGTCTGCAGAGGGTCATGTTGGACACATGTGTGCGGGCCACACGTTGGATAGTTGATAACGACGAATCCGGTGCTGTGACAGCTGCTCTGACAATCGCTCTGTCTTCCCGTTCTGTTGTGGCCCTAGGTCGACCGCTGCCGTCCCGACGCTGACATCTGCCGTTGTTGACCCACTCTTGCCAGCACCGTCCAATCGCCGCATCGCTTCGACCCACATGTCCAGCGATTCTTCGATTCGTCCAACCAGCCTCTTTCAAACTCTGACATATGCTCGTAATGAGCACGAATCTTTCGGCGAGGCATTGTTACAGTCGACGTAAGATATCCGCAGTCAAAATGCAACAGAAATTTTGACCACATATTGAGAATCGCTCCTTATATACACCTGCTGAATGCGCAGTTCCGATGCGCTGGAGTTCCCGCTATTCATTCATTGGACACCAAATTTTAATCATTTGCATTAGGGTGCTTCTAAAAAATAAAAGTGCTGGAAATTTATCCTCCTGCCCTTTGTTGAATGATATCAACTGCTAAGAGGTCCCAGCAAAAAAGTTCGGTTAATAGATTAATATTTATGACTTGCCCAACTCAAGACAAGTTTTGAAATTTTTTAACATTGTATTACAAAAACTTGCTATCCCATTTAGTCAAAATGATTTTAATATTCACGCATAACTTGTATAATAATATATTGTAGACTGGCAGTGCATTGTGGCAGTTTAGCAATGTAGCTTGCAATCAACATTATTTATCAATTACATTAAATACCTGAATGGCTAATCTAGTTTATTGTCCGCATGTCTGGGATTACAGCGCCGCCCCCGGCGGCCACCCTTCCCAATGAAACCCTTGCACAATCCTCCTCCTCCTCCTGGATGGCTTTATAACGTCAGCCTTGGTCAGTGCAGAAAATTGCTTCCTGTACTCCTTAACAACCTGCAATAAGCACTGTTTCTGCCCTTCGCTACGTGGGGGGAGAACTGTTGTCTTATATAAATGCAACCCCTCGCTCTGCAAGGTCGTTGACCACTTTTACAGATTTAACAAGAGATTGGTTATTTCTGTATTCCTCCCGAAATCTCCATTTATTTGGATCACTATATAGAAATCCTTCAGACAGACCAAGGAATTTTGAAAAATCTCACCGTCAAAGTTGCGACAAAATTATGCAGTCCCTTCGTTTCTAGATCCTGGAATGGTTTTATTCGTTTAGAAGGAATATTTAACCCTTCTCTTTTTGAGAGAGCAACTGCCATTATTTTTTTTTTCTTCCATTGAAACCCTCATCATCAAAAAATCCAAAGCTAACCAAAAGTTCAGATAAATACAAAAGATTATGGCAAAATACTGTAATAGCTACCTTAACTACATATTTGTTTGAGTATTGAGACAGTTCACAGAGCAATCCGAGACCAGTTCTTGGTGATGCAGTAGATGGACTCTGGAATCAGTATTGCATATAAAGTGCTGTTACAAAAAGGTATATATCTTTTAAATGATTCCATATTTGTTTATAATGCACAGGATCACAAGACCTTCGCGTTCCTGGTGATCTTACCAAAAATAACCATCGCAGGTGTGTTGTGTGCTCATCAGAAGACGGCCTGTCGGAATTTAGTGCAATCGGGCGGGCTCACGTTTCGATGACAAAACGTCTTGTCGTCAAGAAGCGAACAAAGGTCTGTGAAGAACATCTCGGTGCTGATGGCCATTTAACAAGACTATCCTAAACATAGTAACCTAACAGGAAAATTACACATTAATGAGTGGTGATGATTGGGCCGATTTTTTGAGAATTATGACGTCAGAGAACACCATTCCTTGCACTAGCAATTTTAGCGACATGGAAATACTGTCATCAGAGGTAAGTCTTGCTGCAACCGAACTTTCAAAGGACGAATTCCTTTAGGTTTTACGAAGCACCAAGAAACGCAAACCAATCCCGAATCGTACGAAATCGACAGAACTAGCTATATACTTGCACAAGATGAAAAGTTGCAGTAACATTGATCAAACAGGCCGATACTTTAAGCTGGACTCGAAATGTACTATTGAAAATCAAATTTCAACTTCCACAAAGGATGTCTTTTGAAACAAAACATAAATAAACATAATAAAACTGCAGTTCTAGTGTATTTGAGAAAGGACCTCAAATCTGATTATCCCCACCTTCTCCATAACGCAAGTGAAGACGATTCTGACGAGGACAGCAGTGATTAACATTATTCCATATGTATATTGTATAATGTATTTAAATGTATATTATGTATAATCTGTCTTATATATATATGCTATGTCAGATCTGCTATATATATATGTAATCTGTTATGCATTTGTTTTTTATATATATATACGGTATATTGTTACTGCAACGTGTTATCTATATTGTATAATACAACTAAACAAATGTCGAAATGAAAAGGCAGGAAATGTTATCCCTTTGTTGATAGTTCATAAATGACATTCTAAATGTATTCATTTGAAACCGATTTCTCTTCATTTTCATCGCTGGTGAAGCTCAATATGTTGAAAAATCCCTAAAATAGGGAAACTCCCATATCAACATATACAGGCCGATTTTTTTTTAAAACTTGATATTTAGAAAACCCTTGGTACTACGAACAAACAGGAGGCAGTTTTATTGTAGCACACCTGTTGCATGATATACGTGTGGCCAAAAGTTAATGGACAATTGTACAGTTGATGTAGTGGGAAAAATATCGAACAGAGGTATTTATACCCAAAAACATTTTCTCGTTTCAATAGCAATCAGGTGCAGTCCTAAGGGGGTCTTCTAATTCCTCTCCTTTAATAATTATATAGAAAAATCCCTAAAATAGGAAAACTTCCATGTCAAAAAAATGGACGGGCCGATTTTTTTAAAACTTAATATTTAGATAACCCTTAGTATTACTAATAAAATGAAGGCACATTCGTTGTGTCTCTTCTTTGATACACGTATGGTCAAAAATAAAATGACCGCTCCTCTTTTTTGCCCAGCTTGTGTACTCGTAAAAGCTTCAGCCCAAATCAGTTAGCAGAGTTTATACCCTGGATCAAGGGTAACTGACCACCGTTAACTTGACGCGATTATCTATTGTAGTTTTTTAATTGTCTAAGGTGACAGCCAACGAACATTTTATGTCCCACCTTTTACACTTACGCCACCACCAAAGCTGTCAGGGGCCTGAATTTGACGTCGATATACTTCAAATCTTCCCCCCTCACACACACCAAAATATCAGGGAAAATTTGTTAGCGGACTATTTCCTATGGAAGTTGTATTTCCTCCTTTGTTTTTTTCTATATAACTTCTGTTGTTCATATTTGTTCTTTTCAATATGAGCAAGATTTGTAGACATTTTTTCCTTTAAGCCTTTTAAAAGAATTTGTCCACTTTCTATATCTGAAATTTTTTCCCTTTTCAACTCATCGTTAATGAATTTCTCAGTATGTGATAATATTTTTTTGGGAATTAGCGAGTTTGAAACATTTATTAAAAAATTTACTTTTTAAAATCTGGTCTCACTTTATACGCCCACACTATACGTCAACCCCCCCTCTTAAAAAATTAAATTAAAATTCGTGGAAAAAGTAGGGAGCGTTTACAATTAATTTTATGCTAAAATTAACAAATAGTTCCATTGATCTGGCTCCCCAAGTACCATAGAAAATCACGGAGTATGTGGAGAGAGATGGGGGTTGTGATTATCTTATATACATTATAAGATAAAATAGCTATGTTTTGGGAATTAA
>QLNU02015270.1:83580882-83592396 GCA_006491805.2 Dysdera silvatica
TTTTAAGATTTTATGCTCTGGACACTTGTTTATACATAAATTCAGAGTTCTCCCCCACACTTCCAAAAAAATATGGAAAATGTGGGTGGAGGGCGCTTATTAGGAATTTTCTGCCAGAAGAAATGAAAATTCCGTCGATCCGTCTTCAAATACGATTGCGATAGAAAATCGCGGAACACCTGTGGGGGGAGGTTTTCTGAGATTACCTTATGTGCATTATTATTACAAAAAGAAAATACGATACTTTTATGAATAAATTTATTTTAATGACGACAACAAATTCCCAGTGCTGGGGGTGGGTGAACGCTTTTCCAGCGAAAACGAATCGACGGAATTCAGCGGTAGATTGCAATAGAAAAAAACTGACGTCTTTTGAAATTGTGCACTCCTAAAATTTAGTGCCTTGGGCATTTGCCTAACATACCTATTTATGAATTCGGGTTTGACCGCACAAGGTCGCAATTTCAAATATTATGCACATATGGACACTTCGTCAAAGAAATTTTACTACTGATTTCGTTTTGTGTAGTCTTCGTGATCGAAAATTGATAGCAAAGTTTAAAATCGGAACTGAGCGTAAAACTAAGGAATATCGCTAAACATAAACTATTCCTAAAGAATTTCCTTATACACAAAAAAAGACTATGTTAAGACGATAGGGGAGGGAATCGAGGTATCTTAGTTGGCCAGCGCCCACCAGACTGCAGACCGTGGGTTTCCCCACTAACGAGAGCAACCATGATTCTGATCTTGCCGACATACATTGGTGAGATTGGCAAAAGGAAAAATAAAGGATTGAGCAATCGAAATTTGCATTATATAAACAATAAAAATAAAGTTAGGTGCCAAAAATAACGACAAGGTCTAAAATCTTGGTCGTCAAAACAAAATTTATAGGTGCAAAATATGACTAATGACCACTAATTTCGAGCACTGCTTCAATCTGATTTGTTAAGACAAAAAAAAAAAATGCTTCCTGCAAACCTGATGCCACTAAAATGAATTTATAAAAAAAAAAGTGTCGCACGACGTTATTTCCCCTTTTTCCACACAATACATATGTTGTAAAACTGTGTCCATCAATCACGTTATCCAAATTAGACGTTTTAGTGTTTCCAATTTCCATTGGCTGGAAATGCCAGATGAATAATTTATGTACTAAACTGGTGCATTTTAATGAAAAAGAAAACTTATTTTTTTTTCTTTTTGGCGCAAACTTCGTTAAAATTCCTTTTTTTTTATGTAGCAGGATGGCGCAAGACTAGTCTTTTGGCGCAGTCTGGCATCACTGATTATTCACAGTAAAACCTCCCTACAACCATACGCGATAAATCCTCCTACAATGATAATTTTTCTCAGTCCGTATAACATTGTTGTAGAGAGGGTTTACTATATAAGAAAATAGAAATGGCAGTCTAAATTTTATAATTTTTTATGCACATATAATCCAATCTTGTTAAACATGAAGACATACCATAAGATCGATTAAGTATTAATTTTATGAGTTACTTGCATGCCAGTGAAATGAAGTGAATCATCGTTCACAAGCTAAATAATCGAATCGAGCAAGTTTGCTAGCGGTGGTCACCAACCGGAAAGAGCTGCAATTGCTCGCTAGCAAGTTGCATCAGGACGAATGGGAGATTCAAGTCAGCCAGTGACCGGTGGTTACCACCGGAAACATAGCCCTCTGTTTAGAGGATTGTGACCGGAAGAAACAGTGACGTTAATCGAATGTAGATAATTCGGTTGCTAAAGCGACCATAAATTGACTCGAATCTGTACATCTACTTTCACATGAGAAACATCGTTTGCCTAATTGTTATTGTGTATTCATAAAAATGTCACGATCCTCATTTAACGAGTCCATAGTTTACATTTTTTCCTACTTACAAGGGGAACCCCACAGTGAGTGATCCGCCGATTTTGATGAAAGTAGAGCCAAAATAAGGAAATGCGTGTCTCGGCATTCGTGCCAATGCGGCTTGTTTTCGGAGATATGAATTTTTAAAGATTTTTCATCCCATATATGAGCTTATAATAAGACATCCTTTGCAAACTAATAGGTAGCTTAGTTGGTAAGTTACCGGCCTAGTACTTCGTGTGTTTGCGTTTAATGCCTGCGGAAATCGATCACTTTTTTTTAATGCATCCTTTTTATAATCTTATGTATTTTTATTAGTAAAAATACTTTGCTTACAATCGAATTTTGCTCATAAACTTACTTTAATAAAATTCATATTTACATATTTAATTCTGTGATACTATTTTTCGCAGTTATAATTTTTACACGAATTTTAATATTTTATTGAAGAGTTGTAAAGGTACAAAAAGTTTAGGAGTTAGCTGTAAGTTTTTATGTGAATATAACTTTTATAAAATTTGCGTACTCATTGTCAACCTGTGAAGGGATGAAATTACACCAATAACGCAGTTTTGTTTTATTTAAGGATGGAAAGATTTTTTTCTGAAAACTTTTAACAATTCCATTAAATAAAAAAGAAAACTGCGTTAATTCGTTTAATTTTGTCATTATTAGCCTTTGCAGTCATCCTCTATTAACATTTATTATGCCTAATATTTTTTTTAAATATAGCTATCCATTGACAAATGTATTTCGGTATGTAATATTTTATTTTATAACATATAAACATTTTATGTGCATTTTATTTATATAGAAACATTTTATTTTATAAAATGCAATCAATTTTATTTTAAAACTGACTGATGTGAACATATTTTTTGTGTATCACTATCGGAGGTGTCGGAATTGTTTACTGGTACACGGTTATGGACGATAATTATCATAAAAACAATAAAAAAATTCTTCAATGTGGGCATTTAATAAATAAACTCTTCGAACAACTGATATCGTTTGTCGAATATCATCTGGAAAACAAATACACACCATCTACATTTTCAAAAACGCTTCTCTCATTTGTTAACTTTGCAATAAACCGTGAGTACTGTAATATATTCTTCAAAATTGGCGCCGAAAGTTGATCTTCAAAGCATCTATTGGCTCAGGTGTTTAAATGACTATTTATTATACAATAATTTTTGCCACCCACGTATTAATTACAGCTCAAACTAGAGCTTATGTAATTTTGGAGAAAAAGAGACGCTTTCCCCATCCTGGATTCGAACCAGGGTCCCTCCGTTTAGCCCGGAGTGTCTTGGACCGCTAGACGAATGAGGACAGGAAACAACGCTCTCTTTCTCCGTATGTAAAGATGTTAAGGTATTATTACCCTCCGCAGGGATAACACAATTGCCAAATATGGTCAACACAAGAAAGCCTCCGGGGCGAGATTTTTGTGAGTTTTCGTGGGGGAAATTTATTATACTATAATTTTTGCCACCCACGTATTAATTACAGCTCAAACTAGAAATTTTTCTTGTAAGATTTCAACACAATTTTGTAACCTTTTAATGAAATTTTTTACTTAACTGAAGAAGTACACATCACGAGGTTGACAGTATGGGGTATAATCATTGACACATGCAAGGGGGTGTTGATGGGGTTGTAAGCCCCCATTGCGACACAATTTTGTATATTTAACATGGCAATATCTGAGTTGTAGCTCTGTAACTCCCCCCCCATTAAGCCTATAACCCCCTTACAAACTTTCTGCATACACTTATTAGTGATGGACCAAACTGTTACTTTTGAATAACCTGTTCCAACCAGATAACAGGTTCCAATCACGAGTAACTGGAACGTAAGCGTTGCTTCACAGGATATGGAAATTGAGGAACTTAACGATAACACATTTCAACACTCAATCCGTAACAATGCGTCGCGTCAACTCCATAAAAACAATAAATCCTTTGGAAAAAAATACACACATATGAAGTACAAAAATAATGAGAAAAAGTAAGGCTTTAAAATATTGAATTTTAGATATTTGAAACATTACACGATATTAAAAATCAAAGAAAGTTTAAAAAACTAATTCAAAGTAATGAAATACAGCAAAAAATATTGACACTGCTGTAAATTAATTGGTAAAACATACTGGAAGGTTACAATGTGGAACTAATTAAATAGGATAATGATAAACAAAATGTGTATTCTCAGCTGATGTAGTTATACACATGTATGTATTCAGAATTTTTCATGTGTAAAGCTCAGTAATGTAAAAATATTAATACTTGTACTAATTAATATACATGGATAAAAAATCTATTCCGTTAATGAAATAAATAAACAAATTAACAAATAATGCTGCGTTGGTCTCCACTTGTTCGAACTTACTTCCGTTGTAGAAATTTGTTCAGAAGGTCTGTTGATGTCGATCTCATTCTGAGGTATGATAGAACTTGATGATGGGAGTACCACACATTCTTAGGAGTGGGGAGACGTGGATGATGAATGTGTGGATAAATCTATGCTTGGATGCTTCCTTGTAATATGTTTTTTTAAGTTCGTTATGGAAGATTTGTAACTCAATTTTTGTGCACACAAATCGCACGCAGCACTTTTTTCCTCCTTGTCATTTATTGTAAAAAAGGGACCACAAGTAACTGGAAGCTTTTCGATTAATTATGCTTAAAAATTGCAACTAAATGCGACTTCTCGTAATATCAGACGTGACACAGGGAATCAGCGCCTGAGCCCTGACGTCAACTTGACTGACTATGCCGGATGTTATGGTAACAACCCGTTATCTCAACGCGTTTCCTGTGTGAAGAAAGTGAGGAATATGTTCCTAGAACGGTGATTTTTAAACGTTACTTCAAGTAACTCCTGTTCCTAGTCACCGGTGACTGAAATAACAGCTGTTCCAGAGGAGAATACTGTTCCTGGAACAGTGATCACTCGATAACAGGTGATTTTTAACAGTTACCTCAAATAACTCCCATCTCTATCGCTTATGGGTATAACAAGGTGGAATTACTTCAACAGTAGAAGAAGAGGTGCCGTCGTCATTTGTAAAAACATTATTAAAGTGTGCTGGATCTACTTAACTACATAACAGGCTGAATGGCTACATCACAACTTTTTCTATACTTTTCAACTTTTTAATAATCAACAATTAAAATTCGAGTAGAAATTATCACTGCCAATAAGCATACAATTAACATATAACTACATAAATATGAATTTTATTAAAGTAAGTTTATGAACAAAATCCGATTGTAAGCAAAGTATTTTTACTAATAAAAATACATAAATGAACATGTAAAAAGGATATATATTAACAACCGATTTCCACGGGCATCGAACGCAAAAACACGAAGCGCTAGGCCGGTAACTTACCAACTAGGCTACCGATTGGCTTGCGGAGGATGTCGTATTTTAAGCTTATATATCGGATGCAAAATCTTTAAAAATCCATATCTCTGGAAATAAGCCGCATTGGCACGAATATCGAGATACGTATTTCCTTATTTTGGCTATACTTTCATCAAACTTGGCGGGGCACACACTATGGGTTCCCTCTTATGAGCTTATAGTAACAAACTAACGAATCAAGAACTGTTTCCATCATGCACGGTGACATAATGCATCAAATCAAGTTTAAAACCATCAAGAGGTTTCAAGCTGTTCGAATAATCAAGACAATCGACTAAAACATTTCGCAATCATGCTTGTTTTTTTGGTTTTACGGCTCAAAGACTACAGTGGTCATGCTGCGCCGGGACCTACTGTTTTCCGAGGAATCCGAACCTCTTAAGGCCTAGGGAACCAAACCCCGGACTACAGTGAGCAGTGCGATCTTTATGAGATCTCTGAGTAAGCGTTCTTTTTGCACTGCTGGGAGTCGAACCCGGATTAGCCGCGCAATAGGAGAACGCGTTACCACACTGCGCCACCGCAGGGCCCTCGCAATCATGCATCGCTAGGAAATAGCTTTACATTAATGCGACATTTAGCTATTCAGAAAAAAAGTTTGGAAGCTTCCCCCCCCCGATTTTTCCTAGTTTGATCAAAAAACCTTGTTTTCACCCGACTTTCAAAAGCAATTTCCAATTCCCTGACAATTTCAGGTTATCCAGGTACGTGGAAACCATGTTACATAAGCAGGGGCAGACTGGGCCACCGACCAACCGGCCCCTGGGCCAGTGTGCCCTCATGGGCTATAGGACTCGCGTCCTCTGATAATCCAAGGTATGCGCCCTTTGAGAGGACCCAATCCGCCCCTGTGTATAAGTATAAACAAAATAATTTGCTACAGTCATATATTTAATTCATAACAAAGCATACACAGTTTATGTACTTATAGTCTCATAAATTAAAAAAAAAAAATGATCTGAAAAGATAAAGGAAATTTCAATGTGAAGATTGTTCTTTCGTTAGCGTTAAATTCCCTGAAAGAGGTGTCTTCAAAATCAACGAAAGCACCAATCAAAATATTAGTAACGGAGTTGTAGAATATAGTTTTGATGCTGCAAAAACTGTATTAATGGTTATCACAGTGTTTTGCTTGGAATGAACATGAATAAAGTCCAAGTAAACAGACCATTGCCATGCCATGTAAAGTAGATTGAAAAGAATATAAAGAATAGGTGGGAGTGGCAGTAATTAGTGAATGGAATTTAATGAGATCTTCCATGCAATACTAAAGCTGGGTGTAGATTTATGATCATTAACAAAGCTGTTAACTGTTCATACATGCAGAAAGCTTTCAGAAAAACAAACTTCATAGTAAATCACACTTCATCAAAAGACCAATCCGTCAGAAGTTACATACCCAAATTAATAACTTTTAGTAGACAGTAAAAACATTTTATGTGCATCTCATTTATATAGAAACATTTTATTTTATAAAATGCAATCAATTTTATTTTAAAACTGACTGATGTGAACATATTTTCTGTGTATCACCATCGGAATTGTTTACTGGTACATAATTTTGGATGACAATTATCATAAAAACATAAAAAAATTCTACAACGTGAGCATTTTATAAATGAATTGTTCGAACAACTGATTTTCTTTGTCTAATATCATCTGGAAAACAAATACCATCTACATTTTCAAAAACGCTTCTTTCGTTTGTTAACTTTGCAACAAACCAAGAGTACGGTAACGTATTCTTAAAATTCGGCGCCGAAAGTTGATTGTGAATAAGTGATTATTTGCATTAAACGAAAACTCTTATTAGCAAGTTGAATTTGAAGTATGATCGATGTCTCGTATTTTCTTTACATTTAGAGGCAATAATTATTCTATTAATTAGAAAATGCAGATGATAATTAATTCTGCAAAAACCAACATATAATCACCATTGTGAGAAAAGAAAAAATCGAGAAACAATGCTGAAAGTAAGGATGAGCATCAATGATTGATGTTTTTGAAACAGATATTTTATATTCAATGTTTGCACTATACATGGTGAATGACGGATGTTTTGAGACTACCAATGTTTTTATTGTAATTTTTTTAAATAATGCAAAAAAATTGTAACTTAATCTTAGGTTTCGACAATTTAAAAGCTCAACTGTAATCAAGTCATCCCGCTAATCACGAATTCATGATCGCTTATATTTAGTTTAAAGTTTAACTGACTACAGTAAGTATCGAAAATGGGTAAGCAGTACATTAAGTCATTCGCATATGTAACTATAGTTCGTTCGCAAGAAGTTGACCAATGGTACCATTAGAATTCACGGGAGCTGACGTCACAAACGGGTTAGCTCACTACCGTAGAGGGAAGGGTGTCATTTCATAACTGGCTTTTCACACAAACAAATGTGTGTGAAAAACCAGTTATGAAATGACACCCTTCCCGCTGTTGTAATGAACGAACCAGTTTGTGACATCAACTCCCGTAAATCTTAACGATACGATCGGTCAACTTCTCGCAAACGAACTAGAGATTGGTGACCACTGACATATCTAGGGAAATTCCTTATCTGGAGGGGGAGTGGGAGGGAAATGAACTACCATGTATTAACACCAATTGAAATAAACAATTATCTATTACTTTTTAGAACAGTCATACCCATTTAATTGCTGACATCGATGTTTTGATGCTCATCCCTAAATGAAAGGTCTAAGTTAGTCGTGTTTTTTTAATGCAACTGCTTGTAAGAGTTTCATCAAATGGTTTTTTTAACCTTCGTCTTTTCAAAGCAGTATTCGAAACATGAAAATTAAGATCATCCACATTAAAACGATAAAATGCTACCATAAAATTAAGCAAGTCATCATTGCATAAGTATGAAGCTATAGCGGCTGCAGAGTCACAATTTAAAACTGCTTCTTCCCCGTGGCTTGTAATCAAGCTACAATAATTTCCACGATCAAGACCCACTTCGTGTAGTTTGTGTAACAGCATCGTTCGCTGCAAAGCGTATCGTACCTTTGGCAAAATCACGTCATAATATATTGGATAGTCAGCTTTCAGACTACCCTCTTGTGTAATAGCTCTTGTACTTTCGGCATCAGGATACAATAAAATATTTGTGTTCGTAGTGGTAACGAAGTCATAGAATGAAAAACCCCGCTTAACCTCCATTGTTTTCATCTTAACAACTTCTGAGACACAGTCTTCTATATAGGATGACAGAATATCGGCAATTAGCAATGACTTTAGACAGGGGACTAAATTAAAAAGATCGAAAGGATCTCCTTTAAACTGACGGATTAGAGTAGTTTTAATTAGTAACTTGGAAGACGATACGCTACTAATGGTGCTCCACAAAAGCTTATTGCATTTTGTGGAATCCACGATAGATAGAACAGCACCGTGTTGTAATAATTTCTTAATTTTTAACACTCCTGAAGGAAATATGGCTGCCAGATCCAATGTAGTATTACCACCACAACAAGTTGCATTAACTCGAGCACCATGGTGAAGTAGTTCACTAACTATTCCCACACCTCTTTTACTAAATATGGCTTGATGCAATGGTGTTATGCCATCAGAACCAGCGGCATTAACATCAACGCCAGGTTTCAACAATTCTTCCACTACTTCCTGTCTGCTACGCACTGCTACCACTCGATGTAAAGGAGTATGATACAATATTAACGCCGTGTCAGGGTTTATACCAAACCGATCTGCAAGATTTCTGTGACGATTAAAATACTTTCGAAGTCCAAGAAGTTGGCGTAATCTTGCCTCACAAATCATACTTGACTAACCTGTAGGGAAAAAAAAAAAAAGGGCTTTTATATGTTGGCCAAACAAACAAAAAAAGAAAGTAAAAATCTTAGGCAAAACACATTTCAATTACAGTTACAGAACAGAATTTACTAAACTTCACATTGTCATTGAAAATGCAATTATTCTTATTATGCATGGAAATGAACAGGAAAACATATCCAATTGAAGAAATCATGTGACTGAAAACTGATTGCGTAAGTACCATGGATTTTTTAAAATTAGTTACATGGTTGTCATTAAGTTTTTTTTTTAATATGGCTTTTTAGTTGAGTGTGCTTTTTCCTGTGTATTTCCAGGCGTAACGGCATAAAAGAAAAAAAAAACCATGCAGTCGTCAACTTCTTTCCTGGAGGTCACCATGATGGGTTCACCAGTGTTCACACTAGGTGTTTTCAAAGGACGCTGTGCCCTGCCCACCCTCAAAAGCAAAACCCCTACCCTACATGCCTTTAAAATGGAAAATTGCCACCCTTTTTGCCCTTAAAATGGCGAGATAGCATAGAAAAAAACATGCTAAATCTTTTACCTCAGACAATGAGTATGTTAAATATTAAATAATGTAATTATATCAATATTAAATAATTAATTATATTATCATTAAGAAATTTAATTAAAATATTAGTCAATAATGATGAATTATATAATTAATGACATTTGCCATGCCTAACTCACATATCCTCTCATTCCTTGTTTTTGAGTGCTTTTAAATGCAAATATAGTGCCTTTTTTTTATATTTTGATGTGCGCTTGAAAGTTCAAAATGTCCTGCTTTTTAGACTAGCACACTGCCACCCCTTTTTAAGTTTAGAATGATCTCTGGGTTCACATTTTATGAGCCTGGAATTTTTGCAAATTCTACGCTCGTAAAACATCTAATGTTTTTGGAGGCTATTAAAATGATCTTCCCTTCACAAAGAACCTTCCTGGATGCCATTACGGTAGATTCACGTTTTGTGAGCCCAGAATTTTTATGAATATATTACAAAGGACATACCTATGTTCTTGGAAGCTTCTGTAATAAAAGGTTTTTGGAAACTATTAAAACAATCTTCCCTCGACAAATAACTGACAAAGATTAATAAGTGAGTTTCCTTGAAAACCATCTTGTTTTTCTATTTTCACTGTTGCAAGATTTTCCGATACAACAAGTTACGGTGTTTTGATTATCTGATGTTTTTAGTAGGTGGGGGTGTTGAAGCACTCCTCCTACTAGGCTTGCTCTGATTCTGGAACAGTACTGGGTCACAAAAACGTCTGGAAAATATCATTCCATCATCACAGACATTCATTTTCATAATATTCCAAGGGACAAGCTACAATAGAACTGATGATTACATGCAATGTGCACATGAACCACTACCAAAAAAATTCTCACACCAATTTTAACAATATACCAGGAGTTTTGGACGTCAGAGTTTGGTAAGTGGGGATTGTTGTGAAGTTTTCCCCATATTTTCATATATAAGAAAAAAAAAATATTGTCTATTTATGCAGTTTTACATTTGAAAAAAAATACTGCAGATCAGCAATTAGCAACCCATTACATAAATTACTTTATACCAGGGTTGGCAAGTTTCTGCCAGGATGGTTAAACCAGCATGGCAGAAACTAGCTTCTGCCATAAAAGTGGCAATAACTGGCAGTAACCCAGATAATAAATATTTTGTGCACTAAAAATTTACTAAAATACCCCAAATGGCAAAAGGGAGTGTATTTTAAAGTAAAATAGGTTTAGTTACAATGTGTATAGTATTTATTCAAAGGTTACATCATAGCAAATTCACTAGCATTTAAGTTCAGGCTGATCTTTTCGATAAAGCAGTCTATAGCAAAAGATCAGTTTTCCTGCCATTTCCTAATTCAAACAATTTCTTAATTTATTAGGAATAGACCAATAGCTTAAGAAAAATATTCTTCCAAGCCCACAGGTAGGTACTGCAAGCAATATCATCACTGCATAAATAAGAGGTAACAAGATCTTCATTTATAGTTTTCTTTAAACTATACCACCACATAGAAATCTGGACATTTTCTAAGATTTTACTTGGAGTAGTGTGTTTCAGGAAAAGGAGCTGAATTTGCTCGAAAAGCTTTAATGTGAAGTACAAAATTTGGGTTAGTGACATTAAGGAATTTCCTAGTATTGTCTTCCTGCTCCTGTGACAATTTAGATCACATGTACTTTGGATGAAGTATATAAACTGGCATATATATGATGTTGAGTTATTACCTGATTATATTTACTTCTTACCCTTTTTTGATTCAAATGTTTTGTAAAAACTGATTATTTTCAGCGATTCATGCAGACATTACTTCACAAAACTCAAGACGACGATCAACATAATCCTGACTGAGCTCTTGAGTAATGTGCATTTTATACGGAAAAAACGAATGT
>QLNU02015270.1:83594868-83609698 GCA_006491805.2 Dysdera silvatica
TATTCTGTTCATGTGTTCATTCCAGCTGAGTCTTTTAGTAACTACTACTCCCAAGAATTTTATTTTGTCATCCATCTCTACTTGGTGCTAGCCGATTTCAATATTTTGAATTTCTTTGAGGTTTTCAATACTTTTGTTTTTATATCTAAACATCATTATTTTCATTTGGTCTCCATTCACTTTCATTTGGTTTAATCTAAACCATGTTAGATACTAAACAACAATATCAATCAACGTTTATTGGCGTAGTGATACTAACACCGATGTTATGGCGTGATTAGATGGTGAAACGTTCGAAAGAAAATAAATATTTCTGCGTTCGGTGGGACCTGAACCCACAACCTTCCACCGAAGACAGAAATATTTATTTTCTTTCGAACGTTTCACCATCTAATAGCCACTAACATCGCTGGTATCACTATGCCAATAAGCAGCGATAGCTTTGCCAATTCTTCCTCTTGAATTGTTGCTTCTAATCCTTTCTTTTAGACTCTGTATTAAATACTCTATGTTTCTTTCAGCAACATCTTGCCTTTTCCTATTGTTTCCTCGTCTTTTTCTTCATCCTCCAACTCATACTGTTCATTGGACGAGTAACCTAGTTTCTGTTTAATTGCACAAGAAAATTTTTTAGTGTATGCTTAACTTCCAAATGTTGTTTATTATCACTAAGTTTCCTGATTTTGATAGGCAAAACTCCTAATATGCCAGCTGCTTCATTTAAAGATCCCACAGCTATTTCAGGAGCTGTGAAACGTGCTTCTTCAGCACTATCATCATCAGACGCATTCCTGTCAGTGAGTCTTTTACAGCATGCAGAACAAATAAACTTTCCTGGTATAAGTTTTACCGTGTGCCATTTTTCACACATTTCCACAGTTACTTCTCTTAAGCTTTTTTTTATCACTTTTTTTATGTAAAGAAAATGGGTCACAACATGAATTTCCAAACAAGTGTCGGTATTTTTCGGTATACTTCTTATAATGATATGTACAAATGCTATTTATTTCTTCAAGTTCAACTCTTTTCCTCAGAAGAACAAGTTCTGAATCACTAAATCTGATAATGACTTAATAATTGACTTTCCATAAGAATCATTTTGACGACTCTCACCAACGTAACCTACTGAACATTCCATGATTATTCTCGTAATATTTTTCAAAACTACTAAATCTCACAAGTATTTTCAGTGCACATGCTTACTCTTTGGGAGTTCACAACACACTGATAAGCTGGCTGCAACTTTTGGTTTTGGTTTCATTTTTGGTGTTGGTTTGATTTTCACTTTTGGATTTAGTTTCATTTTCATCTTTCGTTTTAGTTTTATTCTCACTTCTGCTTTGCTTTAGTTTCATTTTCACTTTTGGTTTTAGTTTTATTTTCCCTTTTGGTTTTTAATTTTGTTTTTACTTTTTATTCTTTTAGTTTGTTTTGTTTTCCACTACATCATATGTATTAAAAAAAATAACTCTATTAAAAAAGATAACTCTGTATTTGCAAAATTCCTACCTTAAATTCCTTTTATCCTCATAAAATTTTTAGATTATAAAATAATGGAAATGAGGCTATTTTAAGCCTACTTTTATCATGTTTTCACGATATCATTTTTAGAGACATTTGACACTCGTTAACATGAACATCAGTGTGATTCCCAAACTGTATTTCAAAGGTTTTACTAAGTACTAGTAGGAGTATCCATGGCCCAAAATTCTGATTTTTGGCCTTTTGAATCTGATTTTGACCTTGAAATTCACAAATTTTGAAATTTTTCCAATTTCTGAGCTCAAAATCGGCTAGAAGGGACATACAACTCAGGATTTTTTCACCATGGCTGGAGACTCTTCTAGTTATAGTACTTGAAAAAAAAATTCCATTCTGTAGTTTCAAGCCCTTTTGATTTTACAGACCTTTAAAATTGGCAAAATTTCTCATTATGAGGGCTATATTTAAGCCCATTAAAGTCTCAGTTACCAAAACTTTATCTTACATACATATACGTTTTTTGAAATGCCAGGATCTGTACTTTAAGACAGTGAAAACCAGAACATGCCATCTGTAATAGAAACCACACAGCAGCCTTTTTTCAAACCCTTGTAAACGGTCATTTTTGCTTGCTGTTGCAAAAAAAAAAGGGAGTAAATCCAAAATGGCGGCAGATAAAAAATTTCAAAAATAATTTTGAGCAAGTCACTAGCAAGACTACCTATGGTGAAGATATAAATTATTAACAAAATGGCCGAGCAACCATTTAATATAAAAATTGGGTGATTTAACATGGAATGACTCGTTGCAGACTTACCTGCATTGGCCATTCTTTTGTCATGGGTGAGACAATTACATGTACGTTTTTGTCATTTCAAGGGCCATGTTGTTTAAAGTAATAAAAATTATTTTTATATCTTATGTTTCAAGCACTCTAGAAATAAATACGCTTAAATGAACATGTTTACATTTTGTTTGCTTTTCAAAATATAAAGTTACTGTTTTACATACTTTTGTCACGGGTGGGACAAAAATTACACTCATCTTTTGACGTAGTAAGCTGTTTTCACTATCTCTGTGATTTCTCAAGAGATAAAATATTTATAATTTAATACTTATGTGCTAAGAAAATGCTCTTCAAAATGCTATAAAAGTTTAGACCAAAAACTGGGTATTTAATAAAAGAACGATTTTGAATGTTCGTCACAGGTGGGACACAGTAAAACATCATACCAAATATCACATTATTTATTTATCCAAAAGACAGTGCAAACACTTATAGCTACATTATTACATTTAATGCATTGTTATATCACTTTTAATTGTTTTTTTTATCATTTTTTTTCTAAATTCCTTGATTTTTATCTCTGTTCATACACATCAACTACTATAGGAAACTTATAGAAAAGGCTGTTCCTGACATTTTTAAGTATTGGAGTAGGCAACGCTGAAACAATTTGCTCGAAAGAAATATAACTTACGTCACTTTCACTAGTTTTAAACATCTACTCTTCCCAACTATTCTCAGGAAAGGAACTTTAACCTCACCGTTGTCATCGATAGAGCTCTGTGCGATACCATCATACCAGTAATGTTGGTTAATCTTCTTGGATGACTGTTTGAGTTCTATTAACAAAATGTCCCAGCTATAATATCTTTGGCATAGGTGGCTGTACTCAGAGGCGGTCACAGACTTTCATTTGGGGGCAGGACAGAATTTGCCATATGGTTTTCCTTCATTTATTGTCAAATTTGAACTTTTACAGTGAAAATGTATTTTGGGGAAGGTCATGACCCCTGTGACCTCCCCCCCACCCCTGAGTCCACCCTCGGCCGTACTTCAATATTCTCTACCTGAGAACGTTCACTCTGTGCTGTCATATCTGAGACTCTCAGTTTGAAAATACTGCACTTGTCATGATCAAATTGAAATGTTCGCCCGATAATCGAACTGTCTTTGCTATGGCATTGCAAGAAGTGTAACGACTGCAGTCCTTCAATCTGACGTACACTTTCCCATCTCCTATCTAACATTCCCTTATTCTTTTCCATGTCTTTCATCCTAACTTGTATGATCTTGACACCTGTCGCTGAGGAGCATGCTGCTTTAATGAAATCGGCAGCATTGTCAACTTGAAATTTTCGTTGTTTTATTCGGCTCCAAACAGCTCTTTTCACAACACAACAGCTCCTACTCCATCAACGGCTCCTTTACGATGGAAAGTGGCAAAGAAAAACCACTGTCCTTCAGCACCATAATCTTCTTTCATATAACAAAGGTTTGACATTATGTATTTATTTTTAAATTGAGCTGCTGCTCCATCAGAAAATATTTTGATTGTTTCTAAATTAAATTTGGTTTTTAACAAACTCAGAATGTTTTTCAGATACACAAAATAGAATACTTATCGTGATTCAAACAGTTACTAACTATAGCAAAGGAATGCTTCTCTCCACGAAAGAGCCATGCACAAGCAGTAAATATAGTTATTTGTGTATGACTCCAATGTGAAGACTGTATTTGATCCTGGGAAACTATTGCAAAACTTTCGGCAAAGTCAACTTGCAACACAGCATCACCTTCCTTCAAATTTTCCTTCATTCTTTCCTTCAAGAATATTGACGGAACATCTTTTTGGTTAATTGACACAATTTGCAGTGAAAATAAATGTCATTTACATCTTTTTTTGAAGTGTAGCCACTATGAGGCACAATTATGCTTTGAACACTTTTATGAAAACTATTATTACCATAACTTATAAAAATACCTCTAGATTTCAATATTTTGAGACATTTTTATAATTTTCTCATATCAAAAATCTTTAATTGATTTACAATATTCAAACTTTCCACGTCAAATTTTTATGAGAGCCAGGTCAATTTTACAAAAAATAGGAGATGTCAATATGATACAATACTTGTCCACTTTTTAAAACAGATTATTTAGATATAACATTTTGAAATGCCAGCTTCATTAAAACATTTTTCTTTATTAAAAAATTACGTAAAATATTTTGATGTTACGGCCATAAAATTTAGAAGATTTTTTCCTTTTTATTATGCCATTATATTTCCTGAAAATAATGCCAATGACGGTAGAAATATGAGCGTAATTGAATAATAAATACTTCATGCCGATATCGCCAATTCTTCTAAACCATAGCCAAACGCGCCAAATATTGGTATTAAAAAGCTTAGTTTTATATAAATTTTTTAAAACACTCTGAATGATCTTTTGTGTGATTTTATTGCGTTAAATGCAATCGCACCCTCTTTATTTGAATTTTCAAAAATTATCTCTTTATACATGAATAAAAAATATCAAACTTTATCTAAAAAGTGCGATATTTGGAATTTGAATATTAATAAAAAACATTTATATGCTATTCACAAAATGCTGATTTCATATTCTTAATAAGGAGCTTGGGTACTATCATTTGTGATAAGTCTTGTGTCAGAGTACGAGCTTCCACAAAAGTGGTTCCCTTGTCAGATGTTTCACAATCATGATTCCGTTTCATTTCGTTGTTTTAATCCAAATTGTTTGTTTGTTTGGATTTTTTACACTGCAACAGCATTTGGGCTATACTGTGCCAAATGTGGTAAAATCAAAGCCAGTTGTAAAAACCAGTGCTCTGTAAAAAGTCAAGGCGATGTAGACGGCCAGTATTGTCGTTTAAAATGTTAGAAAGTGATGAAGAGTTAAAAATAAGAGTATGAGCAAAGTCAATTAATCCAAATTTAAACAATTTCCACACACAAAGCTAGACATAAAAAATAACAGAGAAACAAGGGGACAAGTTGGAAGAATCGCATCCTAATATGGAAGGTGACAGCCATCTGCAAAGTGCATTTTTTTTAACCAGAAAACCATAAAAAATATAAATTTTTGAGGGGTTGCCGGCCGGGAGAAAATTGCACATGAGGATCTTGAATGAGGTTTTTCGTAGATTTTTTTGTGTCGACCGTAAAACAGTAAGATGAAGTTAAAATCTGTACAAACTATGGAAAATCTGTAGATGTTGACATCTCTGTATCATATGGTTATTTATATTAATCAATTTTTGATTAAAAAATATAACCACTAAGCTGACGCAGGCACCTGAGTTCTGGCGAGGGCTCCCCTCCTCGATGGACCGCAAAGTGTATCCTATGCCACGAAGCATTCTGCATCATTTGGTTACTTAACCCCTTAATGCACCAATTAAAATTTCAGAAACGTTCGTTCTTCCACCAACTTTTCTTTTCTCTAGTTTCTTAAAATACAAAAGAACATTAACAAATCTTGAAAAAACGAAAAAGAGAAATGAAAAATCTAGGAATCACATTTGGCAACTTTTTTTGGGTGAGAGGAAATAAGCACAACACTGTTTAATGAGTATATTCAGTTGTAGTTATATAGAAAACCAAAACTGAAAGTCTCACAAGTTAACTCGGGCGTGTGGAAAAAAATCGTTTTGTTAAACCCAAATTAACTTGGGTGGGTGCGCTAAGAGATTAATTAGGCAAAATACTAACGAAAATAACCACAGAGCCGCTGTACACACACACACACATATCACCCATTTTCAATCCACTGCAGGATAGAGGTTTCTCTTTTATCACAATGTTAATATGATGGTGAAAGAAATGCAGAGGAATTTCTTTTTCTTTATATTATCTTAGCATTGTCTTTTTTTTTTTCTTCTTATAAAAGACATTCTGCAACTTCAGCTTCCGTCATAATTTCTCCAGCACTTATTCTGCACTCATTTTCTTTTGCGCCTTGCATTTTGTAATGAACTTTTGGTTGTTAAATATGCATTGTAACTTTTCTTTGTGCAGAAACTTTACTTGCATGAGATCAATGCCTATGCCAAGCTCATTAAGATGGAATACTCTTTCTGGTGCATTTTCCAAGTTGTTTTTACACAACAAATTAATATATGTTGAATACGATAGGCATGTCAATAAAATATATATCTCGATACATGATATATACGTCGAAAAAAACCATTAACAACATGGGCTGACAAATCTGCTGCCCTCGCTTTAGTCAGCAATTTGGTTTTGGTTTTTTGGTCAATTCTGCATTCCATCATTTTTCAAAATCCCTTACCTATTCTACTCTAAGACTTTTAGAATTTTCTTATTAACTATAATGTATTCTTGCATTAATTTTATCACATTTTGCCGATTGAACGGGAATTTAAGTTGTGCTAAAAATTACGGAGCTTAAACTACACACTTCTATTTTGAGGACAGTACAGTATCCCGATCCTTTATGTGATAAAGAGGCTACTTACAACGGCTACACACATACATTTAAAAATTAAAACATAACTATACTTGTTACCAGATGTAACATATAAACTTCTCATGATATATAAACGTTGCCAACTGTTGTCTGACAACACACACACACAAAATCCTGTTTCAATTACTATATTTTTTCTTAATAATTTATAAATGGCTACCTATTTTACTCCACCAGACCCTATAGCCATTAGTGTACGTAGAAAGTTCATAATGGGGCAGTAAGGGGTTACAGAGTTACAACTCCATATATTCATATGCACATAAAAAATTACACAGTAATGGAGGTTACAGCCCCATGAAATCCCCCTCAATGCAAGTCAATTTTATGGATCATTTCACTAGCATGCAGAATATCTCTGCCGTATTACTCCAGCACAACACTTCAAAAAAGTCACCACTTCCTGTTTTATTAAATATTTTTCAGCATAATTTTAGAGCTATGGTCAGGCTGGGATCTAGAGTGCCGAACCCCACTGAAAATATAACCAACCCTCCTCTCGACTATATTGTTGGTTTTATTTTTTTTCTTCAAAATAAATTATTATAGAATTTTGTTAATTTTTTGTTTATCATTTTTAAGTTCACTGTACATGACTATGGAAATTGTTTTTTGACATTAAAAATTAATTCAAAATAGATTTTTATGGCAACATTTGCATACGTAATGTTTTTAAAAAACGGTTCAGTCTCGATCTAGACAACAAGGAGAAAGGAAATTACAAATCTTAGTATACTACTATGCAGGTTTTCAACGCAATATTTGCAATAAGATTTTCGTTCATTAACCTATTCGTGAACACACAATTTGTCCTGGAAAATAAAATAGCAAATGCCGCTATGTCTGCGAATATGTTAAAATATTTTAAATTAAATAAAATTTTATTCAATTAAATATAATAGCACAATCTATTATATAAATATATTATGACCTTATTTTACTATTTATCCCTGAAGATATAGTAGCGAATGCCGTTATGTTTGTGGGTGTGTTATGGTTAAATAGATTAGTTTGCTTCCAACAATAAAGATGATGTGTTCGCACAAACCATTTTGTCATCTGTTACTGTTATATACTATCGTTTAAGTTTTGTCGAAGTATACAGTACAAAGAATTAATTAACTTTATTAAGATGTTATCTATATTACAGATATTTAGTACATTATATTTTTAAAAAATACTAATAAAATATATTAAAACATTAACGAATTCTAAGTCCCCCCCTCCCACTTCAGCATTTTGGGTCGCTGTAACTTTCTGTGTGAATCCTTCCTACTCGCCTAACTCCATAAAAAAGCTGCAAGTGATGCTCCTGAATAATTTATCATTTATATTTCAATATAATTTACCACACTTTGTAGGCTACACTTTTTTTTTTTGTAACTTCATTTCAGACAGACATTACAACATTAATATACATAAACAGAAAAAGAACAATAATTAACTATGTATGGTAATAGGTATAGTTTTAGCATTAGGTATTTTTAAACATGACAATGCATATAAGCCTAATAGAAATACAACACATCTGTGCAAGCCTGTAGTTAGATGCTTGTTCCAAGGGGAGGGGGAGGGGGGGCAGAGGCTCAGAAAGCTATGGGAGGCTTAAAATTCATAAATGTTTTTGTATTTTTTTAATATATAATACTAAACATATAAGTAGATTCAGGGGCGGACACAGACTTTCATTTGGGGGGGAGGGGAGGACAAGGACAGAATTTGCCATGGTCTTGGAATAACACCCTTCATTTATCATGAAAGTTAGAACTTTTTATAATGAAAAAAATGTATTTTAGGGAGGGTCATGATTCTTGTGACCTCCCTTGAGTAGACTAATATATTTAACATTAATAAGTAAAGTTCGAAACATAAATTTTGCATAGAAAACATAAATTTTAGTATACCTCTCTATAATTTCCCCAATCCTTATTATAAAGTATATGAAGACTCAAACCTATGTAAAAAAAATTACATACACAAGATCTACCGTAGAAAGCTATTTTGAATACATTTTTAACGTTAAAGAACAATTTCCATTGTCATGTACAATTTCGTACAAAACAAAAAATTTAAAATAAAATTCTACAATATTTTATTTTGAAAGAAAATGCTTTCCAGGGGGAGGGAGGGCTAACTACATTTCCAGGGGGCTCAGCCCCTATAATCCTAGCCTGGCGGCAGCTCTGTGTCTGCCCCAGGGAGTAGCAGGTCCGACCAAGCCCATGCTGCCCAAGAAAATTAATAATTTTACGTTAGCATTATAACCAGTGGCATAGGAAAGGAAAGGGCGAGCCCTATTAGATAATGAAGGACAGTGATTTCCTGCATATAGAATCACTTTATTTTTATTTTTCAAAGCTACTTAACATCCCGCCCAATAATTTTTTAATTGCTACACACCTGATTATAAAGTCAATTTTATATATATTAAATCTTTAGCATATGCTAGGAATTCATAGAGCAGAGGGCAAGGGCAGATCCAGCAAGGGGGCGATTGTTTTTTATCAAGTTTTTCAAACGGTTGCTTGTTATAAAAAAAGTAAAATAATTACAATGTTTTTATAGTTTAAATTTAAACTTGTTCTATTAATTACATTGTAAATTATCGTTTTTGGTTATTGTATATGTCTCCTTTACTAGCTTATCCTTCTGTCATACTTGACTATAATCTACCCTAAACCATATAGTTTAATTAAAGAAAAGCCCATCTTTAATTCATTGTCTTAAATTAAATATTTTGGTGAGTATAAAGGAAGGCTAGTAATATAACAACATTTACTTAAACTATTTAATAGTCCAAAACTAAAAATTTTCCTGGTGAGGGCCCCGAAACTTCTCCCCCCCCCCTCCCCATAACAATATCCTGGATCTTCCCTTGGGAGAGGAAGACAGTGGCTCCATATATTCATATGTGTTTATATAACAGTTCATCGCAATTGAGGTTTATGACTCTTCCCCCCCCCACGTACACCAGTGTATTAAATCCACATAATTTATTAAATATTTCTCTACATAATACATCATACACTTTTCTACACATATTTTATCATATAGCCTATTTCTCTACATAATCTGTCATATATTTCTTTATGTAACTTCATATTTCTCTACACATTCTATAATTTATCATATATTTCTCTACACATTCTATAATTTATCATATATTTCTCTACACATTCTATAATTTATCATATATTTTTATACATAATTAATTATATAATTCCCTTTATAATCTACCGTTCTTCTCTATATATTATATCATACATTTCCTACATAATCTATCATTCTTCTCTACATACCCACAATACATTTCTCTACAGGTAATCTATCATATCTGTATTTAAAATGCACTACAGTACACTACCTATTTTTCTAAACAATGTAGATTTAAAATATAGTGCTGTTCCATGTTTGTACATATATTTTTTAAAAAAATTTCGGACATACCTTGGAACCGTTTCTATGCAATGGTAGGTTTTGATTTGGAATACTTTGCCGAAAGCGGATCAGAAACTATGTTCTTTACTGGCATAACCTATTTCCGAAGGCTTAGGAATGATGTCTGCATGCCCAAAACGAAGTTTTCTGTTTTTTAACTCAATAATGTTATAGATTATCACTCATGTGTGACACTTCCTTTAGTGACAAATAAGGAAAGGTTACATCAGGACAAAAATTTCTATTGTTCGTTGGCCCTTGAGAAGTTTTCACATTTTTCTTCATCTTTCACGATAATCGGCTATTTGAAAGCCAACTAATTAGAAATTTGTCTTTGTTTTAATGGAAATCTATTCAGAATTTTGCTTTTCATGAACATCACGGTTCCTTTGGTGTTATACGAAAATTAATTATACATTTTAAAAAACGATCCCCCATTTGTCTCGAGAGTCGATCATTGTAAATATCATCATGATGATCACTTGCGGCTTCAATTAGTCGATCTCATCAGATAAGCAGCGACTGTGCTGAAACGAGCCATTGCCAAGGGAACGTACGACCATGACGCTAACAGGGAATTTTTATTGAATCAGCTGTTTAGAATAACGTGGCCAGATGCATCAACTCTATTTCTACCACAACCAACTAGATTACTACAGGCCCGCTGATGTGAGCCTAACGCCATAGGCACGGCCAACTAGATTACTATTAGTAGTAATTAGTAGTAAACCAACTATCAGTAGTACTATTAGTAGTAAATCAACTAGATTACTATTATCAGTAATTTACTTGGCCGTGGTCATAGGAAACCTGTCCCCCAAATTCCCTCAGTGGCGATTCTCTCAAGCAGTTTTTCTCCGACAGATGGCGCCTGCTACCTGGGTTAATATTCTCAATTTAACAGACTATAAATGCCAATTAATAGCCCAGTTTCTGATTACATACAGAAATATATTGCTTTTTGCTCAAAAAGTTATCGTATTTTATTTTCCAACGACGATGTTATCGTGATATGACAAACTTTCGTAACAAGTTTTTAAACTAAAATTTAAATCTTACATACCTTTCATATTCTCTCATTTACACTGAAGACGGTTTATTGGATGAAATGATTTCAATCTAGTTGGCTGTGATTAATGCATCAAGTAGAGAGCCAAGGGGGAGGGGGGAGAACGGAGAGACAGCCATGTTAAAATCTCTGAAATTCTTAGTTCTCAAAGTTTTCAAAATTTGGTTCGCGAAACCCCTTCGGGGTCCCAGAGAAGAAATCGTTTCCATAATAATCATATCAAACCTTTACTTGCATGTTTGCTCAGAGAGTGAACGGACAAGCAAATTTTTGTTCAACGGGTTTTCTCTCAAATTTTTTCACAGGTTCTGATACCAGAAAGTTTAAGAACTACTGCGCTAAAAAGAAAATGAAATAATAAGGAAAAAAGATATATAACATCGCAACTTCGTTCTGCCTTTTTATTTCAGAGCACCGACGGATCCAAGGAAAGAGAACGTTGGCGCAAGTTACATCAAGATTTAGGGCCGTCATTGATATATTTGTGCATAGCATTCATTTGCAATTTTCGTTTTTGTTAAGTGGAGTAATTTTTTTAGAAAAAGGAAGAGAAAGAGGGTAATTGCTCGAGGGGTAAGTGGACAATTTGCATAGTAAGTGGTAATTTTATTCGTTTAACTTTTCGGGCACTTAGCCTCTCCAACTTCATCTCAAATACTGCTCCGAGAGCAGTCCTCATCTAGGCAGAGATTTAAAAAACCCGGGAATTTTGGACACATTGGAAACTTTGATGGGAAGAAACCAAGATAGCTAGAATAAAGGAGGTAGTCCCGTCCTCATCTTTCTTTCCATTGGTTGATAGTTTTCAAATTGACATTGTCTGATTTTAAGGAAGTTTGGAAAAATTTTACTGTTTTTATTACTGTGCAATTTCAAATCAAAATGTCTTAAATATAAGATATAATGATATTAAGATACCAAAAGTAAAATGAATATAATTGTTGTTCATCGTTTTAAATATGAACCATACATAAAATAAATTATGCACATAAATTCCATTTTGGTGGGGGGGAGGATTTTTATTATTTTTTCAATGGCTGTTTCAAAATCCCATTAATCTATTTCATAAGTGTAATATTTGTGTTTAATTGTACAGTAAATAAATATACTTTTATAATAAACTAGCCAATTAATCCTGAAATTGTTCCAAATTTGATATCAGAAAAAAGGATCTACCTACACGATATACATCTTTTACATGGGCGCCCATAAACGGGAGAAGCGCCCCCCCACCTAGCCGTTAGTACAACCAATTTTTTCATAAATTTAACACTAAAATAAATGAAATTTTAGTAATTTACTTTCTTAGCCCCCCTAAAAGTACTCATAATGGGCACCCATATTTATTTACACATTAAAAGTGACGTTTGCCTCCAATGAATATTCATGAATTATTCTAACATAAATAATTATGGACGTCGCCAGGGGTGCCCATATGCCATATGAGTACTTTTAGGGAGGGATGCTAAGAAAAATCATTACTTCGTTTCAAGGTTGTTTGTCAAACAGCCATTTAAATAGCTAAAAAGCAGAGGTGCCATTTGAGGGGGCGCAGGGCTGGGGGAACCTGCCCCCCAAGGATTCCAAGTTACTATGTATTTTTAAAAATTTACTATGCTTTGAAGCTCTTATATGCACTTCCCCTCCCAAGATATTTCTGAAATGGTGTCCCTGCTAAAAAGCAATACATCTAGCAAAAATCTACCTATACCAAAGTCTGGGGGGGGGGGGCTAAACGCCCCCACCCCCCCACAGCTGTTGGTATGGGCAATTTTTGATAAATTTATGGCTTTCAGAATAAAAAACGACGTTTTTTAAGCCATTACCTCTAGGGCCCCGACTAGAAATTCTGGTTGCCAGGGACAAATATTCATAAAGGGGCCCCACCCCTCTATACACACGACAGCTTTCTGATTACACAATTATTATTATTATTATTATTATTATAGGTATGAGCCGAGATTTTAATCTATAAAGACCAAGATATAATATAATACATTGCAATCCAGGTAAGCTTTCCTAGTTTTATATATATATATATCATCATCATCATATTCAACCATTATCTATCCACTGCTGGATGAAGGTCTCTCCAAATGCTTTCCACACAAGTCTATCCTGGGCCATTCGTTTCCACGTCACCCCAACCTGTTTTCTTATTTCATCCACCCATCTAGTTTGAGGACGTTTTCTAGGTCTTCGGTGGTCTCTTGGAATCCAGTTCAGAATTTCTGTTGTCCATCGTTGATCAGTTCTTCTTGCAATATGCCCAGCCCATCGCCATTTCAGCCCTTTTACTTTAACAATGATGTCCTCTACTCTAGTTTGCTCTCTCACCCAAGTGTTTCTTTTTCGATCTCTCCTAGTTATTCCAAGCATGCACCTCTCCATGCTCCTTTGCGTTGTCTGTAACTTTCGTATTGCTCCAACTGTTAGACTCCATGTCTCTGATCCATAAGAGAGGACTGGCAATACACACTGGTTGAAGACCTTTCTTTTTAGACACAAAGGCAATTTCCCCTTCAGGATAAAACTGTTTCTTCCAAATGCACTCCAGCCAAGTTTAATACGTCTGTTGAGTTCTTTCATAATGTTGCCATCCATTGAAATCAGCTGGCCAAGGTAAATATATGAATCAGCAATTTCTAGCTCAATGTTGTCAACTTGTATTTTTGTTTCCTCTACAAAATTATTGAACATGATCTTAGTTTTTTGTAGGTTCATCTTGAGTCCAACTTCTTTACTTCTAGTTGAGAGCTCCTGTACCATGTCTTGGAGTTCTGATGGGTTCGTTGAAAAAATAACAATGTCATCAGCAAACCGCAAATGATTTAAATATTCACCATTTATTTTTATTCCCTTGTTATTCCAATTTATCAGCTGAAAAATCATCTGTAAAGCTGAAGTAAAAAGTTTTGGAGAAATGGTATCTCCCTGCCTCACCCCTTTGCCAAGTTTGATAGTTTTGGTATCTTTATGTAACCGAAATTTTGCACTTGCATTTTTATACACACGTTTCACCATGTCAATGTACACATCCTCAATGTCTGTTGATCTTAAAGAGTTGATGACTGCTGATGTTTTAATAGAGTCAAAGGCCTTCTCATAGTCAATAAATGCAACACACAATGGAAGTTCATATTCATGTGTTCTTTCAATTAATTCTCTTAATACTTGAATATGGTCCACTGTACTGAATCCACTTCGAAATCCAGCTTGTTCTCTTGGTTGAGCTGCATCTAATTTTTTCTGCAGGCGATGTGTTAGCACTTTTGTGAAGATTTTATAAATAGCAGGTAACAAGCTAATTGGTCGGTAATTTTTCAAATCCTCTTTATCACCTTTTTTATGCAAAAGAATTACTGTTGCAGAATCCCATTGGTTTGGTATGTTACCGCTGTTAAGACATTTGGTAAAGAATTTTGCAAGTATGTCTTCTACATATTCTCCAGCTTCTTTTAAGATATCTAATGTAATGCCATCATCGCCAGGGGCTCTTCCTTTCTTCATACTTTTTATTGCAAATGCTACTTCTTCTTTTAAGG
>QLNU02015270.1:83609798-83665651 GCA_006491805.2 Dysdera silvatica
CTGACTTTTAAAGCATAATAAAAGTTCCTTTATTTTTATCTAATTTGTTTTTTGTACAACATCGATATTTTTATCGTTGCAGTTCCTTAACAGGATTAGCGGTGATTAATGAATTTTATTATTTTTAAAACTTCGGGGAACTAAAAAATTTATGGTTGACTAAAATCACAATGAAAAAGAAAAATCTGCCTTACACTTGTCTTCCTGAAAAACTTTATTCACCGATCTTCTAAATGTCATAGCCAACTAAAGATTTTAAACTGTGATTAGAAAGAAAATTATCACCATTTGAATAAGATAGAAATTGAGGAATAGTTACTGTTACAATCTTTTGAATATCACAATTTTGTGTAGTAATATGTAGTTCAGAATTTGTAGAATGTGTATTAATTTTGGTGTTTAATCAAATATGTATTTGGATAACTTTTATCTAACCTTGAAAATTTGATGTCCGTAATTTTAAAAAAAAAATGTTATATTTGTATTATACATTTGTAATAAAACGGAATAACTTGTGTATAAATTATTTGTGCCATACTTTTAATATTCTGGAGGATTAAAGTTTGGTGTTCTGTCATCTGTATATTTATATACACTATGTAAATAAATTATAAACTCACCCATAAAGCACAAATAACTTATGATTGCAATAAGCGTTTGATATAAATTTATGCAAATAATATACCAATGGTGATTACATACATATACCAATTACAACTTTTGAAAATGGTGAATAATTTTGTTCGTCGGAAAAAATATTCGTTTACCACCTGTAAAGAAACATAAATTCAATGTGGAAAATTCCAGGAAATCAGAAATTAATAGCAAGTCGGTTCTCCTTGCTTTTCAGTAATATGTATCATTCTGTCAGGCATTGTTTGAAGTAGTTTTCTTAAAACACCTAAGTCTGTGTTCATCAGGGCATTCGAAGTTGTTATTTGGAGATCATTCACACGATAATATTGCTTGTTGCGCCAATATGCAGCCTTTGCCATAAAACCCCACACATTTTCAACTGGATTCAGGTCTGGAGAACGCGAGGGCCATGGAATGACATCAACCTTTTCTCATTCAAACCACTCCTTGGTGGACACTGATGCATGTACACTGGCATTATCCTATTGGTATTTCCAATTTGGACCATATAAAAGGGATTCAAATGGTGTTAAGTGATGATACATTAATTCCTGATATTTTATGGAGTTCATAGTGCCCTGAAGGAATACGATGTCTGCTTTGCCTCAGGCTCTAAATACTGCCCGCACCACCACTTCACCGCCTTCTTGCTATCTACTCAGCCTTATTTTTGGCTGGGTGCAAATTCATCACAATCATGTCAATTGACGAATATCCATCAGGACCATCCAGACAGAAATGTTTTTCATCAGAAAACACTATTTTATCCCACTCATGATGCTATTTCACAGTTTTTTACACCAATCAAGCCGATTTAACTATTACTGGTAAGAAGTTTCGGTTTGCTTTTATTTTCCTGAACTTTACGTTCAAATTTACATTTAAACTTCCACACAGTTTGGTGGGATACAGGTGTTGACAATACACGTTCAATTTTATTAGTGGACACCTGCTCATAAGTGGCAAGTATTTAAACGTGCCTGTGGTTCCCGGGTAGCAGTTTTGGTGGTCTACCTGACTTTTTTTGGTTAAATAATCATCAACCTTTTTGATGACATTTTGCACAGAAGTTTGTGAGCGTTCTATTTTACGGGCTATTTCTCTTGTTGACTATCCTTTGCCATGCAGCAAATAAGTCATTCCACGTGAAATCACCCAATTTTATATTAAATGGTTGCTCGGCTATTTTGTTAATTTTTTATATTTTCACCATAGGTGGTCTTGCTAGTGACTTGCTCAAAACTATTTTTGAATTTTTTTTTATCTGCTGTCATTTTGAATTTACACTCATTTTTGCTTGCCGCTACAAGCAAAAATGTGTGTTTACAAGAGTTTTGAAAAAAGCCTGCTGTGTGGTTTCTGTTACAGACGGCATGTTCTGGTTCTCTCTATCTTAGAGATCCTGGCCTTTCAAAAAATGTATATGTATGTATGTAAGATGAAGTTCTGGTAACTGAGACTTCAATGGGCTTAAACATAGCCCTCATAATGAGAAATTTTGCTGATTTTAAAGGTCTGTAAAATCAAAAGGGCTTGAAACTACAGAATGGAATTTTTTTTTTCAAGTACTATAACTAGAAGAGTCTCCAGCCATGGTGAAAAAAATCCTGGATTGTAAGCCCTTCTGGCCAATTTTGAGCTCAGAAATTGGAAAAATTCCAAAATTTGAGAATTTCAAGGTCAAATATGTCAAAAATCAGAATTTTTGGTGATGGATACTCCTACTCGTACTTAGTAAAACCTGTGAAATTCATTTTGGGGATCACACTGATGTTCATGTTGACTGTCAAATGTCTCTAAAAATGATAATGTGAAAACTCGATAAAAGTAGGCTTAAAATGACCTCATTTCCATTATTTTATAATCTAAAACTTTTATAAGGGTAAAAAGAATTTAAGATAGGAATTTTGCACATTACAGAGTTACATAAGTTACAGAGTTAGATGAAGTGGAAAACAAAAACTAAAAAAATAAAAATTAAAAACCAAAAGGGAAAATAAACCTAATACCAAAAATGAAAATGAAACTAAAGCAAGAAGTGAGAATAAAACTAAAACAAAAGGTGAAAATGAAACTAAATCCAAAAGTGAAAATGAAACTAAATCCAAAAGTGAAAATTAAACCAAAACCAAAAGTAAAAATCAAACTAAAACCAAAAGTAAAAATCAAAACGAAACCTAAAGTTGCAGCCAGCTAATCAGTGTGTTATGAACTCCCAGCGAGTAAACATGTGTACTGAAAATGCTTGTGAGATTTAGTAGTTTTGAAAAATATTATGAGAATAATCATGGAATGTTCAGTAGGTTATGTTGGTGAGAGTTGTCAAAATGATTCTTATGGAAAGTCAATTATTAAGTCGTCATCAGATTTAGTAAGTGATTCAGAACTTTTTCTTCTGAGGAAAAGAGTTGAACTTGAAGAAATAAATAGCATTTGTACATATCATTATAAAAAGTATACCGAAAAACACCGACACTTGTTTGGAAATTCATGTTGTGACCCAATTTCCTTACATAAAAAAGTGATCAAAAAAATCTTGAGAGAAGTAACTATGGAAATGTGTGAAAAATGGCACACGTTAAAACTCATACCGGGAAAGTCTGTCTATTCTCCATGTTGTAAAAGACTCACTAGCAATAATACGACTGATGATGATAATAGTGCTGAAGAAGCACCTTTCACAGCTTCTGAAATAGCTGTGGGATCTAAATGAAGCAGCTGGAATATTAGGAGTTTTGCCTATCAAAATTAGGAAACTTAGTGATAATAAAAAACATTTGGAAGTTAAGCATACGGTAAAAAATATTTCTTGTGCAATTAAACAGAAACTAGGTGACTCGTTCAATGAACAGTATGAGTTGGAGGATGAAGAAAAAGATAAGGAAACAAATAGGAAAAGGCCAGATGTTACTGAAAGAAACAGTATTTAATACAGAGTCTGAAAGAAAGGATTAAAAGTTACACATCCAATAGTGAAAGAATTAAAGTCATCAGTGTGGCCCAAAAGAGCTGGCCAATAACAAAAACAGCACAGGGACTAGATGTGAGTACCTGGTAAAGAAAACATGAACACTTGTAGAAAAACATGGTGTCATTCCTGAAGTGAATTTAGTGAAACCAGGGAGAAGATTAAAAGAAACTAAAGATTTGGTTGTAAAATTTTACAAAAGTGATGAAGTAAGCAGAAAGTGCCCCAAAATAAAAGACACAAAGTCAGCTCGTCTGGAGGATGGAAGCAGGGAATTGAAACAGGAGGGACTATGTCTAATTTGACAGAGCTGTACCAACAATTTAAAGAGCATCTATCAATAAAATTAGGATTTTCAAAAATTTTGCGAGCTGAGGCCTAAATGGTGCATTCTGGCTGGAGCGAGTGGTACTCATTCCGTGTGTGTTTGTGTCAGTCATCAAAATGTGAAGTTGATGGCTTCAGCAGCAAAGATTAATGACTGGAAATCTGTGCTTCAAAAAGTAGTGTGTAATGTAAACATGAGAAGTGCATGATAGGTGAGTGTGCAAATTGCCTTGAAGTAGAAAATTTAAACTTAAATGAAGCAAGTCTCGGTTTGAATGATTCTGAAGAAGATGAGAAAAAAAAACAAAAAAACATACAAGCGGAGGATGACAACTGATCTTTGCAACTTGGTGACTATTGTAGAAACAATATCAGAGTTTAAAGAAAATTTAGTTTCAAAGTTACTGAAATTAAAAAGTTACCACTTTGTTGCACAGAGTCAATCACGATTTCTGAAATTGACAAAAAAAAAAATCTGTCACAAGATGAGTGTGTAGTGATCGATGATTTCTCCAAAAACTACACACTTATTACACAAGACGAAATTCAGAGTTATCACCGGGTTAATGCCCAAGCCACTATCCACCCTTTTTGTGTTTATTTTAAGACTCATTCTGCAGATCTATGTATCAAAAGCCTTTGTATTATAAGTAACTACATTGTACATAATACAGTTGCTGTTTATGCTTTCCAAAAGCAGCTGATTCCATTTGTCCAGTTGTTTAACCCAAGTCTAAAGAAGACCTATTATTTCTCTGATGGCTCAGTGGCCCAGTATACGAATAGAAAGAATTTTATCGACTTATGTAAGCATAAACAATACTTTGGTGTGGCTGCTGAGTGGCATTTCTTTGCCACAAGTCATGGCAAGGGTCCTTGTGATGGAATTGGTGGGACGATAAAGAGCTTGTGGCAAAAGCAAGTCTACAGCGCACAACTGAGGACCACATCCTTACACCAAAGGCCATGTATAAATTTTGTATGGAAAATATTAAAGGCATAAACTTTATCTTGGTGACTGAAAGTGATATAAAAAATGAGCAAGGGCATCTGAATGACCACTTCAATGAAGCTCAGAGATTTGAAGGAACAAGAGATCACCACTGTTACATACCCAAAGACTTGTCAACTCTTCTGATAAGCAGAATATCTGCATCATTTCAGAATAACCATGTGGAGTTCAGAATTGATGGATCACCAAGAACATTTGATTTTAATGAAATAGCTAAAAATGACAATATCGTTTGTGTTTACAATGACAGATGGTATGTGGGTAAAGTAATCGAAATGTCAAAAGAAAACAATGATATTAAGGTGATGTTCTTCAGTCCTGGTGGGCCATCAACTAGTTTTACTTTACAAAGAAATGATGTTATTTGGGTGAAGTTGAACAACATTATTGATGTTCTGACACCATGTGACTTCACCACTGCTACTGGGAGAACATACTACATACAACATTACTCAACAGAAGAACACAGAACTGTCACTGAAGTTACAAGCACATATGAAGAAATAGGATGTTGATTAACAAAACACAATAGTATGTATTCAAATATAAAATAGTAACTGAAAAAAAGTAATGATTCATGTTATTGAACTTTGTCTTGAATGGTGTAAATAGAATATAATTTTAGAAATAATTGTAAGAAAATTTGCATTGCGATAATGGGAAGAAACACATATAGTCTAACTTTTTACACAGAATATGATCCCATATCTATAATGGATTATTTTTACCTTTATAAAATAATTATATTAATTTATATATTTTTAGATTATAAAATAATGGAAATGAGGCCATTCTAAGCCTACTTTTATCGTGTTTTCACATTATTATTTTTAGAGATATTTGATAGCCTGTAACATGAACATAAGTGTGATTCCCAAAATGAATTTCACAGGTTTTTTAAGCACTAGTAGGAGTATCCATGGCCAAAAATTCTGATTTTTGGCAGGTCCCCCTTTTGAGATACTTGACCTTGAGATTCACAAATTTTGGAATTCTTCCAATTTCGGAGCTCAAAATTGGCTAGAAGGGCTTACAACCCAGGATTTGTTTTTCACCATGACTGGAGACCCTTCTAGTTATAGTACTTAAAAAAAAAATTCCATCCTGTAGTTTCAAGCCCTTTTGATTTTACAGATCTTTAAAATCGGCAAAATTTTTTATTATGAGGGCTATATTTAAGCCCATTAAAGTCTCAGTTACCAAAACTTTATCTTACATACATATACATTTCTTGAAAGGCCAAGATCTCTACTTTAAGACAGTGAAAACTAGAACATACTATCTGTAATAGAAACCACGTAGCAGCCTTTTTTCAAAACCCTTGTAGATGCTCATTTTTGCTTGCCGCTGCAAAGAAAAATGAGTGTAAATCCAAAATGGCGGCAGATAAAAAAATTTTGAAAATGGTTTTGAGCAAGTCACTAGCAAGAGCACCTATGGTGAAAATATAAAAAATTAACAAAATGGTCGAGCAACCACATCTGGGTGATTTGACATGAACATGACAATGACATTTTGAATGGTAGAGGGATTCATTGAAATGCTATCAGTAACGGCGAGCAAGTGCTGTGTTTTCATAGGCCACCTATAAAGCAAATGCAGGAGGTTGTGAATAAATTGTGAAAGATGGTCTCTCCCAAAAAACCAGCATCCTATCGTATATACAGCGAGCAGTAGACATTAGTGTGAGAACTGTGCATAAATTATTATATCAGGATTTGGGTATGGTTAAAAGAAAAAAAAAAGGAATTTCATCTGCTAACAGATAAGCACAAACGGAACAGGCATACCAGTTGTCGAAAGCTGTATGAGAAGTGGGGCGCAGGGCTGAACATGGGGTGATACTGGACGAAACCCTTGTCTAACTGCAATAAAACTAAGCACATTTGCTATATGGAGAAAAAATCCAACAAATTGGTGTTTTCAAAAGACTGGAAGTTTTGCAAAAGGGTACGTACGTGATTATCGAAGCAATAACAGGCTGTGGCACTGTTCCCCCTTTTCTGATTTCCAATAAATGTGAAAATAAATGATGATTATTATATTGCTTACGTCTTGGAACCATTATTTAATCAGTACCTTCCATAGCTCTATCCTGGTGAGCTTAACAAGTGTATTTCCATCACAATAAAGCAAGTTTTCATACTTGTCATAAAACAATACAATATCTCGAGTAAAAGGGATTAGAACTTGAAATAAACTATAAAGCTGTGAAGGACGACATTTCAGCCAGAAGTCCTGACGCCAGTCCAATAGATTTTTTTGACTTCAGGTTTTTTGAAGCGAAGACTTGCTTATAGGTGGCTTTAAACATCAGATGGTGTTTGGACAATTGCTCAACAGGTATGGTCAGAGGTTTACTCAAGACCAGGTTAATAAGGTTTACACTGACTGGAAAAGATGATTATGAATCGTTAGCAGGATGAAGGGAGAAAGATATTGAGAACATCAAACATATCCGCTAAAATAAAATGTCACCTAAAATAAAGTCATTTTACTGTCCAAAAAACACATTGAGTACCTTCTGTATATCAATATGTATCAGGTAGATTTTTAATTTCAACAACCACAGTTGGGATTTCATTTTTGTTTTAAGTCATACCACCTGTCATTAAAAACTGGTCCGTGTGACCTAGGTTGTTGACCCCTGTTTTAGTGTTTCATAATTTGTGTTAAAGTTCGTATAGAATTTTCAATCACCCTGTATGTTAAAAAGACCACTCAAACTGTTTTTTTTTTTTTTTAGCTTAGTAAACCGGCCTTTCTCTCTCTCTCTCTCATTTTCTCAAATTTCAATGGCTCACCACTAATTATACTCACCTAATTTGGGTGCTTTTTTAAAATTTCGCTATAAAATAAGCAAAAATGTGAATTGCAGGAGTGATTAAAAATATAAGGTTCTACAAACTTAAAGTACAAGATAATAATAAGAGTGTAAATATAGATGCACACACACACTGGCGAAAAAATAAAGTACGAGATAAATAGGACATTTAGGTTCTTATTTATTAATTAAATCTTAAATAAAATTTTAATTATCAGGTCTTTATTGTCATTTTTGTCCTGAAAGAATTCTTGAAATGATTTTCATATTTCTGGGAACTTTATTATAAAAATAATTATATTTACAGCTCATTGTACATTGCCATGATCAGTAAAGATATTTGTTTTTAATCATAACCACATTAGAAGCTCCGAGGTTTTATAGAATGCAGTTGAGGAACTCTACGGTAGAGGAAACAAGCAAAAAACAATATGTAAATTGGCTAATTAAAAGGCTTGTCATGGGATACATTTTCCTGTATAAAAATATACAGAATATTCAAGTGAAATTGCATAATATGGAGGAAAACCCAGTTGTGTCTGTCACGAGAGGACATTAAAGTAATACATCTCCTTTAAGTTTGTAAAATCGCACTTAAGTGGCATACTTAACCCGTAACTGAGGAAATGAAATATTTGGGCACAACTCAGGTAGTGCAGTCTCTGAAACCGCCTTTCGTTTTGATTCAAATAAAATTTTCTAATTGAAATATTAACCTGAATTTTAATCTATATTTTTACTGGACATTCTCATTAATGTAAAAATAAAGTTTAAATAAAAAAAAAAAAATGTTAAGAAGATTCAATCCATTTAATTGGTCTGAAAATAGAAAGGGGCTTTTATTTATATATGGCTGGCAGCTGTGTTAAGCCGACTACTTCCTTTATCGAGTGAAGGCAGAATGAAGAGTGCCTTCACTTAACAAAGGGAGCAGTTGGTTTCCAAAACTTTGTTTCTAAATCTTACACCAGTGTCGAAATAACTGTTGTTTTGTAAACAGTGTTCACATGTTTAAAATTATTAAACTATGATTGGAACAACTTGTTTCGCATTAAAATTTTGTAAACACCTTATGTATGTAAAAATATGCAAATATATGTATGTAGAACAAACTTGCTTGCTAACTTTTTTTTCCTAATAACGCTAGTGACGGTTCTAGACTAGGGCTGGGGGTCATGCCCCCCCCCCAAATACAACTGGATTTTCTTATATTGCCCATGTGTACAGGTGCCACCAGCGGCACCCGTACACATGGGCAGAAATTTGTGCATCGCTAAGTTTTTTTGTCGAGGACTGCTACCGAATAACACATTTTTCTTGTATAAACATTTTATGTTTCTTCATGTAGAAATATGCAGCTATGACGTCCGTGGAACAGACACATGCTCACTTCAAAGAGAGTTTAGCAGATCCAACTTCCTTAAAACCAAAATATTTATACACCGACTTCATAAATAAAGTGACTGATGAAGTGTCTGCCACTGAGAAGCTTGAAGCAGCTCATCGCAACATTGAGTTTCTACAACAAGAACATTCCACCACTTTGCATGGACTTCACGAGGAGATCGAAAGGCTTCAGGAGCATGTTAGAGGTAAGTTGGTTACCACTGGTTGTTATCTGCTGAAATTTTAATGATTGATTCAGTGAGTTGCAAATAACACTAAAATTTTAATGACCGATTCAGTGAGTTGCAAATAACACTAAAATTTTAATGACCGATTCAGTGAGTTGCAAATAACCCTAAAATCTTTGAATAAGTTGCAAATAACACCAGAATCTAAATACTGTCTTTGGTGTTTAGCAAAAATAAAAATTCTTATTTTCAAAAATACTTTAGCAACGTGCTTTAGCACAAATCAGATCTAGTTCACTACTGATTACCACTAAAATATTTGGCGTCTAATTATTTTAATCGATTTTATTCGGTCAAAAGTATTTTAACAATTGATCTGCTGCCAGCCATTCAAGCATTCTGTTCAGCATCTACAGATGAAAACTTAACAATAGGTTCTTATTGTAAAAAGTGTTTTAGCAATCTGTTTGTATAAACCAATTGCAATTCAATTCATTGAAACATCTGATATCTAATTATTCTGAATTTCTTTATAGACAATCTCCATAATATGTTCAGTAATAGTGAGACTAAATGTGAATATAGAGGTGTTTTATGAGGGAAACCCCCAACATGCCTGACGGGAATGGAACCGAAGTAGACACGTTCGAAAGATCTCAAAAAGTTACCAGACCTATGTCCAAGCTTTTTTCAGGATGTCCCTATATTTCGGAGATATGGTTCACCAAAATCCGGAAACAGCCATATTACAGACCTTGATATCTCATGATTCCATGGATGGATTTTAATGATCTGCGGATTTTAAAACAGGTTATCGAAAATTACTTGATACGTGTTCCAGCAATTTTCCAATGTAACTCAAAATTTTGAAATATTAACCTTCAAATCTTTTGGCAAAATGAAAAATGATCAACCCCTGTGTGATGGTTTTTCCACAAAACCCTGAATTGAAAATATTAAGCTTTAATAGAGTTCGAAAATGATATATTTTACACTTATTGTGTATTTATTATTTATTATCTACCCATTTAATAACTTTGAGCTCGGTAATTTCAAACAATACACGCCGCATGAAGGAGGTTTGTTTTTGCATGTCTTATGATCCTTTTTTTAAATTCAAAGGTACACTCGCCTACTGTTATCGATGATTGAAGCTCCTGCTCGTACTAAACATTATTCTGACTTGCAATCCAAGTCTTTGGTTTTCACTTACATTAATCACCAAGCTTTTAAGTAGGGTCCTTACTATTACATTTTACTTCAACTATTTCCTCATCCTCAATAAAATTGAGAGAGGAAATTAAAATTTCAACTTTTTTTAGGAAACGCGAAATCTAAACATTTTTCTTCTTGAACGATTTCATTTGCATTACTTTCAAAAATTGAATACGCGTAGTTTACAATGTGTTCAAAATAGTGATGAACATTGAAGGGATTAATAGTGCTATTCTTAATTTCAAATTACTGAAAATGGCAAAAAATTTAGAAGTATATATTTTCTTTCAAAGCCCTATTAACTATCAAATAAAATCAAATTAATAAACTTAAAAAGGTTTAAATCTAATTTGATTTTTGAAATTGATGAACGCATGATTAATTTCTTTCATATCTTAAAATTAATATTAATAATATTTAAGGAGGTGACCCCTTAAAATACTCGCAGTACGATTGACGGAACGAAATCTAACGAACAAAATCAGTTTTATTTCTATACTTAATATAATTATTGCTCAAATACGTCTCAACTCGTTTTGCTATATTTTCAAACAATTTTTCTCTTTAAACTTGTTTTGAATTCATTTATCGGAGGGGAAAATAACAATTATTATGCTCGCTTAAACGGCCAGAAAAGCCTACGTGATTTGTTTTAAATGTATTAGTAAAAAATATTATAACATGCTTTATAACTATTTTAAGCTTTCAAGTTCATTTCTTATTTACAGGCAGCAAAACTGCTCTGTACGTTAATACATATCTAGCAAGCGAACCTATCTGGATTTCGAACTAACCGCATTGAAGCCTATATATTTTCAATGCGAGCTTTTGCTGAAAAACCACCAAACAGGGGTTGATTATTTTTCCGTTTTGTCGGAAGATTTGAAGGTTAATATTTCAAAATTTTGAGGTTTACTGGAATATTTCTGAAACACGTATCAATTAATTTTCGATACCCTGCCTTAACAGTCGCCGATCATTAAATTCCATCCACGGAATCTTGAGATATCACGGTCTGTAATAGGGCTGTTTTCAGACTTTGGGGGGGGGGGGCATATCTCTAATAAATATGGGGCCATTCTGAAAATAGTCTGGACATGGGTCTAGTAACCTTTTGAGACCTTTCAAACACGCTTACTTTGGTTCCAATCACCGTCGAGCAGGGGGGAGAGGGGTTCTCTTGTTAGTATCCATGCAAATATATATACATATAAATATAGACTTTTTTAAGGACTAGCATAGCATAATAGAAGGAACATAAACTAGCGATTTTCGAACTGTGTGTTGTGGAAGTAGTCATGGGTGGCAGAGGGGAACCCCCACTAGCCGTTTAAAAATTTGATTTGCTCGAACCTGCTATGCATTTACTTTCAAAAGTTTTACAGTCACATTTTAAAATAAGGTACTTTTTAGCTCATTACTAATTGTCAAGCAGTATCAATTATTTTTGTAGCGTTTTGGTATCTTGTACATTCACTCAAATTCTCGACAGCTTTGAGAAGGAGGTAATAATTTTTCTTAGCTCCAAACTAGAAGTACTCATATAGTTGCCCATGGAAGTAGCCAAGTTTTTTATTGTATCATCATTACAATCATTATCCTTATAATTTGTCTATTCCCCCACTCCTAATGTCTTTACAAATATGCATCTAAGAAACAGTCTTTTGTGAGATTTGTATGGTAATGGTATTTGTTACTTACACATGACAGGTTTTTTTTTTTTTGATGAGCACGTTTTTAATAAACTTCATCACATTCAACCTCGTCTTGAGGTGTGGCAGTCTAGCTATAGTAGTGACTGTCATAAAGAGGTCACTCTGCTTAACTTCGCATCGAGTATATACGCTTCTCCCATTAACATCTTTTAACCTGTTAACCGGGGAATAAAATTTTGTGAAACTCGTTTCACACTGGGGACTTTTTTTCACAGTGATAAGTAATGTCATCACACCATCACGCTAGGATTAAATATATAAGAACTACATAAAACGTAATGCGTTCAACATAATACGGTTAATTTTAATGACGAAAAATGTCGTCATTCGCATTTTGGTAGTCTTCCGGGCATGACGAAAAATGTCGTCATACCCAGTTAACAGGTTAAAGGGAGAAGACACCCTGATGTGTACCACATGTGGTGAACTATTAAATGTTTTATGTATTTGTCCCAATTTTAACCAGCATCGTTCACATATTTTTAGCCAAAGTAATTTTGCCATACATGACATTTTATCTGATTCTTTTAATCATGAAATCATTTTTAACTTTTTGTCTAATGTTGGCTTCTTCCATATAATGTAAGTTTATTATTTTTTTTCATTTGTGACATTTGATACATTGCTTTCAATACATTTTTACCATTTTAGTTTTAATTTATTCTCGTTTTAATATTGAATGTGCGTTCCCACCTTGTTTGGCGCAGAATGACCCTTGCTGTCCTTGCGCCATAAAACTACAACCAACGTATGACCTTTACTAATAATCTGATGTTGCTTCATGCTTCGTTGTGACTTACAAATTTTGCAGCCAGTTGTGTGTATTATTTCAAAAAATTTGACTTTAAAATGACATTTTAGTTTTCAAATTTGAGCTATTTAAAGTAGTTTAGGAATAAAAAAAAAGTATCGAACGTGAACAGTTTTATTTTGCTTGTTGAGAGACTTTTTTTTTTCTGAATGAGCATATTTTATATTTCATAATCCTTTCTTATAATACTTAGATAGTTAATATCAAGTAGTGTGTGTTTTGTAATCCCTTCTTATAGTAATTAGATAGTTAATATTAAAAATGGAATGACATTTCAATGCTCATGTTGTCTCAGTTGTGATCATGGCAGTTGAGTATGCTGGGCTCCACTTTCAACTCCAAGTTAGCTTAACTATATGTAAAAATAGTCAAGAGATCATATTGCACTTTGATCCCATCCATTGACGATGGCAGCAGGTAAAAACACAAATAAAGAAGGAAAAAAATATTACAGTAAATCATGTTACAGGAATTGAAAAACGTTTTTAATGATTTAACTAATAAATTTGCAATTTTGTTTAAATTTGGCTGCATTGAAGCTGTCATGATCCATGATTCTATTCAGTTATGGGGATTCCGTTTCAGAGAACTCTTAAATAGTATCAGGATTTAAGGAAAGTGTAATTATAAAATTTCCCTTATTGTAAATACGTTCCGCAGAAGTTGTAAAGAGTACACCGCTTATGGGGCAAACCATATTTTTGCCCAAGATATATTCAGATATTTAAATTACCCAATTGTATAAATAAACAGAACGATCTACTTCCATTCTCGAAATCTGGAGGAGTAATAATATCTTGCGTTATCGTTTTTCAGTTGCTTCGCATGTTCTCGTATGAAATAATTTTTTTTCTTGTTTTAGTTATAATATTAAATTTGGTTTTGGGTTAATACAGTGACATAACATGGGATGAGAAAGAATATATTTTATTGAAAATAAGGGACATCGTTTATATACAAAAAATGTTTCATCATTAATGACCCCAGAGCTTAAATATAAAGTGAGGAAACATTCCTAATATAAAGTACAAATGCTCGAGAAAATATAATTTAACCCTTTGCACTCCTGTGGCCCTGCTGGGAGAGGGTGGGACATTCAATATATGGTTTTTAATTCTGTTGGCTAAGTAGCTTGGTGTGCAAAGTGTTAAATGTTAGGTCTATCTGAGTTTACAGTGCCGCCTCCAGCAGCCACCCTGCCCACTCCATGCATACTCTCTATCTAAATATTGGGTTTAGTAGAGAAATTGTCAGCTGAGACTAGTTTCAACAAATACAACAATACAGGTAGATTGCTTAAATTTGATTTAACAATTTTACGTTTATGAGAGTAACGAATGAAACACACAAAATTCAAATAAATTTTACAATTCAATTTTATTGTTACTTAGCTTTCAGTGCTTTTTTAGGTTTGCAACATACACTCCATTACAAAAAAAATAAAAATAAATCAGATCTGCGAAGAATGGGAGTGGCAGAGAAAGGCCTTGTATAGAGGAGAACGGGTGACGATTGTTAAGGAGGCTAACTTTGGGAGAAATATGATTTGGCATTGTTTCTGTTCATCGGGTCTGGGTTCAGCAATAAAATGAAGTCAGCTGATTATCTGGCTATACTGATGTCCAGCGTATTTTGTCAATGGACTTTTTCTTCCCTGAAGCTACCAACATATTAAAGAACGACAATGCCAAAATTTTATACAAGACTGATTCAAGGAGCTCAAGGGAATGTTCGTTCGTACACTTGAATGGCCACCACGAAGTCCTAAACTCTACCCCATTGAAGTTATGAGATATACTATAGAAGAATCTAGGGAGTGATTTCACTCTTTCTTTATTAACAAAGGATCTTGGCAAAATATTAATGAAAATATGTCCAAAAGTAAGTGTTGGGACACATTTCATTAGCTCCTAGAAATGCCACAGTAAATGAATGCCGTAATTCATACTAAAGGTGGTCCAACGAAATATATAAACATGCAAAAATTTTTTTGGGAGGCTGGTCAGTGAATAAAACAATTTATTATATTTTAAGATCGTTCGAAAATTGAATATTTACAGAGTATTCATGTTTACCGAAACATGGACTCATAGTAAAAGTGTAAAAATTTTGAAAGTTTAAGAAAGGTTTTAAATACATTTGGATTAATTGTTTTATTTTTCTCTAGAGCTACAGTTTAGCAGAGAAGTCTTGGGAATTATAGCTCCTGAAAATGGTAATTTTTGTTTTAACAACTGATTTTATTTTTAAAAGTATGATATCCTAATTCTTCCCGCATCAACAGGGAAAAAATGGGTCTGTTGGCAAAAGTATGTAAAATTTCTTACACTGACAAAGCTTTCGATCAAATATAATTAATACTCTTAATATGTTTATTATAGCTTTTTTTTTAAAAAAAAATCATCATATTTGTGACAGGTGTGTAGCAATTCAAAAATCATAGGGTGGGGGGTTCCGACTGGCTTTAAAGGTGGTGTGATGCGGCCTTGAAGAAAACGTGTTTTGATACACCCTTTTCTATGCTTCTATTGGTTCGAGAATCGCATAGCTTACAAAGTTTTATGTGAAGGGCACCTTTTCAGGGTGCAGACCATATTATAACATCAACAATGGTAAAGAACACAAATTTAATGTACTCATGCATAAAACTCCTCTACGTTGGCTTAATCTCTATCACGCTGTTACTACAGATTTGAGACCAGTGATAGCATAGTCCAAAGTATATTTTCCTAAGTAATGGAAATTCAGATTCCTGAGAAAGCTATACCCCCTCCCCCATAGCATGATCTTAGCTGTCTTTGCACTGTAAAACATGAGTTGCAATTAAATTGTGTTCACAATTTGAGTACCATAATTGTATCTATTGAGGCAAATGTAGTTCATTTTGTTGTTTTTGTTTGAATTTCAGACATTGTTTACAATTTTTTGTTTTTATAAGCATTGCATATCAAGGATTAATCAGTGAACTTTTAACAACCCACAGCTAAAGGCGGTTCCCTTCCAGGCATGTCTATGCTGAGCCTTTTGTTTCCCCATTATTTCAACCACCTTTCTAATGATTTCTTGGTCTTTGACGGTCCCCAAGCTGACAATTTCAGCTGCCCGTAATCCTTACATTTACGTGTAAACCTGAATGAGTTAATAATCTTAGCAGCCTACCCTGCCTTAAGTGGAAACTTTTTTTATATATAAAATGTTTAAATTAGATGAAAGAAGAGCACAGATAAACAATTCCACCCATGTGGACAACATGCTGAGTGTATAGTCAATGCCTTACACGAAGTATTTTCGTGTTGAAAGTCACTTCGAGAAAGAAATTGTCAATTCAATGGCTGGATCAGGTTTCTCAAGCTCTAGCCCTTAACGGACCACTTTTAAGCATTCCCTTATTTATCACAGACCACCAGCAGGGGCCTCCCCTACAAAAATGTGTTGCCTGAAATTAAGGTTGCCAACTATGGTTAATAATATTAAGCCCTACTTAGTCACCGTCATGTTGATCTCCCCTCCCAAGGAAAGACATAACCTAAGTAATCTTTGATCTATGTTAGCGGTTCTTTAACTTTACTGGACCGTGGACCCCCAAGAATTAACTCAAAGTTTAAAGCCCGGAATTTGCATCATACATATTTATTTCTAGTGTTTCATCACTCATTTTCACCATTTAAGGAAGGAATTTTTCGTCCCCTCATAATTTATTCTTAGCATTAAAGAGTAAATGCTCTGCTAATAGCATTTTTCCGAACCTCTGTTGAACACAGGGAGGGTCTTACAGACCACCCGATACAGTCCCGCAGACCACAGTGGAAGAACCACTGATCTATGTGATTTATTGGAAGGTTTATAATGTATATAAGAGCTCCAGCATGAGATATTTATTCATCCCTCGAAATATAGTTTTTAGTTAATTTTAACTTGTTTTGTGGCAGATTTTAAGTTTTTTTTTCCTTTGAGAAAGCACCAGCTTTTGGCAAAAAATCTCTGTTCTTAAAATATGGGTTGGTTGCCAAACCAATCTGAAATTTTTTTTTAGAGTAACGCTATTTGATAAACAGAGTCAAATTTACAATGAAAATGACATCATTAATTTAATTAAATAATAAGCAATGTAGACAGCATGGGTGTATTCAGAGGATTCAAATCTTTCACGAAACACTGAGGTAATGTTAAGTGATATTTATAAGAAATTCTTTAAATCTCACTAGAACATAAATTCTAGCGACGCCTGCAATTTCTAGTTCAATTTTTTTTTTCCTGAAATTTAGTGATGATCCTATGGACCACCAGTGGTCCATGGACTAGACTTTTGAGACATCAGCACCGACAATATTGGGGGGGGGGGGACAATATACCTTTAAAAGGCATTTTGTTTGAAATTGAAGGGGGATATGTAACACTAATGCCAACATTGGGGTGTACCCCCCCTCCCGCCACCCGTGCTTTAAGAAATACCGTGTTAGATAATAGTTGACTAGGATCCCAATACCTTAATGTGCATAGAATTGCGAATTTCTCTGTAAAATATCTATGTATTAAGAAGCTTTTTGCAGCATATTTGTGAGACTGACATCTTAATTTCGTTTTACAGAATTCTTCAAGTGTGATATCACTACCTTGCAACAGAAGGTAGACAATCTCATTCAGGACAACAAGGAAATGCGGAAGAAGCTCCAGGAGAGCAACAGGGCTCTTGAAACTCTCGACCAGAAGCAGAAACTGGAGCACTGGCAACACCATCAGGAACTCGAAGAGAAAGAGAAGACCATCCTTCGGCTGCAAAAAGAACTGGAAGTTAAATGCAGCATGGTGGCTGAGCTCACAGCACAGCTGACACGAAAGAGAAAGGGAAGTTTCCTTCGGAAGTTTTCCTTTGTTCCTGGTGATGCACCATCAGCATCCTCAATCGTGGACGCCATCCAGAGTCTGAGATGCTCTGATGATGCAGATGGTTCTCAGGCAGCAGCTTCATCCTGTTCATTGCCCACAGGGGGATCCCCTTTACATAGTATTAACTGCGACCAGTCCTCCTATTCTTCATTATCCGATAAAAGCATGTCTGATGATGAGGTCTTGAGAAGCCCTTTCTTACGAAAGCAGTACACATTTCCATCTCCAAAATATGGTTGCCGTCAAAAGTGGTGGGGTCGAGCACAAACTTCTGAGAATGTCCTCCATCTGCCGCCGATCAAAGGTCTTGTCCCGAAACGCCCATTTGTTCGTCAGCAAATCCGAGTGGACAAAATAGCCACAAAAGTAGTGTCCAATCCACTGGCTATTGATAAAGTCTCCTTACCCGAGCTTATGGACAAGCGGGTAAGCAACGTGTGAGAAGCAAGTTTTGCTAGTGATATGACAATGTGATCGAAAGAAATATAGCTCATACTCAGTTTCATTATTGTGATTTTTATTTCAAATAAAAAGTACACTTAAATGAAAGCAAATGGCTTATTTATTAAAATAAAGACGACAACACATGTTCAATGAGAGTAAGCGTTTCATACACCAAAGAGCAATAAATAGAAATGTAGTGCATCTTGCATAACAACCACTAAACTCCTGCAACACTCACGACTCGGTGCTATCAATATATATCACAAAGGAATACGAGACATAATTGACTAAACAAAAGTTGATACCAAAAATATATTCCACCGTTATTACGAGTCCCATGGACCCACACAATATACAATCAATATAACATATGCATATCGTGCTTATGGAAAACTATACATGAATGAGATGGAAGCGACTATCAAGCCTCGAACAATACCCAGGAACTCATAAATAAGTTGGTTTTTTTTTTAAAAAAATGCCACCCCTCATATCACCCATAATTAATATATTTACAGGTTCTCACTGATTAGGGGTGTTCTCATTTAAGTGTCTGCTGTACATATTGGCTACGTATGCATTGATAAGAATTCCCCAACCTGTATTGTTTTTTCCTAAAATTAATTTTTTTTTTAAACTTTTCGATGTGATAGCAAGTAATTGAAATACAGTAACGGAAACCCAAACACAATTTTTCACTTTTATGATTCCTGGTGTTGACTACCGTGAACTTGTAAAACAGAACAGGTATGGGGAATCGAACGAAACATGTTACAAAAGTTATGTACAAAATTTGCTGAAATGGTAGTGACGTACGGCAAGCGATGATTTTTACAGCACAAGCCTTCGATTCTTGCAATCCAACATTTCACAATCCATTCCTTCCTGCATTTAAATGCTAAAACCAAACACTCGAATTTAAAAAAAAAAAGAAGGTAAAACATTAAAACGCAAACTGCAACTCCAGCATTTATCCAGCTTGAATAAAATTTTGCAAAAGACCCTTTATGGCCAAAGTAACAAATGATCATTCACTTAATATTTTTAATCTTCAGTTTAAGGTAAACAATAATAAAAAAAAAAAAATCTTGTAAAGGAACAGAAGTTAGACGGAAGAGGATCGAATTTGCTTCTGTGAACGTAGACATAATGGTGAGGTTACAATGATTGCCTTGCTACGCACAAACGTTCTTACGGTTCGATTCTTGCAGAAACATGCAGTTGGCAGGCTCGTCACATTTAGTTTAATTGTGATGAGAGAATGAAGTCTTGATGCGAGAACTCTAAGTAATTACACTGTAGCGGTATAGTGGCATATTGGACTTGTGATGCCAAAGTGTTCATCACAAGTGCCATCTACTGTTTGCAGTTCGAGCCCACGGTAATTCCCAAAGCCACTTAATGTCATTCCCAGCCATTTTCCTTTATCATGTGAGCCAGCTCAATGATAAATTTCCCTTCTTTGTATTTCTGGCTGGATTCAAAGGCATGTTCCTGCAAATAAAACAATTATCAGATGACATGCGAACTAAAAAAAATTCTGCACATATGAATACTATATTGTATATATATATGAATGCCAATCTTTTGGTGCTCAAGAACGTATATATCCTTTATTGAGCTGCTGATGGTGGGCATTGAACGAGATTTTAATTATTTCATTTATAAAAATTATTTTGAAAATACAAGCATTTCTTACGTGCATACTTGGTTGCCTTTTTTTCTCTCCATCATGGGGGCTCTTTGTAAAAGCTTTTGGCAGGTATGGTATTAGCAACCCCTGCAGTAGAGTGCAGGTTATGAGTGTGGAGGGGGTACTAATTGTTTAGGACACAACCTGATTTCGAAGATCAAAACTCCACATAATCAAACACAAGTTAACAGGCAAAATAAGAAACGGCATGGGAAAAAAAAAGAGAGTATCATGTTCAACTTATGTCTGTGTCGAAATAAACTTACATACTCATTTCTTACAAAAAAAAAAAGAATTATAATTGAACTGATTACAATTCTTAAAATTACTGTCATTGCCCTTTGTGACAATAATACTAGTTTTCTAGTTGCCCAGAATAGTTATAATATCTCATGTTCTTTACTGTATATATAGAGGTGGTCATGTTCCGGGATTTCTTTTTAAAAATTTAGTTTTGTTTCCTATAATTTTTTATATTCTTGTGGAAATCAGTGTCTTTACTAAAAGTATTACATAACGTTTCAGGGAATCTGATTTGGATATAACAATCACTCTTACGTATACTCTTTCTCACTCTTGCATATATACAGAATTGTTTACTGGCTAAACCAGAGAATTTGTGTTTTTATGGCAAAAGGGCAGCAACGGTTATTCTGTGCTGAGACTTGCCGTTTTCCAAGGGATTTTAATTTCTGTTGCCAAAGGAAGTGAACCATGGTGGGCAGAAAACAGAATCGTGCCCAGATTAATGATAACTAGATGAATGAGTTTCCACCATTATGTCGTCGTAGATAAATGAACCAAAATTTTCCCCGAGGAATCAATCTGCCGAAGCATAGGAGAATCAACCCCCTAGACTAGCTATTTCTCCATGAGTGAAAGTCTTGTTGCTTTTTTTTTTTTGCAAAAATCAGTTGCTATTCGGTGAATTTTTTTTTTTTTTATAGCATACTTGAGTTTTAAGAAGGCTCTTGTGTTTTTAATAAGGAGTAAACTCCTTTCAATACGGCGTTTTCGTACTCCGGTCTGGTCTAAATTCTGTTTGATTCTTTTGAATGACACTAAAAATTCTTTCTGTAGTGACATTGCTATGTGGGATCAGCAATATATATACAGCATTAATTTTGATAAAAAGCTCCATATTTCTTTACTCCAGAAAAAGTCTCATCTCCAAAATTTTATGCCATGTTACATCCATTCTTGAACACTGATCTATACTTTCAAATTGATTTGAAATGAAAATTTCAAATTTCCCAAACTATAAAAATACCTTTCCCAGTGTTATCTGTTGACTCCACGATTGAGAGTAACACTGGGTCACTTTTCTCTTCATTATAAAATACCACTATGGGGTATAATTTGACGTCATGAGAGTCTATGCTGCCATTTGTTGCTAAAGAAAAAGGGCTTTTTTTTTTTCAGTGCACTTACCGCTAGGCCTGGGCGATGTATCGATACATCGTGAAAAACCGGTGTGAAGCCGACATCGTCACACTGGTTTCGTAATTTTCAAATCGGCGATACATCGTGATTTCACCTAGCGGCGCACGGTTTCCGCCGGTTATTGACGGTGTGAAACCATGGGCACGGCGTTTATATTGACGCGTCAGTGCAAAGGCCGATAGGTTATGGGTTTCTTCATATGCAGGCATGATTTTCTAGCACGTGACTTTACTTTTCGATACCGTGATATTAGAATATGCCGTAGTAATGGCGGATTCATTGAGTGGGGGTCAGAATTAGGCAGATTTCCCTTTCCAAATCATAAAAAGGCAGTGGAAATCGGTTACATCGAGCGCCGATTATAATGACGGAATTTTTACAAAAAGCCTGATTTCTGATTTTATTTTAACTGTTCGTTGATTCCGGAATCCAAAAAGACTTGTTCCGAGACTGGTTCATTTCCCACGAGCCTTGGAAGAAACGAGTTCTGGCAGGCGCAGATGTGAGGAATAAAGACGTGACTTTAGCTCTTCCTACGACGGAAAGATATTGCCGTGAAGTTACAGTTCAGGGGCCGTGTAAAAATTGCGAAACAAAAAAAATCTTCGTAAAAGTAATAATGACTGAAAATTCGCACGTTTTCCGTAACCTTCGACACAGTTTCCGTAATGACTGAAAACTTGTCATTTTCCATAATCATTATGGACAATCCGTAATAGTTGGCAGCTATGGATGTAGAGCGTCCTTTCTTGCCTTCCCCAACAACTACAAATCCCGATGCGCGATTTCGTTGCGCAGGGGCATCACTCTACGTCATAGCTGGAGCTAAAATTCCACGTCACGCCACGCATGCGCCGTCAACAGCAGACGAATTTTTTCGACTTTTTTACCGATATTTGCATTTATTTATGCATATTTATTATTAAATATGCACATATGCGCAAAAATTTAAATAAACATGCATCAAGAAAAATAGGTATTTAATTTTTTTAAAAAAAATCAGTATTTTAAAAAACACTGGGGATTTTAGATGAAATCGTTTTTCCGACCGGAAGATCGATAAAAAAATTGGAAGGATTGGCACCTAAAACACACACAATGCACTAAATTTATGTAATCAAAGTAAGTTTTAAGGCCATAAAACCTGCTAAGGCAAACCCCAAAGCCATTTATAACTCAATTACAGTGAATTTACAAATTCAAAAAGAGTATTTTCTTTTTGCACAGAAAACTTGCACTAATTAAATATTTACAGCAACATTTCCATTTGGCCCTTTTCAAGTTCATTATAAAAGAGTTTAACTATATAATCGCAAAGCTGATGTTTCATTCTATTTCATTTAAAATGTGTATGACTATATATAAGGCAAAGGAGATTGGTATGATCAAAACCCCTTACAGATTAGGTAATTTAGTAAAAAAATTTTTTCCAAGTTTTAGTTATATATTTGGCAAACATTTTCTTCTGAAAAATATATAGACTTAATAATTTTACATAAATTATATTAGTTTTGGTGCAAAATGATAACTTTTCAAAGAAGTTTAGTCAAAAGTACAAGTTTTTCAGTAGGCAATGTGGTATGAAAAGCACAGTTCAGGAAAATTATTTTAATAAGTTATTTATTATAACAATGAATTTCAAATTTCCCTGACTTTGGCCTTTGTATTTCAAATTTCCCTGACTTCCCCACATATTCCAGATTTGTAGACATCATGGTTGAAACATCGGTAACATGTTAGTTTTACTCGTTCGTAGTTGGTCAGTAAGTGTTTTGTTTTTTAAATGCCATGCAAACATGTTATTGTGTTACTACATGGTGTCAAATCAAAGAATGATTCTATCCACCTAGTATAGATGGGCAAAATTGTTCTTTGATTTGGTTAGATAAGCATTTCTAAACCATTTTTACCTTTGAAATAATATACTTTTTACGGTACTCTTCTATATAAAAACTATTATGTATCATTATTGATGTTTCTTCTGTTATTTATAAATTTAAGAGTTCATAAGGAAAACAATATCTTTTCTGACAGTTTTTTAAAGGAATAAAGTGCTTCCTTAAGAGACCTAAAAAAAACCCTCATATTAAAACCAAATTAATCCACACTCATACTACAATGTGCAAACTAAAATTTGGAACAGTGGTCACATCGGTGCTAGCTATATTTAAAATAGCAGGCCTTCAATCATGTCGGACACATGAGCACACGAGGCACGCCATAACTTTAAAGACAATGCAAAAAAAAAGAAAAAATGCAGTGCTGTTGCTGATTGATTGCATTTTTATAGAGCAAGAACAGCAGGGGTTATTCTGTGCCACAGTTCTACTGCTGGAGTTTACACAGTACTCATTGACTGGCGTGTGACCACTACTGCTGTTCGTTACTATTTCTTGCATTACCATAGCTGAGAAACGCTGAGTTATAGAGTACTACTGTGCTGTTTGAATCTCATAACATTTTACGAATGCATTGCCACTTGCGGCTCATTGCTTTTCCAACTAACAATAGGCAGGAGCATGCCCCAAATAGATTTGCCAAATGATTTTATGTATGTTCTACAAACTCAAATAACACCTCAATTTCCCTTTACTTCCCCACGGAAATCTCCAACAGCAAAATTTCGCAAAAGTACTTTGGAAAATAAAAACTTGAGTTCCGACACCTATGTTTGCATTTTCAGCTACAACCAAAGAGAGCTCGTTTACTTATATATACATTACAAAGTTTAATATTATCGACATTCTCACAATTACCATGAAGGCCAAGTGATTACGAATGGTACAACATGAATTCACAAATCATGGCTAAGAGTGAAGGAAAGGGACTCTGGGGGGATGATGATCATGACTAATAGCAACCTTTATATATTCTAGCATTATAATCACCGGAATATAGACAATGTGACCACCTTTATATCAAGGTCATGCACAGTGGGGTTAACCACCTACCATCCGCCTCATTTCAATATTGTTGGTTTTTCCTTAATAGGATTCCAGCACATACTGGAGGAAAATAATCCCCCAACCTTTCAAGCAAAAATTCCCCGACAAATTGCAAACAAAACTTTCAAGTGAATTTTTGTTTAAAAGCGAAATACACAAACACGGTTTTGAGTTGGAACGAATTTTTACAATTGTTTCAGTTGAAGAAAATGTCCTACCTTCTTCAGAAATTTGTCCAAACTGATTAGTTGCCACCAGAGTTCTGCACAGGTCAAGCCTACTGGGTAGTTTGGGTCCCAAGTGAGTTATATCTTTAAGTCAGCGTGGGCATGTTTTGAACAAGGCCATGCAGATACGACTTTAGGCTAAAGGGTGACTATCAAGCATGCGTGAGCCTGTTCTGATTTGAGCAAGCCTGCGCAGACTTGACTTTATCCTAATGGGTAACTTTCAAGTTTGCATGGGGCTGTTCCCAGCGAGCACTGGAAAAGAACAGAAGGAGTCCAACCAAGCTTACAAAAGTGTAGCCAGTTTATTCGGTATCATTATGTGATATGAAGCAATGATTTTGTTTTGGATTTTTCAAAGGAACAGTTTTTTTTATCTTAATATTTATTTCTTTTTGTCTGAGTTTCAGGTTTTGAGCCTCCCATACGACTTTCGGGTTAGAAGTCGGATCGAGTCTGAAAAATCAGGCCTATGTAGGTCTCTATTGTCACTAAATCAGAAATGCAAAAATATATCCAAGTATGGCAGTAATGTTTCACCATCTATTGTGTGGAATGCAAAGCAAAAGGAAAAAAAAGGGAACAAAATTTACAATGGATTGCAGGGATGTTTGTAGCAAGTGGGAAAATAATTGTTCTGACATGGTTCATCGACTATTGCATCGGAATTGCAGGAGATGTGATAAGCCTTAAAAAAAAAAAAATCCAAAGGTAATTGGACTTTGTCAATTACTTTAGAACAAGCAAAGCAGGAATGCTCTTTTGCTTCGCACAACAGATAGCTACACATTACTGCCAGGCTGTGATATGTTTTTCATTTCTGATTTAGTGACAATGAATCAGTTTGTACAAATTTATAAAGATGGTGGGATGTTTTCTTTCACTAAAACAATTGTAAAAAATCATTCCAACTCATATTGAACTGTGTTTGCATGTATTTCATTTTTAAATATTTTATTGCGCAGGCAGGCAATACATCGCTCATCTTTTCATATGAACTTTTGTCGTGGGAGAAAAAGGCTTCAAATTTAGCTATTTAAAACAGAAATTAGGAAAAGTTTTCCACTTTGGGGTGGGGGAGACTTTTCCAGGTTTTATCAAAATATGCTCCCCCCGACCTTCGGATATAATTTCAAATCTCCTGACAATTCCAGGTCCTCTACTTCTGGTATTTTTGCAATTTTAGTAACTTCTTCTAATTTTACATACAACTTTTATATACAGTCACACATGTTTATAACAAGTATGAAGGAACAGGCACTTTTGCTCATTATATCAAGGTTACAACTATGTAACTACTAAAGTTAGATAAAATAATTTCACAGTACAATGAAAACAAATATCATTTACATACTTCACATTTAAATATCAGAATTTTATATAGTTTCGCATAAAATTCCATGAAAGCATCTTTCATGTCTTAAAGATTGTAAATAAAATTGTCTTAGCTTTAACTTTTTTAAGTAGCCAAAATGACCCAAAAGTTATCCTTCCACGTTTTTAAGCAGGGTCATATAGCTGGGGTGTGGAATATGATAATTGGAAGGGGGATGACCCCCTAATGTGCCTGGGCTTAAAGCCTGGAATGCCTGAATGGCTTTGTCTTTGAACAGGAGAGATGGGAGACTAGGAATACAGGTGAAGGAGAGTAGACAGGTTGTGTGTATCTAGGAAAATTTGTAGTAAATAAACAAGTTAAGTAGAAGAAAGGAAACACGTCTGTCCCTTTCTAATTCCAAAATTTAGCAAGTTTCGTCACGATCAAAGTACGAGTGGGGGCAAAAAGTATTCTTTTATCAGTGTTTGAAACTGACTGAAAACCTCATTGCAATGTGGGGGGCCCCTAACATTGCTTGGATGTGACAGCTGACAACTGATGCGACACTGAAATGGTAAGATGTTATGTTGCGGAACGGCATCCAGACTGGACACACAACGGTGTTAAGTTACAATGTTGTTTTGCATGTCTGAATACACCATTAGAAGCATCACTCCCCCCCACCCCCACTATCCCCATTTAACAAGGGTAACTGAAATTCTACCACAATTATAAATGAAGATAGTTATCCATGTGGATATTGACATACATATTTCCATCCAAGTGTCGTTTTACAGCACTCGCAGTATATGTCTGCCACCGCATGAAGTCCGGTAAGGAGGACCCGCTCCTCTGCTGGTCCACACCCCACATTCACCCTAAAATAAAAATAATCTAATTGAAGGTAGGATTTAAGGAAAGCATGTATGCAACATTTCTGTAATATGCGAGAAGGTTTTTTAAATACTTTAATGTATTATTTGAATATTAAATAAAAAATTGAAAGGCTAATAGGTTTATAAATTATAGAAAAAAAATATGCACATTAGAAAGTAAGGTGGTGCAACCTTTTTTTCCTTTAGAGGGGAGGAAGGTCTTACATCCAAAGCTGGTTTATTTTGCATGCCCTGCTATGTAATTCAAGAAAAATCATCATTAATCTTCTGTATCTCATTACATATAAAGTGCTTTTATTTTACATTAGGGGCTTGACAAATCCAGTTGTCACTGGCAACAAAATTTTTGCAATTGGCGAGTAAGAAATCTTTTTGGATGATGAACGAACATTGCTCTTGTCGAGCCCTATATGTATACCAGGTGAGTTTTTTTTAACTCAAGACACCGAAATATTGAGAAATGAGCATCGTACAAAAAAACTGTTATGACAAACTCGTCATATTTTTGAGGGGGCAATCCAACTCCATAAAAATGAGCCCTTTCCTTCCCTCTTAGGTGGTGGAGTGGGAATAACTTCAAAATTTCAAATGGGAACACCTACATTTTATTGCAGATTCGGATTCTACGGGTAAGAATATGTAACTTTTGTCTGAAATATTTTTTTGCTTTGTGATCAGTGGTGCCGTAATCGGCATGAATTTGTTAAACTTTCGTTTTTTTTTAATGGGAACCTCCGTATGTCATTGAAATGCTTCAACGCTGATCAAATGTTGACAAGAAAGAACTTATTTCCGGTATGTTCTCTCACCATCGGGGTGCTCTCATCCTTCTAGTAAGTGCTGGAAATGTTGACCTTTAATTTTGACACATTTATTAACCCTCGCTTCAAATGATTGTATGCAACTCAAAAGTGTGCTGTAAATTAGCCTGCCAGATCACTGGACCTAATATCTCCAGATTTCCTTTTATAGGGTTTCCCGAAAGATAAAGTTTACCAGCAAGTGCCAACAACTCGTGCAAACATGATTGAGCGAATCAGAAATACTTGCGCCCAACTTACAGCAGACGCACTTTTGAGTTGTGTAGAGTGGTTTGCGGTGTGGATTAATAAATGTGTCAAAGTTAAAGGTCAACATTTCCAGCACTTACTAGAATAATGAGAGCACCCTGATGGTGTGAGGCAAGAGGACTCGCCTAAATAAAGCACCCCGATGGTGAGAGAAAACACCCGAAACAAGTTCTGCCTTGTCAACGTTTGATCAGCATTGAAGCATTTCAATGGCACATGGGGTTCCCATTAAAAAAAAAAAATCAAAAGTTTAACAAATTTATGCCGATTATGGCACCACTAACTACAAAAAAAAAAAAAGCGTTTCAGACAAAAATTACGTCATTTTTCCTGTAGAATCTGAATCTGTAATAAAACGTAGGGGTTCCCATTTAAAGTTGCCCCCACCCCACCACCTAGGGAGGAAGGAGTGGGCTAATTTTTATGGGGTTGGATTACCCCCACGAAAATATGATGAGTTTGTTATAACTTTTTTTTTTGTACGATACATATTTTGCGAGATATTTCAATGTCTCAAGTTAAAAAACTTACCCGGTATATATATAAAGGACTCTACAAATTTGGTCACCAATGGCGATTAGAATTTTTCAGTTGGTTATACAAAAGTTGCACAATACAGAATTTAATAACATGCACACCAATATCAATGTAATATTTTTTCCATATACTGTATGTCATCAACATGCACATTTTGTGCTTTTCTAGCTTTTTGTATTATCATATATAACTAGTATATATATATATATATAACCCCTGTGACTGATTCTGGAGAGAAAAAAAACACAAAGGTTTAACCAAATTACGAAATCTCTTTTCATACTAACAAGGGAACCACTTTTGTGGAAGCTCGTACTTTGAAACAAGACTTATCACAAACGATAGTACCCAAGCTCCTTATTAAGAATATGAAATCAGTTTTTTTGTGAATAGCATATAAAATTTTTTTTCATTAATATTCAAAGTCCAAAAATCGCACTTTTTAGATAAAGTTTGATATTTTTTATTCGTATTGTATATGAAGATAAGAACTTTTTAATTCAATTCGAATAAAGAGGGTAATTGTATTTAACGGATAAAATTATAAAATTGCACGAAACATCTGAGTATTTTAAAAAATTGTATATAAAACTAAGCTTTTTAATACCAATATTTGGCGAGTTTGGCTATGCTTTAGAAGAATTGGCGATATCGGCATGAAGCATTTATTATTCAATTACGCTCATATTGCAACCTTCACCCACAATATTTTTAGGAAATATAATGGCATAATAAAAAGGAAAAAATCTTCTAAATTTTATGGCCGTAACATCAAAATATTTTACGTAATTTTTTAATAAAGAAAAATGTTTTAATGAAGCTGGCATTTCAAAATTTTGTACGTAAATAATTTGTTTTAAAAAGCAGACAAGCATTGTATCATATTGAACATCTACTATTTTTTGCAGAGTCGCCTGACTCTCAAAAAAATTTGATGCTTGAAGTTTGAATGTTGTAAATCAAAGAATTTCAATATGAGAAAATTATAAAAATGTCTCAAAATATCGGATTCCGGAACTATTTTTATAAATTGTGATGATGATACTTTTCATAAAAACGTTCAAAACGTAATTGTTCTTCACAATGGCTGCACTTTAAAAAGGATGTAAATTACATTTATTATCACTGAAAATCATATCAATAGTTAAGAGAAAAGATATTTGGTCGATATTTTGGAATTGAACAGTTTCATTAGAAGTGTGATTACATTTACACCAAGGATACTGCAGCATAGGGCGATATTGTTATGCATTTAATTGGTTATACACCAAAAACTGAATTTTTATAATTTCATTTTGATGTGTTACATCAATTTTGATTTCATCTAGAAAAACACAAAACGTTTATACTTCATTCTTCTAAACCAGTGGTTCCCAACTGGTGGTCCACGAAGAAGTCCTAAGTGGTCTGCGAGATGGGTCATTATTTAAGAAAAAAGTACTTATAAAATTATTTATTAAATATTAAAATTAATTATAAAAATGAAATTGATTGCATATTTGTAGTATTTTACAATCTGACGGAACTTCATAAAACGGTTCGTATTAAAAGTAATTCGTCTTAAGCGTGTTCATCTTAACGAGGTTTGACTGCATTATCATTAAATTTTTTTCTTTATTTTGTTTTTTTTCTTCCAAAGAACGATTTTACAAACACATCCCCCCCCCAAAAAAAGGACTAGGCTCCCAGTCAGATTCAGATCTTGCAAACTCGTGAAAATTTTTCAAAGTGGTCTGCGGCTTGAGTTGGGAACCACTGTTCGTGCCAAATACTGTGCCAAATATCGTTATTGAGAAAAGCCTAGTTTTTATATAATTTTTTAAAATGCTCTGATTGGTCCTTTGCGTAATTTTATCCATTAAATGCAATCACCCTTCTTATTCGAACTGAGTTCAAAAGTTATTATCTTCATATACAGTGCGAATAAAAAATATCACACTTTACTTAAAAAGTGTGATTTTTGGACTTTAAATATTAATAAAAAGATTTATATGCTATTCACAAAAAACTGATTTCATATCCATAATAAAAACTTATGGACTATCATTTGTGATATGTCTTGTCTCAAAGTGCAAGCTTCCACAAAAGTGGTTCCCTTGTAAGTTTTCTTTTTGAGATGAGCAAATATAGTTCTTGTCAGGTGAATATGGTTCACTGTGATTTGTCAAGCTCTGTTGTATATGTGTGTGGGTACACACACACATATATATATATATATGCCAGAGACAGAAGGATTCATGCTAGCCATCTGTCCCCATCGACATAGCAGTACCCAACACCAATAACATACAGACAACCTACACAACGAAAATCACCAAGTACCAAGATCTCAGACATGAAGTACGAGATATATGGGGTATGGAAAAGATCCTCATCATCCCGTTAGTCATCTCAGCAACAGGGATAGTACCAAAAACGCTTGCGACGAATTTGGAGATACTCAACATTGACCCAAACACCTACATTGAAATACAAAAAGCCACAATCCTAAACACGTGTCACATTGCCGGTCCTAACATTTACGTGCAACACAAATGAGTTTGCCTTTGTCAAATAATTACAAAAATATTACTCCTTAAAAAAAAACACTACTTGGAAAATTATCATACATTCAGAAATTTTAATTCCTTTTTACTAGTATGGTAAATAAAAATAATGAATCACAGTATCTACAGAATTCTCGAAACGAAATTTCAGGATCTTTTAGTGATTTTCTAGAGACATATTTTGACATGCTCTTTTTCCCTTTTAAACCGTAACCATACAATGTAACATCATGAAAAATAGTAAAAAAAAAAGCAGTTATTTTTAGATATATCACTGATACCGTGCAAGTACTAGTTTTAAATTTGCGTACACCATCTTATTTTTTTGCTTACATTCCTATGGGGCAGGGGGAAAAAAGAAAAGTGGGCAGACTATAGGTTGAAGTATGACTGAATATATATGAACTGCCATTTCACGTTAATTTTATTTTATAATTATCAATTAATATTTCTAAATGTATATAAAAACACCTTTTTAAAGTAAAGCTTCACATGTAAGTTCATCTCTTACATATACTTGCACCTTGCCATATATAATTAATGATTTTTAAAAAATTAATTACAATTATGATAATTATAAGTGATAATTGTTCAGTATTTCCAAAAAATAAACAGTAAAAAATAAACAGATTTTAGGGCCAGAACTTATGCTGTTAATTTATTAGTATTTCACAGATTCTTTGACACACATTGTGCAGGCTTCTTCAGAAAATTGTAAAAGGCAGATTTAATTTTTTTTTTTTTTTTCGTTCTTTCTGCTTTTAGTTTTGTTTTCCTTTTCGGTTTTCTGATGATTTGCACAGAAGCAGGTCCAAACATCGACAAGAAAATGTTAATAATTTGGTCATTTCGTAACAGACTATTCTTATATTTAAGTGATTAATGTTTAATATACTACTCAAGGATTAGTTAACAAATATTTGATGTTTTAAAAATTCCTGAAAGTGAACATAACCGAATCAGTTCCAATTTAAAAAACACTTACACAGAGTTGAAGAGGTATGCGCGACCTTGACTTCCTTGGAATGACTGAAATAAGAAAGTAATACATTAAAAAAAAAATTTAAAACATTAAAAAGTATAATTTAGCTATTTTCAGTATGTTAAGATGACAGTTCAGAATATTGATAAACATGTTTACTTAAACTTGGTACGAAAAAACAGTAAAAAAATACAAGTTATTAATCAATTAGTAAAGTATGTTTCCAGCATACTCCCACTCCTTCTTTACACAATATACATGGTGATTCTAAAGTATTGTGGAATTTTCATATATGCAATACTCCCAGTCACATTACAAAAAAAAAAAATTCTCTGAATTTTTTGGAAAAATTCCCAACCAATTACAAACATAACTTTCAACTAAACTGTGGTGGCGGAGGAAATAGCTTCACATTTGTGGGAAATTTTGCTAGAGATGTGGATCGCAAATTTTTCCGGTCTTGAAATTTTAAAAATTAATTTTTCTTTTTAAAAAAATGGAATTACTTCTTTCTCTCTTTCTCTATCTCGTATGAACAGGGTGGTTATAATTAAAGTTGACCTATTTAGAGCATCCTGGATCTTGAACCATTCAGCGGATTGACACCAAAATTGGTGTATACTATCCAAAAGATGCAGAAAAGGAATCTGCAAAAAAAGAAATTTCTTCAAAAAATTCCAATGGGGGCACTTTTAAGTGCAATACTGCAAAAGCAACCTATGAAATGACCAACACGCAACACAAATGACATTTTTAACATTTAGTAACACTTACTGCATCGAAACATTTCAAATGAACGTTGTGCGAGCAATAACAGTACGCTGCCATTGCACAAACATACAATGGGAAAAAAAAAATTCATTTTATGCACTCAAACAGTACATACAGAAATGTAGCAAGCAAACAGCTGTTAATCATGTACAGGATGATGTAATGGAGGTTGTTCAATATGGCCACTATCATTCACTTGTAACAGTTTATGACCCTGTCCAAGGCACGAAATTTTCAGCTGCCCCCTTGCCCCGGCAATAAAATTTTTAGATGGGCAAGTTAAAGCTCTTCAATACTTATCCATATCATGAAACATTTCAAAAAACACTTCGGAGAGAGTATTGTTTCAAGAAATGCTTTAAATGCGAACAACCTCAAAACAGCATGCAGTGCATTAAAGACAAGGTTTGTGAAACTCAGGCGCGGTGATGAAACAAGGTGGATTACTTTCTCTCTTGAAGCTGAAACTGCAGTTCGTCAGTTATATCCAGCTCTTATTAAATGCCTTAAACAGGTTACTGTAAATGAACATAGTACTGAAACGAAGAGTAAGTCAAAACAGATTTTGAAAGTGATTACATCAGAGAACTTTATTTTATACTTGCATTTTCTGATGGACATTCTGCCTATTCTCAGTCAGTTATCATTAGATTTTCAACTACCAAATTTGCCCCTCCCTGAAGTATTTTCTACATTACACAATTCCTTATGTACACGGAAAAACTAGAATCAAGCCCAAGAATACTTAATAATGTAAAAATAAAACTCCACAGCTACAAAGATTTTGCTGCCTCATCGGAAACAAAATCTTTTCTTCAATCACTGAAAAATAGATTTGAAGATGTTTCAATCATAGATTCTATGAACATTTTGAATTTCAAAATTTGGGCCAGAAAATTTGAAAGAACATATAGGGACAGATTAATTACTAAAGAGTGTTACCATATTTGGAGGCGTTATGCGAGAAAACAACTGTTCTGTTGAAGGCATCATATGCAAATGAGGTTTTTTTTTCTGTCATGAAAAGGGTAAAAGGTAATTGGCAAAGCAAACTGCATGTTTTCGTTACAACAGACTTAATACAAATAACACTATCATCTGCAATTATCGATGATTTTGAGCCAAAAGAAGCCACTAACATGTGATTAAATGCGAAACAGAAAAAAATGTAGACCAAACTATATAAAAGTCGAAAACAGTCACTTCTTTTGCCAGAAGATTCAGAAATTTCTGAGAGTGATAACTGCACGGAACACAGCTGTAAAACTGATGATAATTAAACGTGTTGTGTCCTGGGTAAATCTTCTATTCCTATTTTCACCCCTTAATATGCAAGTGAATATGGCAATAATTTTTTAATTTTACGAATAAATATTTATAATATCGTTGTAATGACCATGAAAGAAACTTGTTTTGTACAATGAAAAAAAATTTTTTAGGGCCATGACTTAACTTGAAAGCAACCAAAATAATTCCAGCCACAATAATGCCCATCACAAATTTCTATCCTTGGCCCTGTCAAATGTTCTGTGACGGCCCTTCGGTGTTGTTAGTTGCTCCAGACATTTGTTTTGCTGCAACTACAGAAACGACAGTGCCTTGCATCCATCATTTTGGTGCAAGATGGTAACACCCACACGTTGCACGGTCCATTAACGCTTTTTTACTCCAGTATTTCACCGATGATAGTGTTATCAGTCGTTCGTTTACTAATCCCTGGCTAACGTTCGCCAGATCTCACTCCATGCATTCATTTGAAATATTTCGATACGAGTGCTATTGAATGATGAAAATGTCATCTGTGTTGGTTGCTGATCATTTCATACGTTGCTTTTGCCATATTACCCTAAAAAGCATCGCCTAGCAGACGTTTTTGAAGTAAGGATTTTTTTTTTTCTTTCCCAGATTCCTTTTCAACATCCTTTGGATAGTCCACATACCAATTTTGGTGTTAATCCACTGAACTGTTGAAGCTCTGGAGTTCTCTAGATAAGCCAAGTTTAATTATAACCACTCTGTATACAATTTTGAAATATTTAAACATAAAAAGCATTCACAGGGGTTAGCACAATTGCCAAATGGTCAGCAAACAGAGCCACAGGGGAAGAGCCCTTAGCTGGCTACCAAGAGGTCGTGGGTTCGATTCCCACTAGGCACCGCGAAATCATACTTTTCTTTGTGAGCAATTTACAAAAGATACGACACGGTGGCTCCATGTGGCAACCATTTAGTAGTTGTGCTAAACCTGTGAAAGGTAATATATAAAAAGCAATTTATCATCTAATAACATCATCGTCTATGACAAGAAAAATTTCAAGTCTTTAATAAAAAAACCATATTAGATACACGTTAAAAACATTATCATCAGTCATTCATAACAATCATAATTCCTCCCCCTCTCCTGACTCTATAAAAAGGAATCCTTTGCAAACATTAGCTTTTCTATAACAGTTATTTTGACACCAGCGTAAGGTTGAAAGGTGCTTTTAAAGCTATGTCAGTGTTGAAATAACTGTTTGTTATGGAATCTCCTGGTGAAACTCTATATCATTTCATTAGCTTTTCTTTTCCCATTCTGTTAAAATAAATCTTACGTTTTCACTAAATCATTATAAATTTCATCAACTATTTAAAGTTACTAAACTTTTCAGCTGAGGCCCCCTTTTCTCTTATATATATATCGCAGGGGCTCAAGCCCTCTTACAAAATAACACTGGTATATGAATCGCTAAAGAAAGCTCACTTTTACATACAAAATTTAAAATATGAAAAAAAAAAAAATAGATCTATTATGTCACATTATGATTTATTTTTTCACTAATAATTTTAGGAATTTATACTTTTTAGTTTTGAATTTTATTTATGTATTTAGTACAATATGATATTTTCGTATTCGCTCAGCAAACATTTTTTGAAAGTGCCAAATACAAGCTATTGGTATCATCATATCAAACCAGCTATCAACCCAACTCTGACCAAACTGTTACATAGTAACAGATTAAAGTAACATTATTAAGAAGTAACAATAACGAGTTTAACCAGTATTATGCTTCCAAAATTTTCTAAAGACTTGTATTTCTTTCCGAGGGGATAAATATGGGGCCAGGGAGCACAGTGTGGGTAGTGGTATAGAATGTAAAACAAATGTTATTTAATAAATATTATATTACACTAGATATTCAATAATTGACATACTGGGAAATTTTCCTAAATTTTTTGGAAAACCCATATCACTAAATTTAGCTATTCAAAACAGAAATTGGGAGTTTCCTTAGGGAAAAAAAATTCAAGGTTTGACCAAAAAGTCTTGTTTTCCTTTTAAGAGAAAATTTCAAATTGCTTGGCAAGTCCAGGTTTTCCAGATGTGTGGGAACCCTGTACATATGTAATATATCCATAGGTATTTCTAAGTAATTACTTTAACAAAAATGCCGATGTCACTATAAAAAATTGGTTGGTTCATTGTATTTTTATGGCATAAGGTCATTCTGTGCCAAGCAAGGTTACTATAAGATACCACACAGATACTATTAAATTATTACATAGTTAAAATTGAAAAAGCTAGAATGAGACTGGTGTTAAAAAAATGCTACTTGATGAGGCTAAACTTTGATAAATTACTCACATATCATCGAAGTATTATATAGAACACTTTAATTTTAAATAAACCTTTTTTTTAACCCTTCGAAGGGGTTAACAACATAGGCGTAACTTGGGGATTTAGACGGGGGGGGGCAAAAACCCGAGCATTAAAAAAAAAAACCTTAAAATGGGAATGTCCCTCCCAAATCACACCTACAGTTAACACAAAGACAACGGGCATATTTTTCGTCGGATATTTTTAAAGGTGGTAATTTTCTGACACCCACATTTAAGCTCAAGCTAGAGATCTCACCGTATAAAAGAAAAAGAGACGAATTGGTGGTCTAGCAGTTACAGCACTCAGAACCTACTGAAGGAACCCTAGTTCAGGGAACCCCAGATCAGGTCAATGTGCCTTTTTCTCCTATAAACTGAAAGCTCAAATATGGCTGTCGAAAAAAATACTTAATATATTGCATTAAAGTACTGTATATTTCACACGACACTAAGGTATTATTTTACCGGATTATAGACTGTTCTTGTTTTAGACTGAAATACTAAAATCAGCATAGTAGAGTCATGTCCCCAGTTATGGCGTCACCTTAAGCACTTTTAAAGATTGACAAATTTTTTTCAATACTAAAAAAATATTACAATATTCTGAAAATAATATCCAATATATTTCAAAGTGTGCAGAATAATCCTGTATAGTCAAAATTATTTTTAAATCCATACTTTATCTTGTATAATTTATTTAATAATTTTCTGACATTTTCCCCCACTTGTGGCCACTTTTCCCCATTTATGGCCACTTCAAATAATTTACAAATAGCGTATTTATGAGAAGAACAGGAAGAATATTTCATTATAAACTAATTTTAATGGGGAAACAAATATAAATTTACATGTTTTTGTCATGTTACTAGCTTTCTCTGTCCATATTTTTCTTAAAACAAATTATAGACCATATCTGCAGTTACTTAGACCTATTATTTTTTCTCCACAACATCAACAGCTCTAGAAAACTTCTGAAGAACAGGTCCTTTTTCAACTAATGTAGGTTCAGGTAATTTACCAAAAATATCAACTATATCAAACAACAATATTAATCAACCTTTATTGACGTAGTGATACCAGTGCCGATGTTATGGGGTGATAAGATAGTGAAACATTCAAAAGGAAAGAAATGTTTCTGCATTCGGTGGGGCCTGAACCCACAACCTTCCACTTGTCGGGCAGAGGCTCTACCTACTGAGCCTTCTTCAGCAAGCGAAAGCATCACTTTCGCTTGATGAAGGGAACAGTAGTTCTCGAAACGTTGCGAATATTTTTGCAGATGGTAAATATCTTTTACCTTCTTCATTTGTATTTCGTATATTCCGACCAGTGTCAAATTTTACTAGTTATGGTAAGCCCTGGTCAATCTTTGTACGTTGTTGTCAAAGTATCAGTCCTCATGATAGACTGACAGCAACTCTCAGATTTTTAGTAAGTGGCATAAGTTGCGAAGAACTGAAATTTCTTACAGCTATATTGTAAAGCAATCCGATAGAAATAATTTAACTAATTAACATTCACAAGTCTGGTAAATTCGTCAGATAAATTCCCCACATCTGAATGTGTCTTTACTGGACAGAGGCTCAACATCTACTAGTCCATTTTCACATCACGATTTGCCACTGACGAGCATGCCATTGTTCCACTCGTCTCCAACTACCGGATGGGTTTTTCCACTCATCGGGAAGTGGAGAGATGGCGAAATGGAACGATGGATTTCCAACCTGTTGAATATCCATCATTCCGCTTCACTCCATTTAAACTTAGACAAGTTTTCATACTCACGTCATGTTTTTGGAGTGATGGCATTCCGTTTGGCACAATGGAACAACCATAAGTGGCCACCTTTAAGACCTAGGGAGTCAAACCCCAGACTACAGTGAGCAGTGCGATCTTTATGAGATCTCTGACTAAGCGTTCTTTGCACTGTTGGGAGTCAAACCCAGATTAACAGTACACTAGGTGAACACGTTACCACACTGTGCCACCGCAGGGCTTTTGCTATATAGTAACCAGAGATGGAATAAGTAATTTAGTAACATGATCCTATCCTTTCAGGATGAGGTGTTTACCTCGCATGCCATTACCAGAATTGTGGCTCCCAAGTAGAAAAAAACACCGACTACCTGCTTCACTGTAGTCCAGGGAGTGGATCCCTAAACTGAAAGAAGACCAGATACTTCGGGAAAACTATAGGTCCTGATGCAATAAAATTACCTTTACTGCCCTTGCACCATAAAAGCAAGTCTTATCAGATAACATACTGATTGGTTAGTTGTATTTTTATGATGCAAGGACAACAATGGTCATTCTGCACTAATCAAGGTGAGATCATACATATGATTTTATATCGGATAATGTGAACTCTGTCAATACAAACAAATTTTTCGTTCCCCTTAGTGTTCGTACTAATGAGGTTCGACTAAATACAGAAATGATTTTTCTATGTAATAAATATAAAGACATCAAATTAAGAAATTTCACCGAAACTTCAGGATAGTGAGAATTTCAGTACACAGGAGGTTCTACTGTACTATACACAGGTTAAAATTTCATAAACTGCATTCCTGGAATGAAGTTTCAGCAGATACAAAGGTCCTGCTATGTGTATGTGCCAGGTTATTACTGACGAATTCTCCCCACGAGGGGGGTGGGGAGTAAGGTAAGTGAAGAAGTTTTTGTATATGTGTAATTCTAAGATCATGCTATGCAGTACTGGATGAAGAGATATCATAAACTCTAGGTTAGATGTACAGAATGGGTCACGATATTCGTTCAATAATTCTCAAGTTTTTTTAGGCTCATTATCTATAATGTTCAGGTTCATCAATAATGAAACGGACATTTGTAAATAAACAAGAACAAAATAACCCTTGAACTTAAATAATATTAAGGTCCTTGAGTTGGGAGGCCCCAAAATCAAGGGGCCACAGACCCAGGCATACTTGGCTTATAAGTAAATCTAGCACTGGTACTATGGGTAATTTGGGATGGAACTGATGACTTAAGGTGACCTTTGCATGAAAATGAATAACAACCAAGCTTACAGAAAACGGAATCCAGCCCAACAGGTCAGAAAGTGATGGTCATAATCATAGAAACACTGAGATTTCTTTTCCGTAACAGTAGCTAATATGCTGAAAATTCTACTTATCCATCATAATTATTTTAAAAATGATGGAAGTGGAACATCTCAATATATATATAGTCAATCACCAATTTCGCAGCAGGAAACTGGCTCACACAAATCAAAGTTTTAAAATGATCTTACAAAATAGTGAAGTAAAATAATTTTCAATGTGAACATCTTTTTAAACATGACATATTTGTCATTAAAAGACCGCATAAACTACAAATCACACACGTTCTAATACACAGTGCAATAATAATAATAAATAATCTACTACATAGTGCAATAATACATTAATAAACACATGATTATACAGGCTTTCAAACCATGCACCATGGTTATGTGTACTTCCACAGACAATGCGTGCTTTCATTTTGTTACAGCTTGTTTCATATGACCTGCTAATCCTACACACATAATAAACAACTCATTTTTTGTTCCTCCAGTAGTATATACAGAAATACAATTCTTTCATTCAAACTTGTTTTCAGGGGGGGGAAAAAAAATCTTCATTCATGTTAGAAAATTTCAGTGTGCTCATCAGAAGATGAGCAGATGAACAGATGCAGGAACAGATGATGCAGGATGCTGCATGATGCAGGAACAGATGAAGGGGTATTTCCATAATGGCTAAAAAATGTAACCGCACGTATGTTACTGGGGTATAATAAAGTTTGGTATTGTATGTGTTTGTGATCTTTATGAATAATAAAATTGAATAGGTAATTGAATGAAGGGTTAACAAGGAGCCTATAATGGGCGGGACACCTCCCTCTATGTGTTGCATGTAGTGATACAGGTTTTCCGTTAAATTTAAAAACAGAAAAATTTCTAGAAAATTTTCCATCACTTCAATTACTAAATACCTAGTTTAAGTGCAATATAATAGCTATTAAATAACATTCGTTTTATATGCTACACCACCACTACCCAAACTGTAATCCCCAGCCTCATATTTAACCCCTCAGAAAGAAATACTGGTCCACAGAAAATTTTGGAATAATAATATTGTTTAAACTCGTTATTGTTACTTCTCAGCAGAAACTAGTTTTTGCCATGCCAGTGGCAGAACTGGTTATAACTGGCAAAAACTAATAAAAGTGCTTAAAGCAGTATTGCAGTAAACGAGTGATTACAAATATGTATTTTTATTACAATAATTTAGTATATTATAAAGCTTTATATTAATAATTTTAATAATTAAAATATTTTAAAATAATTAAAAAATACTAGAGTACATCAAAGATTTGTTACAAAAACCATCTTTTGCAGGCCATATTACTTATTGGGCCTATTTAGTCTTATTTATTTTCTCCACCTCATTCACATGCAAACACAGGAAGTTCATGAGGGAGGGGTTATAGGCTTAATGGGGGGGGAGTTACAGAGCTACAACTCACATATTCCTATGTTAAATATACAAAATTTCATTGCAATGGGGGGTTACAACCCCCCCCCTCTGCATACGCCAATAACCTCATTAGACCCAAGGCTATAAAATAAAAAGCAACAAAAAGCCTTAGTGGTTTATGACCAATCGGATAAGCTACATTACACTACATTAATGAACCACACTTTTTGTTTTTAAGTCCGTTGTAAAGCATAGGGTATCTGTTTAGAAATATTTCAGGAATCGATACTGACAAGGTGCTTGGCTAAAGGAATACATATAACTACTGTACAGCCACAAATACCCAATATCAGGGAAAAAAGTCAGGTAGATTGCTCGGAATCATTCATAGAGAATCATCCGTATTACTCGCAGATCATGAAAATTATATGGATGATATATAAAGGTGCTGTTCAAGTTATAAATAATCGGATGATTAATAAAGACGTAAAAAGACTTGTTGCAGCTTTTAAAATCTATTGCTATTGCCCTGTATAAGATTTCGAAAGGTAACTTTTTAATTGCAGAGTTATTGCAAATAATTATTAATTATTATTATAAATGCTAGTGAAATTTTATTGACGCTAATGGATGACCATAATCATCTATGATTATGATAACGGTGTAGGCTTAACTTAGCGATTAAATATAATGTAAACTGGATGATAGGGGGGGAAAGCAAAAACCCAAAATCGTATGGGGAAAGGTATGATTTTGTCCCTTTTCTAAAAAAAATATGGTGGGACAAGTGCCCCCACCAAATCACGCCTATGACCATAATCCCAGAGAAATGAATGAAAAAAGTAGACTTAATCAAGCAATAACTCAACATAATATGCCAGTTTATATGCTTCACCATGTACATGCGATCTAAACGGTCACATGAGAAGGAAGAAAATATTAGGAAATTCCTTAATGCTTAATATCGTTAACCCAAATTTTTTGCTTTACATTATAGCTTTTTGAGCAAAATCCGCTCCTTTTCCTAAAACAAACTGCTCCATGGGTGCCCATATGAGTACTTCTAGTGGATTTGCTAATACAGAAGTCTTCAACCCGCCGACATGTTTTTTGCGGTCTGCTGGCTCATGAAAAAATACAAATTGTTTCACACAAAAATACACTCTTGCTCCCTGTGAATCTTAAGTCTATGTATTGTATTTTATTCTGTTCACATTTAGTTATAAATATTTTAAAATGCTAGAGAACTAAAATAACTCGCGGTCTTCCCTCAATCATGTTTTACTTTAATCAGTGGCACACAAAGATTATTCCCAAGGGGGGGGCGTCCTAGTGGTGCAAGGAATTTTTGGTGGAAATAAAGGGCCAGTCTCCATATCAACTACGATTGTCTTTTTGTGTACTTTTATCATTATTAAATTACTAATAATTCTACAGTGCAAGATACTTAAATAATTAAAAATAGTAGTAGATTTTGTTTATACAATTTTACAATGGCCAGCCCTTGTCTTCCACAAAAAAATTACCGTTTTGATAATAGGTTGAAGAATAACCCTATTCTGCAAAACTTGCTTTTGCTTGCCCTCTGTCCACTAAATGATCTACAGAAGCCTTTTTTCCCCTTTTGTGGACTTTAAAAACTCATTAAAGTTTTGTGAACTGAATCCTTATGATAGAGAAAAGTTCTAATGTTAGCTGAACTTCTCCAAGGTCTTCTTCCAATTATTAAACTCTTTTGAAATAAGTTGATGTGTGGCTTGTGTCGATCTTAAACCGATTTCATGGGGTGAAAAGAGAAAACACAAAATTTGCTATAGGCACTGTCTTCTATCTTTGGGTAAGATAGATAGTTACCATTAATTAGTTCAAATGACCAGAAGTTATGTCCATGGTAAGATTTTCCTTGACTTTACGCAGAACTAGTGACGGTCATGGGAGAAATTTCAATTTGCATATGGTTATCAGAGACTTTTTATGATGGTTACCTTATCTTTATCACTGAGGATAGATTTCTTGATATAATTAAAAACATCTGCAATCAGGATTTCCATTCCAACAGTTTTGTCTACCTTTACATATTGGAAAGCGTTTGAAGACAGCGCCTGGACACTATTATTGCTTGCCTCAACAGTAGTCTCATCAGTGTGACAAGGGTTTAGAGAAATGTCTTTGTGTTCGTCACCATTGGCGCTGACAGCATAGAAATATTGGAGAGGACAATATGCCAGTAGAAGGCATTTTGTTTGAAATTGAAGGGGGATATGGAACCCTAACACCAACATTGGAGGGATGGATTCCCCCCCTGTTAATGGTGCCCCCGATCGTCACTAATTTCAATTTTGCTAATTTTTAAAAAAAATTTCAATGTCTGTTGGTGGAGTAATTTTTCACTTTGGTACCTGAGGGGGGTCGGGCCCCTTTTGCTCCCTAGGTGGGTGTGCCAGTGACTAATATTTTTGTGTGTGCATGGATATTAAAGGTAGTTTTATTGATTTGCAGTGCAACAGTGATTTTAAAACAAAATTCAACTTACCACTCAATGAATTCTATTCTAAATATATCGATAAGAACATCTTCCCAACCATCCGACTGCATGCTCTGAAAACGGTATCACTATTCGTGAGAACTTACGTCTGCGAACAACTCTTTTCAAAAATGAAGTTAGTAAAATCAAAAATTAAGACCAGTATAACCAATGTCCAACTTAAAAATGCCCTCAGGATTGCAATGTTAAAAATAAGACCTGACAGGCTTGTTAAAAATAAACAGTGCTAAAAATCTCACTAAAAGGTTTGATTTCGCTTTATATATTTTAATATATAAAGAAAAATCAAACCTTTTAGTAATTTTTAGCACTGTTTATTTTTAACAAAAGTTTTTGCTTCCATGCATATTTATTTTATGTTATATATATTTATATTCAGTTTCAGCGCTGAGTCTAGAAAATGTTGTGTTTTGGGGGCAAAATAATATAGAGATTAAAAAGGGGGCAACAAAAGCAAATTCAGGGGCCCCCTACACCTCCCTGGATCTGTCTTTACCTAGTCCTGATATTGCCAATAGAGTAGCATAGGTGTAGGCAGGAAGTTCATAAGGGAGGGATTATAGGCTTAATGGGAGGGGTTACAGAGCTACAACTCATATATTCCTATGTTAAATATACAAAATTTCATTGCAATGGGGGGTTACAACCCCCAAAACCACCCCCTGGCTACGCCTATGTACAGCAGTATAGCCCGCGAGACAACAAGAATAAGAAAAATTGGCCCTTGAACTGAAAAAGGACCCTGTGCTAAATAGGATGGGGAAAAGCTGATGTTCGCAAAGGTTTCTGTTTTATGTTGTTAGGAGAGAGAGGAATTATGATTATATTATGAATGACCGATAAATTATAATACATATTTTCAATATGTATCCAATATGATTTTTTTTATGTTTAAACTCTTTAAAATTATGTACGCACACAGGAGAAGTAATGACATTTTTAAAAAAAGAAAAAGAAAAATGCATTTTGTAAATTTCAAGACCATAAAATTTCTGATGGAAAAATTTCCCACCCACATCTCTAGTTACATATCTTTACAAAACTTGTAGAAGCTCCAAGAGGCTTACGAAGTATAATCTTTTCAAATATTGCACCCTGAATTTCCCATGAGCAAAAACCAGTAATTGAACTGCCAACTGTGACTACTGACTTTACTTATTTAGCAAACCATGGGCTACATCGAATAGCCAGAATGAGTTGGTACTTACAGGCCATATCTTTACTTACTATCCAGGAAACTGCACTGCCCGATAAAGGAACGGTTCTGACGATGTGCACCTCTTTTTAACCAAACATGCAAGAAGCTAATTTTTCTGCCACTTGAAGAATGAGTGATGCCTATTATGAGTCTTTGCAACTTTGGTAATTTGTGGGCTTACTCTTCACAGGATATTTTAAATCACATTTTATTTACTTCTCCACAAGAAAAATGTTTAACTATAATTTTTTTTCCACTCTAAGTCCTCTAAAAGATGTTCAAAATAGTTCAAGGGCTCATTTAATGTTCATGTTGTTTCAGGCATCGTCACACAAAAAAAAAAAAAAGGTTTTATAGAATTCCACGACAGGACCTTAGAGTAAAGAAATCACTGTAAATTTGGTTTTAATAAATTTTCTATCCATGTCAAGATAAACTTTGAATGCTTCACGGTATCTGTGTTTATATATATATTTAAATCACTCAATTGTTCAACACTTGACGTTTTTTAGTTACTGTTAAATCTACCTGTTCACTAACATGGGATGATGACGACGATATAACATCTGCAGTTGTAGGTATAAAAGCAATCCTTAACTGACTCCGAAATTCCTTAATTGTCCATTTATCCACGATTCAAGGCATTTTAAAAGCACCTTTACTTAACATCGAACAACACTGAAAGCTAAAAATAAGTTTAAGAACAGCAAGTGAAATGAATCACGGCAAATATATAGAGCAGTAAGAATGCATATTCACTCCTTTAAAATGGATGACAAATTATTCGAACAGTTTCAGCTCTCAAATGGCGAAAGGGAGAGAAAGAAAAGATAGACAAATAATTAGTCATGACCTTTATATAGTCATTCCATGACAAATCAAAGCAGTTTGGAATCAAAATCTCCCTTGACCTCTTGGATTTTGATGAAACTTAGTGTATCAAGTGCCTTTACATAGTTGTGAATGAAAATCATAAAAAATATTTTATTTTTGTGATCCATTCGAAAGTTATTAAGTATTAATTATTTCCATGTTTATTAAAAATTACGACCTCCTGAAATAGTTAACTACCGTTTCCTCTGGAACCGGAGGAAGTACAAATCTGGGTAATACCTTACTTTAAAGCTCTTTTGACAGGCTTAAATTTGACATATAACATGACAGCGGTTACAATAAAATTAAAAAAAAAAATTTAAAAATTGAAATTGTGGTAGCTGGAAACTCGAGACCCTTAGTCATTTGTTTAGTCCCGGAAATGTTTAGTGACTTCTGTAATCCTTTTCTGTTCACCTTTTGGTAGAGTAAATTTGGCCAGTTGGTGTGAAGGGAAAGAAAAAGAAGGAGAAGGTCCTGCTGGATTGAAAAACGTAACTTTCACTTTGTTTTCATTTTTATTTTCCCCTAAAATATAGCTCAACCACCATCTGTTGTTGTATATACAAGTGACATACCCATTCCATTCATTAACGTCTAATTTCTCTCCTTGAGGGATAACGGGATAGCTAGTTGATGGGGGCAAATGAAAATGCCTTAGCATAAATTTTTGTTCCACACTGTGAGGAAGTGAAAGCATGGAGCTTTTGAGTTCCTGGAATTGCCATGATCTGACTAGACCGAGCTACTTCTCATGATAAAGGCCCATGCAATGGGGTACGGGGGGTATTGTTAAAGGTGGGGGGCAGCAAAGGCATGTCCACAAAAGCCATATCAAAATCAGATTATAACCCCTTTTCAGCTTTATGAATGGACAGAACTTTACCTTTCTAGGACAATGGAATTTATTTATGTTACACAAAAAGAATACATTAAAAAATGAACAACAGCTGACACACACACACACACATTGGTTCAGTCCGGTTATGGCAATTCCAAGAACTCAAAAGCTTCATACTTGCACTCCCTCACAGTATGGAAAGGGAGTTTATACTAAGGCATTTTTATTTGCCCAATCAACTAGCTATCCGGTTATCCCTCAAGGAGAGAAATTAGATGTTAATGAATTGAATGGGTATGTCACTTGTATATGCATTGACAGATGGTGGTTGAACTATATTTTGGGGGAAAATGAAAACAAAGTGAAAGTTAGATTTCTCCATCCATTAGGACTACCTTTTTCTTCACACCAACTGGCCAAACTTACACGCTACCAAAAGGTGAACAGAAAAAGATTGTAGAAGTCACTAAATATTTCCTGGACTAAACAAAAGACTAAGTGCCCCGAGTTTCCAGCCACCACATCAGCATATTGCCCCCCCCCCAAAACAAAACATGCATGTTCACTTTTTAGGGTAAGCTAATGAAACAAATGTCATTTTCTTATAAATTGAATTAATTTTCTTAGTTATGATATGCTTACAATATACTTAGTTATATTAAGTATTAGCATAATTTCTAAAACTACTGATAAGTCAGCTAGATTTGCTGAAAACTAGACTTCTATGAAAACTAAATTGGATATGCTAGATATTTCCCATATATGTGAAACTTGTACTCTCCATATCAACTGATTCCATTACAATCCCAAAATGAAACTTTGGGAGGTGTAAGAGGGTAGCACAAAGTAATTTTGTGAATTTTTTCAAAATTTTAAAATTGTCATTTTTTGAAAAAATTAAATTTTAAAATTTAATTTAATTTTTTTTATTGTAACCTGTGTCATGTTATATGTCAAATTAAAGCCTGTAAAAGAGCTTTAAAATGAGATATTACCCAGGTTTGTACCTCCTCTGGTTCCAGAGAAAATGATAGTTAACTATTTCAGGAGGTCGTAATTTTTCATAAAAATTGAAATAATAATAACTTTCGAACAGAAAACACACACAAAAAAAACCAAACCACTTTTATGATTACCATCCTTAACTATGTAAAGGTACTTGATACAGCTACAGCAAGTTTCATCAAAATCTAAGAACGCCAGTCAGAATCGATGTGTTGATTTGACATGGAATGACTATAGCGCTATGCTTCTTTTTCACTTGGTTTCCAAAAATGAATCAGCAGTAATGTTGACTTCATTACTAGATCCAGAAACTTTCAAGTGTTCTCACAGCAACCTCCAAAAATTTCACCATGTGCCACACATTGAGAAACCCTGATCTATGCATTGATCTGTGAATATAATACGATCAAACTTAAAAACAAAAAAATGGTATATGGGTCTCTCCACGTCAAGTGATTCAATGGAAAAATCTCACCCTCTTGGATTTTTTTCAAATTTGGCTTATTAGATGTTCTGTCAGAGATAGTATAAAATTCAAATTTTTAGATTTTTAACTGCAGTATTTTTTAAATTATAGGCCTCTGAAATCCAGAAAAAAGCACGATTTTCTGTTTACGTGCAGTTACAAAAACTATTACTAATCAAGCTAGAAATGAGATAGATGAAATAAAAATAATGTTGTAGATTATAAGCTTTCATATGATATCCAACATGAGTAGTTTTGAGCGGTTTGGGATTTCAAGTTCGTGCCATGAACTCTTTGACCTTGAATTTCTCAAAAAGTGCTATTTTTAAAATTATGAAAAAATCATACATAAACTTGCCTATCTTAGCATCATTTCTGAGAAGTTTCATCTTGGGACAGGAATTGGATCATATTTTGATCATTTTTTAAGAAAAATTATGCCCAGGAAAAACTATCTGCACAAATGGAAATTTTCAATTTTAATCCGCACTTATTACTTCGGCAAAAACAGCTATTTTTAGAAGAAACAGTGCTATCATATTATTATGCAAAAATAGATGAAAAACTTTACTTAGCTCAGGGTGTGGGAAGGGGGATGGATAAGGGCAAGATAGGTGTGTCTTAAGAAAATTACATCCTCAAACATTAACATGAGAATTTATGGAAAACTGTACCTTTTTACAAGTTTATGCTGATTAATTCCCTTTTTTTTCTCTCTATGCACCTTTTTACAAGTTGCTGCTGATTCATTCCCTTTTTTTTCTCTCTACGTTATTAACTTTAACGATGCCCTGCAAGGTAACTCTTACGAGCTGTGGTTGTCAAGTCCATGTCTTCTTTACAAATGTAATAAGTGTGGCCAGTGGGACATATGGGTTCAACTACAGACAGAATTTGGAAAACATGCACTGCAAGTTTATCTTCAAAGTCAAGCGGGTACGTAAAGGATGGAGTAGAACCTCCACAATGCAGAAACTTCACGTTCACCATTGCAGTTGTTTCATCCTTTTCCAAAATTATACCAAGCCACCATTGATTGTCATACTTACATGTTACATATCCTTTCACATCTGCTATTGTAAGAGACTTCTTTAAAATTTCTCCTATCAAAGAGAGCTTGTAGGACTGCTTACCTTTTGAGTATACTTTTGTCAGTGTCTCTTTAGATGACACATTGTGGAAATTGTGGAATTTCCGGGTGCTAAGTATTGGCTTTGCAACCAGAAATCGTTTTTCTAGAACTTTCTGTTTGTCTTCATGTTGTTGTTTAAAAAAAAAAAAAGAAGAGAGAGAGAATTTCATAGAGTAAGTGTTAACTTGACACCATTTAAATAACTGTAATTATGTCATAATTTGGTCATCATAACGTCATTGTAAACTTGCCCTTGCTGCAAGTCTTTTCACGGTCCCTCCCAGACCATCATATAAACCTTTATCATGTGACGTTGCATAAAAATACCACTCAACTTCTATACCAGGGGTGGGCATGTACGAGGTCAATGAGAGCCGCATGCCAATGTACCATATATTATAAAGAGCCACAATCATAGTTACATAGTATTAAATACACAAATTTAATTAATATGGTTACATATTGTACCAAAGTCTTAAGTGCTATGTAAAATATACATATAAGAAAATATAATTAAGAGAAAGAAAATACAAAATAATTATTTCAAAATAATAACTCCTAGAAGGATATATCACAACGTGATTACCTACAACTTTAACTCTTCATTAACCGATTCACTTTAGTCAATTTAACACGATTTGTAAAGAAGTTCTAAACAAAATGATGATTTAAATTTCTGACGGGAGACGCACTTAATTTAACGAAGAGCCGCCGCATGTGGATTTTAGATATGAGCAAAGTTTTATTTGAAATAAATGTACGGTAATCATGTTACACTTAAGGTGTTTAAAGATACAAATTAATTAATAATTAATTAAACAAATTAATCAATACTTAATTTTTAAAACATCAGAATCTTTGTAGTGGACTGGTAATGGGAAAATTGTAGCCTGGTCATTGTTCCAACAAAAAAACTGGACCTCATCTTGCAAAACGAAGGCATAATTTTCAAAAAAGTCAAAGGGTATCACAGCCTCATTTTCTCTAACGTTCTCCTTGAAATAATTGTAGTACTCGGACTGTCTTTAGGCTAAAAAGAATGTCTCTTCAGAAGTAGCAACTGTTCACACAATGACTCCAAAAAACTCATCGGTAATTTTGGTGAAAGTTTCAAAATTATATCTCTCAACGGATACCCATTGCTTGTATGTTATACAATCTATCATCTCTTCTTCCAACTTTACACCTAATTCTTGTTTCAGATGTTCAACACCAGAAAATGAAGGACATTCATTAAGGTCACAAGCTGTACTTTGATCACTACATATTATCTTCATTAAACAGGATTTATAGTCACTTACTGCTGTATCAGCACTAAGTGTTATATTTTTCAGTTCAGCCACTTGTACCATAAGTTTCACATTTTGACGTGTTGTACGAACACACAGGGAGTGAGTACCACTTCCTCCAGCTAACACATGGTGCTTGAGTTGCAGTTCAGCAAATTTAGAAAACCTTATCTTTTCAGTAGGATGGTTTTCTTTAAACAACTCATAAAATTCCTTTCAATTTCCTAAAACCAGTTTTTTTAAAAAAAAAAAAGATCAAAGTATGATCCCATTCCCATCCCAGGATAAAACTTTCTAGAAATGATGCTAAGATATGAAAGTTCGTATAATTTTTTTCAAAATTTTAAAAATACCGCTTTTTGAGAAATTCAAGATCAAAGAATTCATGTCATGATCTTGAAATCCCAAACTGCCCAAAACTAGTCATGTTGGATATAATATGAAAGCTTATAAAACAATCTATATATATATCAGTGGCGGCTTGTGGCAATATATAAGGTGTGTGCATGAAGGCTAATTCACCAAAACGCATCAATTTACTGCCTATACTCGTCAAGAAACTGGTTTTTAGCTCATTAGGTAAGTAAGAAAGAAATTTAAGGTAACTTTAGGTTTTGGTGAATTGGCTTCATGCACATACCCTAAAATCTCGCCAAGAGCCGTCACTGATATACATATAACGTGGTTTTTATTTCATCCATCTATCTTATTCCTAGCTTGAGTAATAATAGTTTTTGTAATTGCACGTAAGCAGAAAATCATGCTTTTTTTCAGGAATTCAGAGGCTTGTAACTTACAAATTACTGCAGTTAAAAATCTAAAAATTTGGGTTTTTTACTATCACTGGTAGTACATCAAATGAGCCAAATTTGGAAAATACCCAAGAGGGTGAGGTTCAAAAGTGCTAGAATTTGGTTCACTTGACATGGAATGACCAACATGGAGCCTGTACATGGTATAAATGTAATCGTTTCACAAATTTTCTTCTCTGGGGAAAAAAAAAATGACTCTTTGAACATCTTTCTAAAACACTTTATGCACAAATGCTTTTTTTTTTATATGGAAATTATAACAAGTACCATTTTTATTTACAAAAAAGAAAGAGTGAGACAAGTTCTTAGAATTTTTTTTTTTTTCCTTTTTTCCATAATTTCTTGTTCTTGATGCTGAACAACATTTAAGTTGGGACTGGGGACTTATCATGACCTCATCACTATAATACGTTTACACATAATCAAGTTCACTGGGGATGCAACTCTTTTCAAAAGGCGTGACTTTAGCTCCTCCTATGACAGGAAAACGTTACATTCAGAGGCCATAGAAAAATTGCAAAACAGATTGTAAAAGAAATAACGACTGAAAATTCGTACATTTTCCGTAACTTTCGACATAGCTTCCGCAATGACTGAAAACTTGTCATTTTCCATAATTATTACGGACAATCCGTAATAGTTGGCAGCTACGCATATTTCCCCCGACCCACTCAAACAGCAAACCGACTAATGAGAATGTGATCCAATCTGGTCCTAGATTATTTAACAGTGAGGTTTGAAACATAAATCTTTACACTTAAAATAGTTATAAATAAATGTTTTTAGATCACTTTTAAAACATATGAAATAATATAAATGAAATAAAGTGATCAACTATAAAACACGTCTTATCTCCATGCTGGAATAGAATATATGTATACACCAATCACTGATAAAATATGACTACTTAACAGAACTAGATAATACTGATACAATTTTTTTTGTACAAATTTGAGGATAATTATCTTCACATTCGTATCTCAGAACCTGGTTGTGAGAATCAGTGTACATTTGAACTGAATAAATAAACATTATCATAAAAAATCACCCTTTACGAATACACAAACTTGTAACAAGACCACATAAAAAACAAGAACATTTGCCAAAAGCTATTGTCCTGTGCTTCAACGTCCCACTATAGTTTCAACAAAAGTGAAGAATTCCAAATTCTAGAAGTTGTATCCGGTTTCAAAAACACCATTAACATCTTACCTGTATCTGCCTTCAATGAGGCTGGATCGAAAGCTTGAAACGCCGTAATTCTGAAAACCGCAAAGCTCCCTAAAAATACAAAGCCAGACACTATTGCAGCAACCATCACCGCCACAATTGCACTATGGCACTTGAGACATCTGTGAAGGCAATTTCCGCACTTTTTGATGTTTTCTTACCTTTGATATTAGTTCATCGTGATTGGCCAGGTGAGCTCTACAGTGTATGCAACTATATGTGCGATGGCAGTTTGGTAGGTAGGCCTGAAAAGTCTTCACCATAGCTACCGCGACAACAGTCCTTCGCTTAAAGTTCTTTAAAATCTCCAGTCTGGCTGGCATCAGAACATTGATTTACTAGTAAGTGGTAGTACCAGGTGATACCTGGTACATGGAGCTGCGATTAAGATTTTGCAACATCGAATAGGAGCCTCATAATCAGGTGGCAACACCTACAGAAAATAACACAGCATTTAACACACAGTTCTTCAAACCATCATATTTATTAAGTATTGATTATACAGTGCTTACAATAATGCAAAGCACATGCTAGAAGAAAAACATACAATTTAAAAAGTTACGAGTAAATAGGCAGGGTCTCTGAAAAATAAACTTAACCCTACGAGCCATGAAAAAAATGCAATTGTCCACAGTATGGTGATGGGGGGGGGTGAGCTGGAAACTTACAATTTAAAATCTACCCATTGCAATACCTTGCCTGCAAAGAATGAGTTCAAGAGCCCTACAAAGAGGAATCCCAGATTAACGGAAGAGAACATGAATCTCAAACAAATTAAAAAATTCAGTTAAAATTCAGCTTTATAAAAACATTATTCAATTACATTTAGCAACACTGCCCAGCCATACAAATTAATTCAGCAACTATTAATCGTAATCCCTTTAAAAGAGCCTATTCTCAGATATAGAAGTTTTGACCAAATGTTTTGCAGCACTATTTCGAAGCATCCAGTAACAGGAAAAATCACAGAGTAGAGGTTGTGATCAATAGACTACAGGCACGCTTCTCTCATTTTTATCTCTTGATGGGGAGAGGGCTACGGGAGCATTTGAGTATTACGTAAGCAATATTTTGGCCATTTTATACCCCCCAAAGGTGCTTTTGTAATACTTGAACAATCCCTATCCTATGTGAAATAGCTGCAAAATGACTTTTTTTATTTTTTATGTTTTATCTGTTTGCAAAAATTCTGATCAGCAGTGTTTGCCTGCTGTTAAACAAAATGGCTTCAACTTGCGGAATATTTTATGCAAGTCTTTTGATCACATTTTAAAAGTTTTGTTCAATATTGATTTGTACAAAATCATCTAATTTATAACATTCTTTTTTACAAACTTTAATTTGTATGTGTTTCCGTATTATAAACTATACTATAATTTTTGCCACCCACGTATTAATTACAGCTCAAACTAGAGCTTATTAATTTTGGAGAAAAAGAGACGCTTTCCCCATCCTGGACCCTGGTTCGAATCCAGGATGGGGAAAGCGTCTCTTTTTCTCCAAAATTACATAAGCTCTAGTTTGAGCTGTAATTAATACGTGGGTGGCAAAAATTATAGTATAATAAATTCCCCCACGAAAACTCACAAAAATCTCGCCCCGGAGGCTTTCTTGTGTTGACCATATTTGGCAATTGTGTTATCCCTGCGGAGGGTAATAATACCTTAACATTATAAACTATATATTTTTTCGCCTTGTTTGGTGTAGTACGACCCCTGCTATCCTTGTACCATAAATTTTCAGCTATTTTCCAGTAATTTTGGAACAGATGTCAACTTAAGACAATGATTGTGTGGGGGAGGCAACGTTGACCTTGAATACCAAGAGGTTGGAAGGTATAACCAAATCGCATATTACAACATCTTTGATTACAAATTTGAAATCAAAAACTATTTTTAACTTACACATACAGTAGAACCTGCCTAAAGTGACCACCTTTGGGACTGGACTGCAATGGTCACCATAGACAGGTGATCGCCAAACACGACAGACTTTAATATGGGCATAGCTATGTCTCTATCAGTTCACTTTTGTAAAAAGTGGTCACCTGATTCAGGTCGTCAATTTATCATCAAGTGGTCACTTTACAAAATCCCACTTCATTAATGAAGTAAGTACAACAGGTCATTTCGGTTACATAAAGTTACGATACGAAGGATACTACCATTACATTTTAAGAGAAAAAAATCCTGATGGAGTCTTTTTAACTGAAGCATAAACGATGAAATAACCAACCTTCCCAGAACTTGAAACAGGAGAATTTGCAAGAACTCTTATCCCTTTCACAATAAATATAATCAATTCATAAACATCAATCAACTCGATGTACAAACGACACACTCGTCTGTTTCGCATGCCATGCTTTTAAATGGAGAAATTCTTTTACAGCACTTAATAAGAACAAAGACAAAAAACATCTTCATAGACAGAACAGCTTTTACAATCACATAAATCGGCCACATACAATCAATGGTATGCTGCCGTCAAAGAATCCCTTTTCAAGATAATAAATTACATCGACAACTATGTCTTTAATGCACACACAAAGCATTTTACAATAAAAATTGACATAAATACTGCAAAATTAAGTGAACAATAGACAATATATTCGGGATGGGGATGCTAATTTTTTGTGCCAATATCCAAGTAAAGCACATTCTGAAAGTAACTACCAATGGAAGTTTTTATAGTGAATTTTGTAAAGCTTGTTACACTAAACGTTAAGTGATTATACACGTTCATTAAACTTTAAGTAAATTCAACGGCAAATATTTTTATTATATGCTTATTACACTTGCACACATTACCTATACGGACTATTTCCAAAGTCCAAAATCATAAATTCCGAAACACATTCAGTGAGCGACTAAATATAACAAAAATTTTCATTGGTTTCAAGTAGTAGCGATGGAGACTGCAAAGTGTTTTTAAAAATGGAAAGAATTGGAATTGAAACAAATTTACAATTGAGTTAATGATTCATTTGTCCTTAAACTTAAGAATCGAGATGTTCAATTCCAATCGAGAGTCAGTTCAACCACATTGCGCACGTGAGTGAACATAGCTGAACCATTGTAGCTCACTTCAATCATGTACATAAGGAAATTGTTAATTTTGTGAGCAGATAAATCTAGCCACGTTTTCTGACATATAAGCAAAAGGGTTATAGTATTTGTTTATAGAATCGTTACATATAGGTTTTAGGGAGTCGAGAGTAGAACACCGATTTAACGAAATCCAAACAACCTGCACATATTTTATTTATACCAGTATTTACATTTTGTTCATTTATACATTTATGTTATATATATACATATATTAAAAAATTAAACTGCTACTGCAAAGACACAAAAGATTTTGACTTGTCACAATCCTTGCAATTTTGTGTGTATGTGTGTGTGTATATATATATAATGTCCCACAGCTGTTCTCTGCCAAGAATATAGGCACTCAACCGAATGTTGTTCAAAGCATAATCGGTGGCGATCATGCCATAAAAGG
>QLNU02015270.1:83666562-83697955 GCA_006491805.2 Dysdera silvatica
AAATTCCATTGCCTTTCCGCTCAGATAAGAAGTAAGAAGAAAGTTCAACTTTAGTATTGTGGTGAAATTTTTCAGATGAGAGAATAATAAAATTATTAAAATTATCATTAAAATTATCAAAACCCTTAAGATATTCATTGACTCATGAAAGTCATCCTTTTTATGCATTTATATGCATAAACGCTAAAATATGCAATTGCATATAATCTGGGCTCGAATAATAAATTATGTTTGTTAAGCTATTAAAGTTCCGTTTGGGGCCCTTTAAGGCCCCGGGTCTCACAGGCATTTTCCCCCTTTGCCCCCCCCCTCCCCGTCCCCAGTCTTACTTCATACTTCGACCTTTGTATAAAGACATTCATGATTAAGAAGAGAAAATTTAAAGAGAAATGATAATGGTAAGTTTGATCATGTCCATCGAGTCGTTAAGCACGATTTCGTGAGATGGTACATTTAAGATATTATTATTCGCTTGTTTTACCATTTGTCAAATGGCGAACAAAGGACTATTTATCATAGATTGGGTTAATAGATCTATCTCCTGTTTACAGCCGTGTCTCCACCCTTCGTCAACAATTGGTTAACACAAAGAACAAATTTTCAAGAGAGAGAGAGAGAGTTTTAGGCAAGACAGGGAGTTGGGAAAGGTGGCCGCTGAAGGATGTTCTGGAATCCCAGACAGGACAAAATTTCAAGAGACCAGAATATCCATGGCATCTACTAGAGATCGACCGATAGATCGGCTTCTCGATCAATCGGAACCGATTTATTCATGTTTACATAAATCGGCATCAGTGACCGATTGAAAAACTGAAAATCATCGGTCAATCAGTCGATTGTATTAGCCACCGGCTGATGTATTGACCGATGTTACATTTTTTTTTCCCCCTTGATAAAAATCCGGGAAATAGATGCCGATTTTCGGCTTTACCGCCGCCGACTTCTTAGCTTCTATCCGCAAGCGCCTTTTATGTTTTTGTAAACATATCGAATGGTGCCATTTTCGCGTTTTAAACTTTTTCTGTACGGCCTACTAGGATAGAATTTTGCTATTTGTGGGACCTATTTTTCTTTACATCCAAAATTGTCTGAGCAGTGGTGAATTTGGTTTCGGGCGCCGCTCTTCGGTATGTGAATGAGCGCCGGATTTCGCCATTTCTTTGTCTCATGTCTTTGTGATCCTTACTGCGTAGTTTCTATTTTTCGAGTTTTAGTTCATCTAAAAAGATTTTTGTGTGCCTTACGTGCGATGAAGTTGAATTTCGAATACGATTCTAGAGTACTCTGAAGGGAATTTCCCACTTTAGTTTCTGTTTGAAGTTCACAGTACGTAAAAAGAAGCTTTGTTCATTAAGTTAGCTTTTTATTAATATAATTATAATAATAATGCATTACAATTATTCGTATTTTGATTCATTTTCATGTCATATTTTCAATTTAACTTCATTATCTTACCTTTACCTACAGCGTTCAGACAAGTGAAGGACTTTATTTTGTAATGCTAAACCCTGGTAAATCTTTTTATCGTTGTATTATGTCCAAAATACTTTTAAGAGCCGCTAAAATCTTCTTTGTCCAGTGCCGCAAACACCCGTAAGCACGACCCTGGTGCTATAGTTGTATATGTGTATAATGTTATCTATGTATGCTGCTTAAGACATATATTACCTAAGTAACATATGTAATTTCGTCGGCCCAACACTAAACCCACCAATATACATATATATAATTTTGAGAAAAAAGGTTTAAATTTTCGCCTGCGAATTTAAAATTTATTTTATGAAGCTATCTACAAGCGAAATAGTTACTATTAATGATGCTTAAATATGTCAATAGCAATGCACAACATCGATTTGTTCGTTTAAAAAAAATAAATCAAAGCAGCATATTTGCTCTTTTGTCTTTGAAAAAAAAGAAAGAACACACGCGTTCGTACTTTCGGCATTGAACACTTCGAAGGTCAAAGCTGTTGCCAAAGCACATGAGTGAAAAACGGTTACATATTCGTGGCTGTATGGATAATTTGTAATTTGCTAGTTAGTTAGTCGATTTTTAATGACGCAAAGACAACCAGGGTTAAACTACTACATCAAACGAGGTACATGCTTTATGACTTGCATTTACTTTGATAGTTTTTAATTTCTTCACGAATGTTACGCGCCTGATAGAGTCTAAAGAGAATCTCAGAGTATGGGGGCATGTCGGTGGCCGTCGCCCTCATCATCAATCAATCAATATTTATTCAATCAACCTAAAGTTATTCTATATATTTCAATGCTACTTTAGTAACCTTCGATCCCTTGTGAAATATCGGTTAATGAGAACAGGCGGATTACCGAAATTTGGACAAGCGAGACTCTACTACAAAGTTCATGGACGTCTTGATATACCATAGGCGTGCGCAGGAAGTTCATAAGGGGGGGTTATAGGCTCAATAGGGGAGTACAGAGCTCAACTCATATATTCCTATGTTAAATACACAAAAATCCATTGCAATTGGGGGGTCACAACCCCATCAACACCCTGCATACGCCAGTGTAATATACCACCTCAAAAAGGTACAGGGTTGTTCAAATTTGGGAAACACTACGTTTATTTGTTTGGATTTTTATAGAATAAGAGCATCTGGACTATACTGCGCCAAAAACACTACTTTAAATTATAGCCAAACTTTCTATTAATTATCATAAATGCTACATATTCTGTAGCTACACTTAAAAAAAAAAAAAAGCAGTAGAGGCGCCAGGTTGTAAATGCAGTTGTTTTTGTTACTGTCATCTTCTACTCTCTCTCTCTCGCCTTTGTATTTCTAGAACGCTCTCTGAATATCTCGTTCCATTGGTCATTTGGTAAAGACTTGCAGGCAACGCTAATATCACCCGAGCGTTAAGTTGACCACAGATTTCAGGTTAAAAGAGCCATTGAAGAGGTAGCTCTTCAGGTCAGCAAACCCTGATTGAATCATTACAGGAACTATTTCAAACCCTGTTTTGATTCAAATTTAGATTAGTTTAATAGATGCTGGTTTTACATGTGACCAGCACAATGGCCAAGATAAAGGCTTTAGGTGGAGGGTATAGGGGGAAACTGGGTTCTTCGTCACGAGATATGACAAGAAGCAGGATGCATTTTAACAACGCTGCTAAAAGATTCATGACTCAAAAACGAAGCCTTATAGTCCAAATTAGCCCATTTTCATTTTCTTTGTCTCTGGGCGAAGCTTGACACGATGGAAAGTGGCCATCTTGTCCGTAATGGCTTCTCAGATCAAGATTACCGTTTGGGAAAGTCAAGACTTCTTGCTTGACCGAATTCAACCTAGCGTCATGCTTTTAATGTGAAGTAAGAACTATAATGGAACTTCTGCTAGGCGGATACCACGGCCACAAAGTTTGACAGATGATTGGATGAGGCGGGCGCGGAATAACAAGGCGACGCTACTGATTCTGGGAATACAGCGCTGCCACCTTCGGCGGCCACCCTTCCCAATAATCTCCTTGCACAAACCACCACCAACGCTACTAATTTCATGGTTTTAAATTCCATCCATAAGGGAACGATTACGATTTAATGGAATGTAATTGCGACATATATCAATGACGATGGGGATGAAAAACATAGCCCGGATGGATCTTTCCGCAATTCTTATGTTTTCATATTTATAAAATACTGTATATCAAATACTGAGCTATGGGAAGAGGAGTTTTGGAGCATTTTTACACTTGAGTAGCGCCATCTTAGAATTAGTATTTCCATTATATCCTTGTCGGTTTGGTATCGTATAATTTTTTGTATGCTGTCTTTATTATTGTTTGCATGGCTCTTACATCGCAAATGAATTTGATTTACCATATCATGGACTAACTAAATTTGTTTGAGTTCTTTCTTTGATTGTACGTACTGAAAAATATGCACGTTCCTCCCTCTATGAAGAAATGGGTGAATTGCTCTTTGGGTTCTTATATCGATTATGAGGCCTGAAAACTCTATATATAAGTCGTTTAGGAAAGCTAGTTAAACCTTTCTATACCACTACCTGTCTTCTTTTGTTTTGTCTGCTTAAATCGAATTTATTTTTAATGTTTATGTCCGCATTTTTTAAGATAGGAGATGTTGATATACATATAAGAAGTGTGGAAAGGATAAAAGCACGTCCAATCTCCAATAAAACCCAATATTTTTTAAATCGCGATACTTTTACTAAGATGGAGACTTTTCCGTATAAAAATCGGGAAATTAAATCGCAGAATCCCTTCCTTATAAGAAAACCAACGTGGGCAGTTGTGACATTAATGCCGAGGAATTTTAAAGGAAGAATAAACGCGAGGGAAGCGAGCAGATATAAACGAAATAAGTCCCTACGAAAATAAGTCCCTAAACCGCCCCTGGTAAGAGCAACTATCGAAGGCGCAAAGTAAGTCAAAAGTTTCAGAAACATCGTCTGCCAAAAGCTGATTAAAGTCCTCGGAGACATTGACCTCTGAAATTTCCGGAGAACCCTACGGCCGATAACAGATTGCCAAAGACCTATTTAAGATAGAAAACGAGAGAGGGCAGGAACAAAAGAGCAGACGATTTTCGTTTTCTGGAATTATTCGCCTTTGTTTGGCAACGCTCCATAATCGATGCACTATCTTAATCGTTTTCCGTCAAACTTATGCTCTGTAAATGAATAGGAACTCTTTTGTCTTTTCGTCGCGTTCAATTACTGCTTGATATGAATTAATTGATTCTAACGATAGCTCATTGGCTCAGTTAGCTTCGACGTCTGGAAGTGGGGGGGTTCCCCCCTTTATACTCCATGCATAGGTTCGTAATTTTTGTTTTAAGGGAGGTACTTTTCCTAGAGGCGGGGGGGAGGGCTGAGAAGCCTCTAGCCTCCCTAGTTACGTAAAAAACCTTAGCTACCACGGTAAGCATTTAATAAATGTAGTCAATTCGTTATAATCCAAAATGTTATATAACTGAATCAATAGTGTAGGAACGGGAGGGGCTCAGGGGGGGGGGATCAAGGCCCCCTATTGAATATAAAAACACATTTTCCATAAAGCTGAATTACATAATCATCTTTAAATCCCCCCCCCATTAATTTTGAATTGCTAAGCTGAACTGAATAATCTTTGTTAAAAATGGCCAATGTGCTGGAAAACTAGCCATATAGCTAAAAATAGCAATGTGTTCTAACACTAACTACCCTTTGTTAAAAATGGCCACCATGCTAGGAAACTCGCTACTTTGCTTAAAATGTAGTTATTATGTTAGAGGTCCCATTCATCCCGTTTCTTCCGGGACCGTTCCTCTTTTTGATAAAATGTCCCGGTGTCCCAAATTTGTTCGGAATGTCCCTTTTTTTAAATTTCCTTTAATGGAAAATACATACAGGATTTTATTTGTACATATATGCCTATGTTTTATGTATTTGAGCATTATTTTAATGTTTTATGTACGAAATGTATCTTCTATTAACTCTCTTAACGTAAGAAAGGGCGAACTATATCGCAGTGGCGGAATCATACTGTTCTACAATTTGTCAGTGTGCCAAGTTAGCTTTGCCAGCAAGTATAGTTTGAGTAGTGTATAGTAAGACCACAAAAAATATCTCCTCCATCATATACACTGACGTATGAAGCGGGTGTTGATGGGGATTGTAATCCTCCATTGCCATGAAATTTTGCATTTATACATACGAATATATGGAGTTGTAGCTCTGTAACCCCCCATTGTAAGCCTGTAACCCTCTCCTTATGAACTTTCTGCATACACCAGTGATCATATAGATAATCAGTGCCGCCTGGACGAGCGGGCCAACTGTACCCGTGCTCCAAATACATATTTTTATCATTATAAAAATTTAGGAAATTCGAAAACCAGTGTAAAAAGGGCCCTAAAAAGGTCCTTTTCTCCAGGGGGGCCCCTAAATGGGTTAAGACGAATCTGATGATAAATAATAATTACTACACTATATGCAATCGGGGCTGCAGACAGGCTGGGGCCAGAGGGGGATCAGCCCCCTCTGGTCCTACAAATGTTATCACCCCCACACACACACACACCATCATGGAAAACATATTTGCTCAAAATAAATAATCGCAGAATTTCGTCCTAAATTTTTTGTTTTATAGAAAATTGTACACAATAATGGAAATTGTCCTCTCTTTGATATTAAAAATGTATTCAAAATAGAATTTCATAGTAGATTTTCGGTGCATCATTTTTTTTTTACAGAGGTCTGAGCACAAGGTCTGATACGCAGAAAGTAGGTAAGGTAGGGTTATAGACTCAATGAAAATGCGGGGAGGGGTTACAGAGCTACAACTCACATATTCCTATGTTAAATATACAACATTTGATTGAGGTGGGGGGCTACAGCCCCCATCAACACCCCTCTGCGTACGCCAATGGGCCTGAGTCTTCATCTACTCCATAGTAAAGAGAAGGGAAATTAAAAATTTTCATGTATCCCTATAAATTCTCCATGCAAAATATGTTAAGACATTTATTCATTAATGCTAAACATATTAATCTGATTAGATAGATAGCATCATTAAATATATTAATAAAATACATCAAAACATTAACGAATTCTAAGCCTTCCGTGACTTTCTGAGGCCCGGTACTTTCAGAGCTTCCCCTGTGAAAAAAGTCTAGCTATGTCTTCGTATGCAATTACAAGTCACACGTTAGTATTAATTTAATCATGAAATACTACATAATTCAAATTATAAATTTAATCAAGAAATGATGCATAATTCAAATTATTAATTTAATCATAAAATAGTGCATAATTCAAATTATCAATTTAATCATAAAATAGTGCATAATTCAAATTATCAATTTAATCATAAAATAGTGCATAATTCAAATTATCAATTTAATCATAAAATAGTGCATAATTCAAATTATTAATTTAAAACTTAGTTGAATTTTATGATAAAGGATAGTAAAGTTTATGCGGCGTCAAACGAGGCGGACGCAGAAAGGAGCGGATGGAATGTAATCAAGGCTGGACGCAGGGGGGGGATTCACAGGGGTCATGACCCCCCAAAATATATTTTTTCACTGTAAAAAATTCCAACTTGCATGATAAATGAAGGGTGTTATTCCAATACCATGGCAAATTCTGTCCTTGACCCCCAAAATGAAAGTCTCGCCCCCGAATGTAATATGTTTGTTATCCCCAATGTCGTGGCAACGATTTAGTAATCGGGATTTTTTTGAAATTTATTAACGAATTTGATATAAAAATTTACAAAGGTAAAAAAAAGTTCTATCTATATACTTTATAAATACATTAGAGCATTGTGCATGTTTCTAAGCGCACCTACATACGTACCAAATTACCGATGGCGCTGGGGAAGTTGTAGTTCAAGTCGCAACGCTTAAAACAAAGAATTTTCGCTGTACCCCTCAAAACAAAAATTACAAACCCTTATAATAGGACAAGAATGATGTGATGTATGCGCCTGCTATCCTTCTATTTACATCTCTGTTTCAAAGGAACAATTTGCCGCTGCTCCAAAACCAAACGATGCGAAGGACGACGTTCACCTTCCTCCTTCCTCTGAAGACAAATAAAAAAAAATAAAAAAAGAGGACGAGTTTTTAACTAACACCACCATTACCTTCTTAAAAGGTACGTATGCACGTTTATGTGGTACCGAACATAGGTATATAAATACGTTGGTGTTTCTGGAAGTCAAAAAAATAAATTTTTATTATTTTTTAATAATTATTAAATAAAGTTTTAATAGATTATTTTCAACAATTCAATTTTGATCAATTATTTAGAATATTTATTATCAATTCTTTTGAACATTTTTATCAATCCTTTTAAACATTTTTATCAATCCTTTTAAACATTTTGTTAATTATTTGGGACTTTTTTATCGATTATTTTAAACTTTTTTATCAATTAATTTGAACATTTTTATCAATTAATTTGAACATTTTTTATCGATTAATTTGAACTTTTTTATCAATTAATCTGAACATTTGTAATCAATTTATTTTAACCTTTTTTGTCAATTAATTTAAACATTTTTATTAATTAATTTGAACATTTTTATCAATTAATTTGAATAGTTTTATCAATTAATTTGAACATTTTTATCAATTAATTTGAATTTTTTTAATCAATTATTTTAAATAATTTCTTTATGCGACAATAACCTCAAATGAGTTATTCAATAGTTGTCGATTATTATTAACGTTGGAGGGTATTCGCTAGCAAACTCCAATATGTGATAAAATGAAAATCCAGAAAAAACACTTGTCTTCGATCTGAAGCAACTTAAAAAAAAAAGGGAATTATTACTCGCTAGTTCACTTCATCTAATTAGTTGATGGCCTAATTAAATTATTTAATAATTAACTAATTTGCCTAGGGAAACATGTCCGTCCAAGACTTCTTGTTCGAAGTTTAGGCGCAAACAACAAAAACTTCAAGACGCAGAAAAAAGGAAATTCGTGGAAAAATGTAATTAAAGAATTTCACGTCTTGATGGTGAGGGACGATAATGGATGTCTTTCTGATACTCGGGACTTCGTTTCCGGGGAAGCCCCTATACTACTCCCAATTACAAATAAGTAAGAAAATATTGGTAGAGTAAAACCTCCTTAACGCGAATACCTCTATTTGACGGACACTTTTCCAATTCCCAATCCTAATGCTTATCATCCCGCAACCCTCCCAAAGAGATAATACCTCTGAATAACGGACAGATACTCTATTCCCGAAGTGCCCGCTATTCGGTTTATTATTATTATTACAGTAATAATAATAATAATAATAGAGGGAATATTGATAAGAAGAATGAGGAGAATATTGATAAGAAGAATAAGGAGAATATTGATAAGATGAGGTAATGAAAATCGGAATAAAATTTCTAATTGATAGATTTTCTGAACAAAATGATAATAAAAATGATCGTTCTTTTAAGCGAATGAATTGTCTCATTCAATTTAAAGAATAATTATTCTTTCTTTCTTTCTTTCTTTCTTTCTTTCTTTCATTCACCGCACACCTCTAAAAGAAAGCTACAAACTGAGATTCTCAAATGCCCAAAACATTCTATCTTTTCAACTTTTGCAAACCTTTGCAACAAATGCCGTTCTTTAGAACGATTTAATTTAAGAAATTAAGGGTTCTCACTCTCTCTCTCTCTCTCTCTCTCACACACACACACACACACACACACACGTTTTACATCCGATCCAGATTTCGACGTGTTTTCTAACTTAAAAATGGAGACTACGTGTACGAATAACTTAAGAAAAATATTCTTCCAAGCCCATCAGTATTGCAGGCAATATCACCACTGCATAAACAAACAGGTACAAAATCTTCATTTATAGTTTTCTTTAAACTATACCACCACATAGAAATCTGGACATTTTCTAAGATTTTATTGGAGTAGTATGTTTCAGGAAAAGGAGCTCATTTTGCTCAAGAAGCTATAATGTGAAATACAAAATTTGGGTTAGTGACATTAAGGAATTTCCTAGTATTGTCTTCCTGCTCCTGTGACAATTTAGATCACATGTACTTTGGATGAAGTATATAAACTGGCATATATGATGTTGAGTTATTGCCTGATAAAGTTTACTTTTTACCCTTTTTTGATTCATTTCTATGAGATTATCATCATCTGTTAGAGTTAATTTCACATGCAGCTGCAATAGAAAAATTATCTTTTCGAATCTCAAACAGCAATAAATTTTAAGAGCCACAACAAGTCTTTTACATCTTTATTAATCATCTGATTGTTTATGACCTGAAAAGTTCCTTTATCATCCATATCATTTTCATGATCTTCGAGTAACATGGGTGTTTCTTTAGGAATAATTCCAAGAAATCTACGTGGTTTTTCCACCTTATATTGCCTGGTATTTGTAGCTTCACAGTATTTATGTATTCCTTTAGCCAAGCACCTTGTCTGTAATGATTTCTAAAATATTTCTAAACAGATACCACATGCTTTGCAAAAGACTTAAAAGGAAAAGTGGTTCATTGGCTGTAATACAGCTTAACCGATTGGTTATAAACCACTGTGGCCTTTTTTTACAGACAGTCTGTCAACTGTTTTTGCTTTTTATTTTATAGCCAAAGGTCTAATGAGGTAGAGAGATAAATAATATGAAATAGGCCTAGTTAAATAACATGACCTTCAAAAGATGTTTTTTTTTTACAAACCTTTGATTTACTAGAGTATTTTTTAATCATTTTAATTATTGAAATAATACAGTTTTATAATATACTGAATTGTTGTAATAAAAATATATATATATATTTATAATTTGTCATTTACTAAATAATACAATACTGTTTTCAGTACTTTTATTAGTTTCTGCCAGTTTCTCCCACTTTCTGCCGGTTAAAACTAATTATAACCAGTTTCTGCCACTGGCACGGCAAAAAGTAGTTTCTGCCAGCAGAAAGCCAACCCTTGTTACAACCCCCTGCGTACGCTAGTGACCCCATCCCCTGTTTGAACAATATTATTGGCTTCAAAATAAAATGCCTCGAGAGATTTTTTCCTATCAAAACCCCTTCCTTTTTCGTCAAAAATACTCCTTTTCAAACTATTGCGTACGGTCTGACCTGTAATTATGTTTAGTATAAAAAACGAACACATGTCTATCTGAACTAGAAATCTGCAAAATATGTTCAAATGAATGAATGAATGAATGAATGAATGAATGAAAAGTTTTCATTTTTGGTCAGCGACACTAACGAATATATATATACACTTCATTTTTTTATTATTATTATTTTCACCAACGTACTTTGAATAGACCTTCAATCTGCTTTCAGTCTGCAATCGCAGCGAAGATGTATGTGATCAGTTCGCCCCAGTGCTGTAGCAAAGGGGGAGTTCAGGGGGCTCAAGACCCTCCCGTTGGATATCAGGACGCATTGTTCTATTTAACGCCATAGTTATAAAGGCACTTGCGGCCACTCATAACATTTTCATTGTTATGCCCTTAGTCCGCCCTGACATAATATAATACAAATAACCCGCGACGTAGTGATATTAGTACCATGCTGACCATACGCACGTTTTTAAATTTTTACAAAGTACTGGGTTTTACTACAGTCTTTGATTTTACCATGTTTGGCGCAGTATGGCCCAGATGCTCTTGCGCCATAAAAATTCCGAGCAAACAAACTGATATTAGTGTATGACGCTATCATGACGGTGTAGTCCATGCGAGACATTAACAAAATTCATTTTCTTTATGCACTGAAATTCGTCTATAACGATATTGTCTATAAAATATTTTTCTTCCATCTCGACAAATATTATTCTTATCATTCTCTGTTGTTGTCTTTATAACCATAGGCGTAATCACTAGGGCGGGGGGCCGGAAGAGCCGGGCACCCCAGAAGTTCGACTGACCCCTCTCCCCCAGAAAATTTCCCCACAGTTTCATTTCTTTTTTAATTATGGATAAAAATTAAGGCACGTTAGTGCTAAAGCTCTAGCTGTCCCACTAAAATTTCCTAAAAAGGCAAATGTCAGTTGTGTGTGATTTAAGGATAGTTGTCCTTCTGTTTAAAATTCGAGTTAAATATTCACAAGGTTTGAAGAAAGAATGCTTTATTTTTTAACCTTGGCAAATAAGAGTGTGCTCTTTTCTTTAAATTATCAGGGGAGAATAAGGACTTCAGTCGTAAATTTCTGTTACTTTTAAAAATGGGTTTAAAAATGAAATATTCTTTTAAAAAATTGTGAAAAAATATGCAGAAAAATATTTCAGAAAAATAAAATGAAGTTAAAAAAAAAAGTGGCTTGTGTGCACAAGGGGATTCGAACATGGAACTTGTTGGTCCGAACGGGGTTAAAGCTCGTCCAATGCTACAGATTTCTTAAAAGATGAATGAAAAATTAACTATTGGTTTATGGGAGATAAACCTTTCTTCTTGATTCTAGAATAGTTGCCCCCCATGTATAAAAATAAAGTTAAACATTTATAAGATGTATAAAATATTGCTTTATTTTTTGACGCCGAAAAATGAGATATATTTTCCTTAAATTATTAGGGGGGGACTAAGTACTTTGAAGTCGTGAATTTCGGGTACCCTTCCAAATGGATTTAAACATGAAACATTCTTTTTAAAAATGTGAAAAAATATGAATTGCGTTCAGGACAATACGGTCCACTTAATACAATTTATGGCTTGGAAAACCGATGAAATTTGAAAAAAAAATGTGGCGTGTGCGTACCCGGGGAATAGAACCCGGGACCCGTTGGTCCGGATGGGGTTAAAGATCGCTGCAATGCTGAAGATTTCTTAAAAAGATGAATGAGAAATTAACTCTGGGCTTAAGGGAGACTGTTTTGAGTTCATAGTCTGTAGAAAAATGTGCTTTAATTTATGAATTTGACATAAAAGACCGAGGTTTGACGTCGAATTTCTTAAGACGGGAAAATAGATTTCAAATGTTATGAAGAAAGGCCCTTTTTCAAGATTTAAGGATAGTTGACAGGGACACGAACCCGGGACCTGGTGATCCGAATGGGGTTAAAGATCGCTTCAATGCTAGATATTTCTAAGATGAATAAGCAGTTCTAGTGGTTTAAGGGAGATAGTTTATGGTGCATAGAGTGTACAAAATTATGCTTTAATTTATGCAAATGACACAAAAGGCAGAAGTTTGAACTAAACTTCCTCAGGAAGGAAAAATGGATTTGAAACATCAAAAAAACCCTTTTTCCGAAGATTTAAGACAGTTTCCTCCCGTTTAAAATTCCAGTTAAACATTTACAATGTTTGAAAAAATGCTTTATATTTAACGTTGGCTAATGAGAGAGAGAGAGAGAGAGAGAGAGCTTTTATCTCTAAACTATTAAAGAAGGATAAATAATTAAGTTTTGAATATCAGATACCCTTAAAAATGAATTTTAAATTGAAATGTCCTTCTTAAAAATGTGAAAAAATATGCATTGCATTCAGAAAAATACGATGTAGGCTTATTTAATGCAATTTACGGCTTGAAAAGCTGGTGAAATTTGAAACAAAAAAAGTGAATTGTGTATAAAAAGGGATTCAAACCGGGGCTTTTGTTATCCAAATAGGGTTAAGTAAGTTTTGTTGCAAGGCTCGATATTTCAAAATGAGAAATGAAATATTGACGTAAGGGAGATTGTTTTGGTACGTAGGCTGTAGAAGAATGTTTTTTAATTTATGTATAGCGCGTGGCATAAAAGACAGATTTGACGCGAAATATCATATGACAGAAAAATGGATTTGAAACGTTATTAAGAAAGGCCCATTTTCAAGATTTAGGATAGTTGTCTTTCTGCTTAAAATTTGAGTTGAATATTCACAAAGTTTGAAAATAAATAGACCCACTTTATTTTTTAACATTGGTAGATGAGAGTGAGCGTTTTTCTTTAAATTATTGCGCGAGAATAAGAACTGAAGTTCTGAATTTCACGTACTCATAAGAGTGGATTTAGAAATGAAATACCCTTCTATTATATTTTTTTATTTTAAGTGAAAAAATATGCATTACATTCAGAAAAATACAATCAATTTAATACAATTTACGGCTTGGAAAACGGATGAATTTAAAAAAAAAAAAAAAATTGGCTTGTGCATACACGGGAAATAGAACCCTGGACATGGTGATCCATTTAGGGTTAACCCGCCAGCAGGCGAGCCGATTAGAGGAACACGAGAACGCGCGCGGGGTGCTTTACACCCCATGTAATTATATAACATTATATTATTAAAAACTACCAATTTTACAGGGATCAATAAGTAGATTTTATATATATATATATTTAGTCACTCTATTTCAAAAGATTGTGACTTTGAAGGCAACAGGAAAGAGTTTGGCCAGTTTCAGAAGCAAGGGTGGGCGGTTCTTTTCACAAATTGTAAGTTGTGGGGTGTGAAACACCCCGCGCGCCTGCTCGCGGGTTAAAAATGGCTGCAATGCTAGAAATTTCTTAAAAAGATGAATGAGAAATATACTATTGGTTTAAGCGAGATTGTTTCTGGTATGTACGTTGTATAAAAATGTGCTTTAATTTATGCAAGGTCGGAGAGAGAGAGAGAGAGAGAGAATTTTTCTTGGAATTATTAGGGGAGAATAAGTATTTCGGGAGAGTAAATCCTGAATTTCTGTTACTCTTAAAAATAGATTTAAAAATGAAATACTATTCTTAAAATGTGAACAAATATGCATCGCATTCAGAATAATACGATCTATTTAATGCAATTTACTGCTTGGAAAACCTATAAAATTTGAAGGAAAAAAGTGGCTTGTGCCTACATGGGAAATAGAACACGAGACTTGGTGGTCTGAATGGAGGTAAAAGATCGATGTCATGCTAGAGATTTCTTATACAATAATTTCTGCCACCCACATATATTATAGCTCAAACTAGAGGTTTTTTTATTGTTTTTTTTAAAGGTTTCTTAAAAAGGTGAATTATAAATCAAAGATTGGTTCAAGGGAGATTGTTAATGGCTTGAGTGATGATGTCCAAACTAAAGACACTGAAGGAACATGACTCCAAGATTTAGGTACTCTTAAGAATGATCCATCTCGGCCTTGAGTCAATTATCCAAAGAGTCAGTTGAGAGATAGCGATCCTTTCCAGCTAAATATTATGATACACATACAACTTGCTTAAATATAACATAAATGAAGACACAATCTATTGCGTTATATGCAGGCAATTCTAGATAGGAGGCATACGTGAGCAAAATGAAAAGTTTGCAAATCGTGGATTTTGCAAAGTAAGAAAATTAACTGAGGCTCTTAGAAAACACGAACAGTTATTGTTTATATTCGCTTTACTGAGAAGTTATATCTTATAAGAAGTGTTCGATATCAGGAAATGTATAAGAAAAACTTGTAAAACAATGTGAAGAGGAATTAATGCAAAATGGAGAATATTTGATGAAGCTGATTGGTGTCATTTTGTACCTCGTACGTCAGGGCGTTTTTATGAGGGGCATCGGCTATCCGCTTCCACCCACACCCATGCTTAGAAATAAAATTATATAGGAGGCTAAAACTCAATAGGCTTTTACAACTTATTCTTATATAAAAACAATCATGATTTTCCTCCTAGAAAAATGCCATAGATACGCCCATGTACCTTTGATCATTTTTTTTTCTTTCTGAACATTTAATCAATTAATACAAATGTCAACTTCTGCCATACGCTAGTATGTTAATGAATAGATCATAACTCTACTACGAAAGGGGAAAGTTATGTGTTCCCTCGTATAGTTCAATAAAAAGGTACTTAAAAATTGATTCTTTGAAATTAGGGACGTTTGGAAGCAGCAGGTTTATCGATACGTTTTTTTAGGAATAGGGATTATCAACACGTTTTTGGAAATGTTGATTAGAAAACCGGTAAGCTTTTATGGGGGCCATGAACCCCCCCCCCCAGAAAAATGTCGTAGTTACGCCTATGTGTATAACACTAAAATAGCCTGCGTCTCGCAGCAAAAGATGACATAGGCCCAGTGCCATATTATCATTTTTATGGGACCTAAACTGGAAGGATAGAATGGGCCATTAAAGAATATAGCCTTCGCAATATTCAGGACATTAAAGAATATAGACTTCGCAATATTCAGTGAACAACTCAAGAGCTTTCCTTTGTAGCTCATTGTCTTGAATATTTATGTAATATATTCAGTATTTATTTTTTATATAAATCGAACACTACGCAGATTAAATTAAACAACAATATAAATCAACGTTTATTGGCGTAGTGATACCAGCGCCGATGTTATGGCGTGATTAGATGGTGAAACGTTCGAAAGAAAATAAATATTTCTGCGTTCGGTGGGACCTGAACCCACGACCTTCCACTTGCCGGGCGGATGCTCTACCCACTGAGCTACGAAGGACAATATATAATCTCTTTACGAACGTATATATACTGTTGCCAGTTATTTCGCAGAATGGTGTAGTACATAGACTACTATTTAAACCAAATTGCAAAGAGACGTATTCAGTAAAAAAGATTTCTCGTACATTTGTAAATAAACAAGATTAAAATAACGCTTAAATTTTAATAACAGCAGGCCCGAGCCTATTTGACCTATACCTAAATCCAACACTGTATAGATCGCATTTATAGGTCAACCTCTACTGTATAGGTCGATTGTATAGTTACAGCATAGGTCGACCACTGGTCCAAAATATGTCATGGGCCGCGAGGAAATGAATGCGACCATGCAGTGGCGGATTTATAAAATTGCCGCCCTTAGGCACAGCCTGTACTGCCGCCCCCTCCCTCCTTTACAAAGAAAGGAATATTTGTTAAAGAAAAAAAAAGAAAGAAAGAAAGCGTATCTTAACAGTTGATATCTGTGTAAAAGAGACTTTCATATAATTATTCAAATTAATAAGATACATTTCGAAATTATTACTACCATAGTCTCCGACTTCGTGGATTCGAGGCATTTTTTGAATCCATAATAATTTTAGTATGGATTCCTAGAACCTCTGATATTTTTGCGTGTATTTCGCGTATTTGGGAAAAATACACGTATTTTTTTTTTTTTTACGAACTTTTTCGTTATCAGTTCAAATTTTTCATTGTTCATTCGTTTACTATTAGTATATATAAAAAGCGTGTTAAGCCTGGATTTATAAATGGGTACGCTGGGCAAATGACCAGGGCCCAAAATTTTTAGGGCCCTTTGTCTTTCGATTCTGTAGTTTGTATTTGCAGGCAAGTTAAAGTAATCGCTTATATGTCATCGCTATTGGGGAAACAGGGCAATAATTAAAAGGAACGTTGTTTTTTCAACATTGTTGAGTTTGGACAATTTTATGTTTAAGCACTTAGATGCCATCCCTAGGCCTGTGCTTTGTGTGTCTACTTCGAATTCCGCCATTGCGACCATGAATTAATTATCGATTGTAGTAGAACTACTAATTCCCATAATTCGAAGTCTATGAAACGCGGCGGTTTAGCGCGACCCGTCACCCAACGTCCACGCACGCATAGCGGCAAATTACCACTGACAGAAAACGACCCAAAGAAGCAGGAAAAAAGACAGATTACTGACCTGAGGACAGTAGGGGTCATCGCTATTGTTTGGACTCAGTCGTTGCTATGCTTTGTCGTCAAAACTCGTTCGCGAAGTACAGAATCTCGTTTTCAGCGCAGGAAAAATGACTTTGTGCCACTTTTTAAATCTGCGTCTGAACTTGGTCGAAATATCGCTTTTCATTCATCGACAGAGCATTATATCTGGGTTCAGGGGCACCGAGAGTCAACACGGGGGTCCAGACTCGCTTCGACCAGCGGCCCCATGATCCCTTCTGGGCCGCTTCCCCAACAGCATAGGTCCTTGCCAGCACGGGCACCCGGGATGCAGCCTTTGCTGCCTCCCCTTTTCGTCGGCTCTGCCGGGGATCTTCACACTTGCGGCGTAATCGATTTCTTTACGTCCCTTGCAACAAAGCCAGGGTGTCTACTAAAAATAAGAAACCCAGTTCCTTGACCTTTTCTTGACTATTTTTGCACGTTCCTTGAGCTTCAAAAAGTTTCTCGACTTTTTTTAACGATTGATAAAATAGATATATAAAAAATAGCTGAAAATCGCTAAAAATTGCCACGGTATGAAAAAAATAACTGAAAATAACCAAACCAGTAAAAAATTGATATTATATAAATCGAACACTACGCAGATTAAATCAAACAACAATGTCAATCAATCAACGTTTATTGGCGTAGTGATACCAACGCCGATGGTATGGCGTGATTAGATGGTGAAACGTTCGAAAGAAAATAAATATTTCTGCCTTCGGTGGGACCTGAACCCACGACCTTCCACTTGCCGGGCGGAGGCTCTACCCACTGAGCTACGAAGGACAATATATAATCTCTTTACGAACGTATATATATTGTTGCCAGTTATTTCGCAGAATGGTGTAGTACATAGACTACTATTTAAACCAAATTGCAAAGAGACTGGTATTAAATTGATCGAAATGCACGTTGCAGCATATGTATTTATTTTATATAAATCGAACACTACGCAGATTAAATCAAACAACAATGTCAATCCATCAACGTTTATTGGCGTAGTGATACCAACGCCGATGGTATGGCGTGATTAGATGGTGAAACGTTCGAAAGAAAATAAATATTTCTGCCTTCGGTGGGGCCTGAACCCACGACCTTCCACTGCCGGGCGGAGGCTCTACCACGTAAAAAAGTTACAATATCGTACGAAAATTTCAATTCAACGCACGCGTGTAATTAAAGAAAAACCAGGCATAGCCATGACCTACAACGTTGATTTAGTAACCTTTTCTTGACTTCCTTAACTTTTTTCTTATTTCTTGACTTTTTCTAGACTTCCGTGACTTTCGTCACCAGGTAGACACCCTGGAAACGAAGCCTAATTTCAAGCGACTACATCAGACCTCCGCTATAGGAATCGGTTTTAAAACTGGAAGATATAATGCTAAACCTGGTTGAGAGAAAAGCTTCTAGGAAGTCATCCAACTCCAATGATGGAATTCCAAATTAAAAACTTAGGTGGGGGGAGAAAAAAACCAAAACAACTACGTTGCGAAACATTGTTTGTTTGTTTGGATTTTTTATGGCGCAAGAGCATCTGAGCTATACTGCGTCAGAAACATTGTTACTAATCCTTTAAGTCGAGTTAGACCTTAAAACTTCACAATAAAATAAGAGTATCCAGTGGCAGATTTCTAAGTAGGCACACAAAGCACAGGCCTAGGGGCGGCATCAAAGAGCTTAAAAATAAAATTTTCCAAACTGGACAATGTTGAAAATAATGTTTCTTTTTAATTATTGCCTTGTTCCCCCAACAGCGATGATACAGGCGACTACTTGAACTCTTCTGCAAATAAAAACTACAGAATCGAAAGACAAAGAAGAAAGGGAGATACAAGCTACAGAATCAAAAGACAAAGAAGAAAGGCAAATACAAACTACAGAATCAAAAGGCAAAGAAGAAAGGCAAATACAAACTACAGAATTGAAAGACAAAGAAGAAAGGCAAATACAAACTACAGAATCGAAAGACAAAGAAGAAAAACAGATACAAACTACAGAATCGAAAGACAAAGAAGAAAAGCAGATACAAACTACAGAATCGAAAGACAAAGAAGAAAGGCATATACAAACTACAGAATCGAAAGACAAAGAAGAAAGGCAAATACAAGCTACAGAATTGAAAGACAAAGAAGAACGGCAGATACAAACTACAGAATGGAAAGACAAAGAAGAAAGGCAAATACAAGCTACAGAATCGAAAGGCAAAGATGTGACTATATTGTTTATATTACAATATCAGATACTTCCCACCAGAAAAGGATGTATCTTGTATCATCAATACCTGGAAATCGCCATTAGTTGTTGATGTTAACTTTCTGACTTTGAGAAAAGCCAGTACGGAAACATTTTTCAGGCGTCATTGAAGGCGAACCAAACGACACCGCTCTTTCATTACAATTTTATATTTGTGATTGTGTTTGCTACTTTTTTTTTCCTTTTACCAAGCCGGGCAACAAAAGATCTATATTAAGTGGTTTTAAATATAGGAAACTTGGGACGAGAAGCGGGAAAAGGAGGCAAAATCCTCAAAACTGTGATGAAAGAAGGTGGTTTTTTTAAACTAACCAAAAGATAGAAAATGAAGATGCACATAAAACTGATGTGAATCTAGATTCAGCGATCTATGACTAGCCAGACTGCCCTTCAAAATGGGACAATTATGAGTCTCTAGGGGACAGTGGGACACTGTCGCCCAAAGCGGGACTGTCTTATCCGAATCGGAACGTCTGGTTTAGTCTGCCGTAAGAGGCAGTCTCACTTTTCGCAAAATGCGACGAGTTGCTCGAAAATGCGAAGAAAAAATTATTGCCCATCGCGAAAATGCGACAGGCATTTTTAACCACAGTTTATTCTCTGAAAACAGGATTCCTCGATTCCAGAATATCCGTTTTGCACTTCAGCGATCTTTTCTTGTTCCTTTTTGTTTCCTCTTCAAAATTCTTAACAGCACCTGTTAAGCATCGTTGATATAAATAATTTCATTGATACGATTTTTCGAGCAACGAAAGCAACTAATATTTTTTAGCATTTGGCTACAAATTATTTTCCCATTTTAGCATTTTTGCGACAGCATGTTTTGAGTCACCTTCCGCATTGACAAAATTCTACGATCGGTCGGTAGGTACGTACGTAGGTAGAATTAGAAGAAAAAAAGAGTTTGCAGCCTTTTAAAATTTTGAACCATGTGTACTACTTGCCCAGCGTACCCATTTATAAATCCGTGCTTGACACACTTTTTATAAATATTTTATATATACTAGTAGTAAACGAATGGATAATGAAAAACTTGAAATGATAACGAAAAACAAAATTCGTACATATGCGTACGTGTATTTTTCTCAAATACGCAAAAATATCAGTGATTCCAGGAATCCATACTAAAATTATTGTGGATTCAAAAAATGTCTCGAATCCACGAAGTTGGCGATTATGGTAGCAATAATTTTGAGTTGTATCTTATTAGTTTGAATAATTATATGAATTAATTTATTAATTATATTCGTCTTTACATACGTTTTTTTTTACAAATGTTCTTTTCTTTGTAAAGGTGGGAGGGGGCGGCAGACAGCCTGTGCCTAAGGGCGGCAATTTTATAAATCCGCCACTGACAGTATCAGTGGCGTATATAATTTTTTTAAGGGGCTGCAGCCCCTCCCATTGGATATCACGGCATTTTTTTCTTTCTTCAACGTCGAGATCACATGAACTTTTTTAAATACCCTTGAGCTAGTGTCGTAGGAAAGGGGGGGTTCATGCCCCCCCATTAGATATCAAAACGCATTATTTTCTTCAAAGCCACTTGAACCCTCCCATGAGTTTTTAATTGCTGTGCTACTGCTTTGAGCGCCCCAAAATTTTTTAACTGGAACGCCCCTGTTTGTTTTGTGGTTTTACGGCTCAAAGACTACAATGGTCATGCTGCGCCGGGACCTACTGTTTTCCGAGGAATCCGAACCTCTTAAGGCCTAGGGAACCAAACCCCGGACTACAGTGAGCAGTGCGATCTTTATGAGATCTCTGAGTAAGCGTTCTTTTTGCACTGCTGGGAGTCGAACCCGGATTAGCGGCGCACTAGGAGAACGCGTTACCACACTGCGCCACCGCAGGGCCAGGAACGCCCCTGAAAACATCCGCTTTAAAAAACTCGCACGTTATTATCAAACCGCTGAAAATTTAATACGCAGAAATTCTACCAATAATGGCCTTCAACGGACGTGGGAAAAAAAAAGTCGTAAAGCAGTAAAAGACATCAATTAACAATAATGTTGAAATAATTCGATTTCGCGATTGATTTTCTGTTCTTTGGAAAAGAAGGATGGATGGCACCTTTTCTATCCCGGGTATAAAGTAATTCCACTTTAGACTGTTGATTTATAGGTCTATTTACGAAAGGGATTTTTCTTTTCTGTTTTTCCCCCCACGGAAGGGGATTTTCTTCTCGTTCTGTGGACCACATAAAATTTTGATGAAAGGGAAAGTAAGGCTTGCTGTATGGAGAAGGGAAAAAAGAATCTAAAGCGCTTAGCTTTCCTATTTGAAACAGTGAAGTATTGTAGCGTTTTCTGAAAACTCTAAAAATAGATATTTAACATCAAGGAGTCATATTTTTGGTCGTAAATGGCGACCAAAAATTGAAGGTGGCTAGTAAAACTGCGGTTTTAGGCAACACCTACGTCCTATATATATGATGCACTGCGGGGGCAAAGAAAGGAAGGGTTAAAAAAAATTGAGTGTGTTTTTATAATGGTCATCTGATGTTATAATTTTTTAAATTTAAGATGGGGCTAGGTATAAGAGCACCATTTTTCTCAAAACGAAAATACATGTATATTGAACTAGTTTGAAATATTATAGTGAAAAATATATGGGCTATCGCTATATTTATTCTTTGGATTACGACCTATGGGTGTTATTGGGTGGGACAAATATTTTTACAAGATTTTCTGCCCCCACCCGTCTCCTAAACGCTCCCCTGAAGGTCCCATGGTGTGCGTTTCATTTTGTTAATTAGAAATAACCCTTCACGAATTACACGTACATAGTATAAAGCGCGGACACAAGGAGTCACAGGGGTCATGACCCCCAAATATATTTTTTCACTGTAAAAAATTCCAACTTTCATGATAAATGAAGGGTGTTATTGGGGAAGGGTCAAGGACAGAATCTGTCCTTGACCCCCCAAACTGAAAATCTGTATCCGCCCCTGCATAGTATACACCAAAAGTCACCTTCCTTTAAGGTCAATTCGTATGCAGGGTCACTGTTAAAGGTCTCTGTTCTTAACTTAAATTCTTTCTAATCCTATTTCTATGATCATCCTGCTTATTTAAAGTCAAATTTCTCAACTCTTCAGACTTGGCGCAGTATAGCCCAGATGCTCTTGCGCCATAAAAAATCCAAACAAACAAACAAACAATCAACTCCGCAGACGTAACCCTTCTATCGAGAGAAGTCTGATTGTCTTAATATATCATGGCGCAGTATAGCCCAGATGCTCTTGCGCCATAAAAAAGCCAAACAATCAATCAAGTCTTAATATATCCCTTCTCATCAGCCTCAAATTTTCCAATCGACGTTGGCGATTTGGCGACTTCATATTAGCTATCATGGATTTATTATTGTGTGCTATTGGAGTAAAATCGAAAAAAATCGTTGGCGCAATCCTACATTTGCATCGTATGACAAAAAAAAAAATGTAAAGCAGGTTAGCACATTCTGCAATGTTTTGACACGGTAATTTAGTGCCTTGACGTACGTAGGGCACTCCATAATTCAGAATCGTTCGTGCGTGCATGATATACGAGTTCCACCTTCTGTGAGAGTTCAGCTCTCGAGGATCAGCACGACTCCTTTTCTCACGACTGCTTATCGAAGAAGTCGATGTAAAACCGGACTGGACCAGCCAATTGTTGACCGTCCATACTTGCTGGTCATAGAAGAAAAATGACCTTTATCCACCCATCTGATAAACCCATTGTTGTTGGAGGGATACATTCGTCCACAAGCGCTTTCGCTCTGCAACAACAACAAGGACCTTCTTCTCTGTAGAGAGATTGCAGAAGTGTCGTTGGACACTGCCCATTGTTGTTAAAGGGCGTCGGTGTCCGCCATTATTATTGCTTTACGAATTAGGCGTGTTTTTATCAGTGCATTCGTAATTATTCTATTTGCTAATTAATATGGACGTCAGCTGAAAAAGAGGACATTCGTCCCGTGCGTCTGGGCAAAGGGGTGTTTCGATGCCAATAGTGACACACTCAAGGCCAATTTAGTTTACTATATAAAGGTCATGAACTAGGCATTTTGCCCTAGGCGCAGAGCCCGAAAGTGTTTATGGACCTCTCTGGGAAACAGAGACTTCTTCGCGATCCACCATTTCCAACTACGGCTGAAATCACAATCAGAAAAAACAAAGCATATCTTTATGGGTGCTAGGTAAGAAGGATAGAATGGGCCTATGAAGAATATGACTCTCGTGATATTTAGTCAAGAAATCGCGCCAGATTTCTTGACTGAATCAAGATCGAAGTTTCATATCAATTATGAAAATTTCTTGGACGTTTGTGAATAAACGAGCTGTAAAGTAACACTTAAACTTAACGGCAGACCACTTCGGGGACCCCAAGTCCGGGTCTACTTGGCTTATACGTAAATACAGCGCTGCCTAGGCGCCTCTTAACAGGGCTGTGCTTAGGGAGTGCGAGCTGGGCGGCCGCCCAGGGCCGCTAAAAAAATGCAGTACAAGCATCAAGAAATAAGTTTTTAGCGGCCTTTATATACTTTCAACAGAGTATTTCATCAATTGACCTTTTGCGTGTGACGTTATACTTCCCATGACGTTGATGAAACTTCTAAATGGTGGTTAAAATAAATAACGTCTTATTAGTCAAATCGTTAGCAGCAGTAGACTGACTATATACGATATCACATTTATTTTGGTGGCTACATAGCTACTACAGAGACGGTCGGTTTCTGACAAAAAGAACTTATCGCAAAGTTCTGAGAAGCAGAAATGTATAATTACATTATACTGGTTCATTTTGTCTTTATAATGAGGCAATAGATCCTTTCATTTATCAACAACAGAGCAAAGTGATATATATATATATATATCCGTAGCTAACTTTATTTTGAAACGCCTATTTTTAATTTGACTTTATTATCTTCTTGTTACCTTTGGAGTTTAAACCCGTGAAGCACTTTATTTTGTAATGCTAAAACCCCAGCCAGTCTTTTTATGGTTGTGTTGTTACATTAAACGTTTTTGAGGGCCGCTAAAATCAGTTCCGCCCAGGGCCTCTAACGTCGTGGGCATGGTCCTGCCTCTTTATGATTATATCGCCATGGTAACAGCAACCATTAATTTCGAATATATCTAACATTAATTACGGTTCTCTCAATAAAGACGCATAATTTGTTCTATTTCTGTTTAACGACGGTATTTTACGACCTTGGCAAATGCTTTAGAAAATCAGGCACATTTCCAGGGGGCGAATTGGGTCTTCTCAAAGGGCGCATACCTTGGATTATCAGAGGGCGCGAGTCCTATCGCCCATGAGGGCGCAAGTCCTATCGTACATGAGGGCGCACCGGCCCGGGGATCGGCTGTCCCAATCCGCCCCTGCACATTTCGGTTAACGTCTTTTTCGGCAAAACGGTATTTTATCTCCATCTCTTAAAAGTCGCCAAGGTGGCAGTTTACTGCATTTTCTGGCGTATATCTAATGGATTCATTTCTAACATGTCTCAGATTGATCCTTATTTAATACAGTAATATGCGCCGTAACATATATACATAATATAATTTAATATTCAGTGACTTTTCCAGTGCTGCTTTAAGGTGTTCATGGGGCCCCAGGCCGGAAGTGGGGAGAGAGAGAGAGAGTATAGGCCCATTAGGAATGTGACCTCAGTGATATTGTCACTAAATCATGACTTTTTCTTTGAAGTTCATTATGTATAACATTCTAGTTCAGTGATTCCCAACCCTTTTCAAGCCGCGACCCACTTTTATTGTAGTCAAGTAATCGATCCCCTTTTATTGTAACCAAAAAATCTGCGACCTCCTCCACCGCCACATTTGCATAATAAAAGCATTTTTAGTAAACTAAAAAAAAAAAAAACACACAATAATTATAAAATTACATTATATATATTACATTATTTATGTATATTATATTAATTATACATATTACATTATTTATGTATATTATATTAATTATACATATTAATGTATATTATAGATATGAAGTTAACAACCATTAGTAGAATACTGCAATATGTGTGGCCACGTTGAAATATAAAAGCGTTGGAAACGTGTGGTATAAAATTCCTTATAAAAATAATTGCAACCAAAAATAGTTGCGGCGACCCACAGAAACCTGTTTGCGACCACTTTGACGATCGCGACCCCCCAGGTTGGGAACCACTGTTCTAGTTTATTAATAATGAAACTGACATTTTTAACGAAATAAAATTAAAATAACTCTTAAACTTAAATAATATCAAGTCCCCTCAAGGTCCCTCATGAGAGGCCCCCCCAAATTCGGGGGCCCCCAAGCCTATTTGGCCTACACGTAAATCCGGCACTGAACTTTTCCCATAGCTTTTAAAAATTAATTTTTTAATTCAACGTACCTTGCTTTTGGTGAACTCAATGACGTCAGAAGAAAGACTCAATATCAGTTTGTGGGGGAATTAGCTACAATGCCTTACGCAGGCTCTAATTAGCAACGCTTCATTCTTCACGTATCGTTTGCTCATTTAAGGATCACAGTCATTTTCTAGCCATGGTGAGTTTACGAAATCGATGCCTAAGTAAACACTTTGGACCGCAGACGTAGCAGAGACGTTTGCACAAAGATAGTCCCCACGACTCCGGAAACAAAATAAATGAGTAAGCGATCTTTGACCTTCGGAACCATGTTTACATTGTTCCGATTTCCTTAGTTCAAGGCTCTTGGTCAGTGTTTACAACGCTCCTATATAATGTAAACAAAGAGGCGGCTGTGTTTACTCCCCGGACTCTCGGCTCCCGCTGCCGTATTATACAAACAAAAGAACCATTATTTGCAGCTCCAGAAGCACGATTGCTTCGTCAAATGATTATGTGCAAACGGGTTAAAAATAAAGTCATGAAGTAACAATTACATACGTGTAAGTGGCAACACTCCGAGAGTAATTTGAAATTGGGTAAGGTGGAGCCTAATGATGCGGAAAATCCATAGTATGGCATAGTGCTTAATTTCTAACAAAAAAAGTGCAGTAGCCCCAATATTATGTTAAATCGATTAAAAAATCGAATGGCTGCAAAAGAATCGATAAATCATATCAATTGTTTATGTCCATTTTTCTGGACAACAAAATGCTTGACCTTAATCTCAAATTTATTACTTTTTCATGAAAGTGTCTATTTAGGGGCTCTGGCTAATATTTAAATAATCGCCAAAAATGAAGAAGTACCGGAGCCGGGCTACGGTGGAGCCCCCGCCTAATTTAAGCCCTGGTATAGCGTCCAAATGGTCCGATTTGTGAACATTCTTCGGCGTACGCAAGCTTTCAAGTATTACGTAAGCACCTTTGGGGTGGGGTTGTTGCTGTTGTGCTTATTTTCCTATGTTAGCCAATGTTAATTTTTGCTTACCAAGGTGGGAGTGGGGAGAGGGGTATAAAATGGCCAAATTATTGCTTACGTAAAACTTGAAAACTCCCTAACTAAAGTGTGTGAACGGGGAGGGGGACGTGTTAGCCACCCCTTAGACTTTGAGACTAATTAAGCCACTGTGAACAGCCCTGTGAATACTACTTTACCCCACAATTTTTTCTCTCGACAGCAGTTCTCGTGGTAGACAGGCGGCACTGGGAATGTTTGGGTGCAATCCTAAAAGCTGAGCAACCAGGGCATGATGTTTCTGGGTATGTACCATATTCACCCGTACGGAAAGAAGTATAGGTCATTGCTATCAACGTCATCAGTACAGTAAACAACCTTTTTTTTTTACATAACTTCGCTCGCGTCTCCGCGGCAACAATTAATGCAACAATGTGGGAGAAAATTTCCAACAATGAAAATAATGTTTAATATAAATCAGCCTACAAAGTTAATCCCTTGCGTCCACAGCGTTTTCTACAGTCCAAAATGGTAACTGATGTTTTAAAGAAAAGAGAAAAAAAAACATAGAAGAAGAAGAACTACTGTTAATAAAAGTATATAACCGAAATTTAGATTCCTTGTAAAACTGGATGTCAGTCCCTACCCCAGTAACTCCCAAATTGGGTTCACGATGTTTTGAAAGTAAAGTTCTTCTCTTCTTTAGGGCGTAAAGAAGAAAGAAAAGCAGGCTGCTTTTTGACTAGAGCAATTATTTTTTAAATGATAATTGCCGTGTTTGACAATAAGTAGAGCGGCAAGTTATCTTCTTTAGTATTATGACAGAAATATTTCTCGGCTGTTAAATACTGAGATATGCCATAATTTTCATTGACCTAGATTTTGACTCCAAGAAGAAGAAGAAGTATAGTATAACAAGAATGTAGTTTGGCTCATTGATGCGCACTAAAGCCTACATTGTGTGCAAGCGTATGTGAAGATGATTTTTCACATAGTTATTCAACCTAATGTTTTAACTAGTAATTTTACATAACTAACATTTTTTGGACTTTTAGCACCCCCTCCCCTCCACCAAAATTTACAGACATAATTAAATGTGCGCTACGTAAAATGCCTTTAAAATTTGATATTTTGTTTGTGTGTGTGCAAGTTTATGTAATCCCATTCATGGACAATTTATGTCACCGTAGGCATTGAACATATTCATTCGGTACCGTATTATTTACGGAATACCTATTTCAACATTGTCAAGTTTCGAAACATTTGTTTTTACGATCTCTGCTGTCGCCCCTAGGCACATGCCCTGTGTGCTTTCTCGGAAATCCGGCCCTGACTTGGTGGAACGCTGTTCTACGGAACATTAGTTAGGAACCACTGGGCTAAACTGTACAGTGACCATTGGTCATTATTTTTCTATTGTTTTGTTGGTAATTTTTCTCGTGTGATGAAACAGAAAATCAAGACAAAGAACTAAATAGGGTCATAAAATTCGAAATCATTTTACAAAAGAAAAAAAAAATTATTCAGGGGCGTAGCAATTCAAAAATTATGAGGGGGCTCAAGTACTGTTCAACGCGGAGGAGATGAGTTAATCAAAGCAGATCGGTGTTTTGTAGGTGAGTTGGGTGGGCTACACTGTATATAACCGATATTTTGGCAGTTGCTTGCTAAATATAATAGCAATGGCAAGTTCTGTACAAACTTGATAAACGAAGGTCCCCCGGATGCGAGATTTGAATTTCCATAACACTTTTAGCATTAGGACCGATTTAAACAATCTGATTGGCTGAAGTGATGTTGGGGCGGGTTCCAAGATTGAAATAGTAATTCCAGATAAAAAGAATTGGCGTATTTTTTGGCGAAATCAAGGTTGTATGCGAACCAAAAGACGAGAAGTACAAATACAAATAATAAAAAAAACAAAAAAAAACCAATGTGTATCGATGTGCAATGGGAGGAACTTGTGAGCTTTCCTTTCTTACGCCCTGTCTGTCTTCACGCCGTTTGTTTTTGGAAATACAGAAACCTTGAAATATTAACTCACTTGCTTTGTGATGGTGTTTGGCTACTATGCATATCTGGCTCATTCACAAGATTTTAAAATGGGGAGATCTTTTAGTGAAAATGGTGAGTTTAACCTTCAAATCCTCTCTTGTGTACGGCCTTGGTGCGAATAATCCAAATTCGATTTCAGCAAGTATCCAGCGCTTGCTGTTTGTTTTTCTACAGATCTTGGATTGATCCTGGATACAGATCTCTCTCTTGGATTTCTCGAAGAACTGAAGATCCCACATAATCGTACCTGTACTTACAAACAGGCCAGAACCTGCTCTTGAGACACTGCCGAATCCTCCAGAACTCAAGAATTCCACTGAAGATCAGTGTCCACTGTTCCAGTTCTACCAGAAACCAATGGTCAGACTGGTGGTACTTGAGAAGGAGTCTTGTAGAACATGTAGAAACCTATTGGCTAAGCCAAGGAAGAAAAGGAAGAACTACAGTCTCCAGCGGTCTGCAAAGGAAGATTATTTTGGAATCTCTTTGTACACCCTAGGCGCAGGTTTCATAAGGCAATTCTTTGTTCTTCAGCTTATGGAGCCCCAAACAGCACCCCCCACCCATTTGTCTATGCATTAATACGGTACTGAACGAGGGTCATTTTCGAAAATGATGGTTTTGCTTTGCATGAAGTACATATAAATATCGTTGTGCGGATAATGGAAGGACTATCCTGCTCGTCTTTGCAGAACAGGATACGATCTAAATTGGCTTGTCACGAAGAAGGAGAAAGCCATCAAGTGTTGGAGCACTACTGTAGATAGATCCTCATACTTTTGATTCGGTCACTCAACCTCAGAAGACATCATTACTAGGCTTTTAATGATGGCTAGGTTCATACGGAACGCATGTTAAGCGTGGCCATATTGCCTTGAAAATACAGCACACAATGCAACGTCTACTATAAAGCTTATTCTCAGAGTTTTGCCAGGTTAAACCCAGGTAACGAATCCGCGATGGAAAGCGAATATTGAACCCTTCATGATCCCAAATAGGCGTCGAGGGGCATAAGCCATCTCAAAGTACTATTATTTATGGAAGCCAAATTTGGCCTTTTTTCCGTGTTCACCTTCGTTTCTAGGGAGGGGCCAACTGGTTTTTCCGCCAAGGAGTTCATAAGTTCGGTTGCCTCTATTTTGACCTTTGACCTTGCGAAAGGGTGTATTTTTGAAGCTCAGATTTAGAACAAGCCTTCAATGCTTTAAAAAAGGCGGTTCTTCCTCCGCTTTAACCTTACTTAAACCATACTTCAACCACACTTAAAAAATGTGATGTTCTAGACCGTATGCCGAACGTTAAAGAAAAAATAACTTTTTTTTTTTTTTTGCAAGGTGGTCTTAATTCATAGGCGTAACTTGTGAAAGGGGGCTCCGTTAAGGACCATCTACTACTAACTATAAATAACTATTATTTATCGTAGGTAATTTTTTTTACGATCAGTGGTTAAATATGGTTAGGGGGCACTTTTGCATCAACGATAGTAATTTTTGTCAAGGCAATGGAGAATCCGGTTTCCTTCTTCTTTCTCTCTCTCTCTCTCTCTCTTTCTCTCTTTTTATTTCCTATCAAGGATGTTTTAGATACATGTCTGCGGTGACAAAGTGTTAACAAAAGATTAGTAAGAACTTTAAAGATTTATTTACAGATAATGCATAAACAACATTCACAAACACAAATTTTGCATATGCAGACCAGGGCCGTGCTTAGATGACGAGCTGAATGGCCGCCCAAGGCTGTTAAAAAAGTGTATTGCAAGTACCATGAAATCAGTTTTTAGCAGCTCTTATATCAGGGGCGGATACAGACTTTCATTTTGAGGGGTTCAAGGGCAGAATTTGCCATGGTCTTGGAATAACACCCTTCATTTATCATAAAAGTTGGAATTTTTTTAGGGTGAAAAGATATATTTGAGGGTCATGACTCCCGGGACACCCCTGTGTCCGCGCTTGCTTAATATACACTTTCAACATATTTGGTTAATTGACCTTTTGCGTGTGACGTCATACTTCTATTAATGATAAATGGTTTACAAATGAGGGATGTTAAAATAAATATTCGTGTTATTAAGTCAAATGCATTAGTAGATTATGTACGCCACGGGTCTTGAACCTTTTTCAGTCGAAGTGCCAATTTTGCTTATTCTTGTAGGCCCATGGGCCGCACTACTGTATCAGCAATATTAGGACTAAACAGAGGCTGCTCGAGGGGTGTATCTCCCCCGCCCCCCCGAATCAGCCTTTATTGTATTTTCTGGATTCGCCTCTGAGACTAAATATATATATTACAATGTAATACGTATGGAAGAAAAAATTTACAATATGTAAAGCGAAATCAAATCTTTTGGCGAGATTTTTGGCACTGCTTATTTTTAATAATCGTGTCAATATCAGGTCTTATTTTTGATATTGCAATCCTAAGAATGCTTACAAGGTGGACGTCAGTTATTCTGGTCCTAACTTTTCATTTTATCAACTTCATTTTTGAAAACAGTTGTTTACAGATGCATTAGCGTACGTAGGGGAGGGGAGGCTGTAATTTCCACTGCAACGAAATTTTGTGTATACAGGGTGTCTCAGCACCAGGGTTACAAACTTCTAGGAGGGGTAGGGTACACCTAGATGACTCGGAATCACATAGCAATGC
>QLNU02015270.1:83705984-83722526 GCA_006491805.2 Dysdera silvatica
CGACGTAGTTGATAACTACAGATCTCTGTAATTTGATAACGTAGAATACTTTATTTTAGTATTGTATACATCCTGTTATCTATTATTGCTTAATTTAGTTTGCGTTATCGACATCAAATATCAACACACACGTAGATCGAGCATATTTACAAACAACAGCAATTAACACTACACGTGTAAATGTGAATGTGCGACACACTGCCCTTAGGCAAAATAAAATGTAAAATACGCAAAATCATGGTTAAAAATTTAATTATAAAATGATGAGAGAGCTATTTTGGAAGCATGGACCTTCCTTCCTTTTCTCTCTCTTTCTTTCTTTCTTTCTTTCCTTCTTTCTTTCGAATATAAACAAACCCGGTGGGGTTTGCAAAAGTGGACCTTTTGCACATTGCACAACATTAGTTTGATGTCATTTTTTATAATTCAATTTTTAATTACGATTTTTATGTGTATTTTATATTTCATTGCATATGTGTCAGCGTTTCCTAACAGATATTTTTCTATACACTAGAAAATAAAAAAATTTAAATTTTTAATTATTGTTACAAATAATTATAGTTCAATGACTGAATAACTTAATGAGCCCTGGAAATTATTTTGAGGGTTCCCCGAAATTTAGAAATTGTTCCTAGGTTTCCTACAGGGTAGAAAAGTCAAAAAACACTTTGTGGTATAATATTGAATAACGTCAGTTTTTCCCGGTAATACCTTGCTATCAGGGCTGTCCCTAAAGGGTACGCGCTGTATGCACCGCATACGGCGCGTATTTTAATTATTAATTATTATTTATTAATTATTAATTAATTATTAATTGATTAATTTTTAATTTTAATTATTTTATATTCTCAAGAAATTTTGAAAAATACAGAGTACGCGCCGCATACTCTCAAGGTCTCAAGAAAGTTTTTGTATTTGCTGGTTTTTGGGCAATTTTCAACCAAGTTCAGTCTTTTTTTCCCCCTAGTAATTTACAAGCTTAAACGGAAACAAATGTGGAAAACCCCCTGAACCCCCCAAGCCTCAAAATAATATCCTGCGTACGACCAGGAGAGGAATGAAAAACTGATGAAAGTGGCAACTGCCACCTTGAGCTTGGATAGAAGATAGACGACCAGTCAGCGCGGGCAGTGACGTCACCAAATCCTGTAACCCCCGCAATTACAATATTCTTTAATTAAGACAGCACCGCATACTCTCAATAATTTTCTTCAGGACAGTCCTGCTTACCATGCAAATGTTATCGAGCCTCTACTCCAGCATTTCTTGAAGTGTGGTCTGAGGAACCCCAGGTTGCCGTTAGGCCCATGGTGACGACCCCCCAGCGGTTCCGCAAGCAATTTATGAAAATTTGCGGCCAATTCTTAGAAAATCTGTCATTTTCGAACTATGACAACTACTCAAAGTTAACTAATTATGTGTAACCAATAACCAGCGACAAAAGAGAAGTATTACTTATCTGTAATACTGATACAGTAGAACCTGCTGAAAGTGACCACATTTGGGGCTGGATTACAACGGTTACCACAGAGAGATAGCCACTATACACGACAGAGTTTAAGCATGATTAAGTCCCTACCAGTTCTTTCTTATGAAAAGTGGTCACTTCGTTCAGGTGGCCACTTTACCAGGTTTCATTGTATATTTATTGCTGATTTTTAGGGTTTTATCCAAGTAGGAATAAGTAAAAGCTCTTTAGATTTTCCTTAAATATTTATAGCCGGATTCCGTATCCGGCCATGTGGTGAGGAAAGAATTACGTGGGCTAAAAAGTGTGAGGACCATTGCTTGACTAGACATGAAATATGGTATAACGTGGACAAAGTCAACAGGAAATTGATGATGAAGATCATAATTTCCCAACTAAAACTAATGCGCAATGTGGTCGCATGCAGCGCCATCCCAGGTGCTCATGATCCCGGAAGCGAGTTCGTTTTAATGCAAGGAAATTGACAACAACGGGGTATCCAGGCGGAAGCAATGGGGACTTGGTGCGCTGTAAAACTCCGTATGGTCGATACGAGAAAGGTTATGACGGAAGTTTGTTGTTTATGTATCCAGAGATGATAAGCTTCTGGTATCGCCCGTTTTCTTCCGTATTTATTTAATAACAGGGTGAAACCGAATTGTTATATTCCGAACTCGGCAATTCCGCAATCTCAGCTGTCGAAACCAAGGACGTTCTCAACTGAGAAACACAAGGTTGATGGGAAGATTTGTGTATACTTGCAACGGAGCTATTTGCTGATAGGATGGCAGTTGAAAAAGGGATATCTGAGTTAGCCTTTCATTTCGCTCTTCAGTACAGATTTACATGGGTAAGGCCAGGGGAATTGATAATCATTCAGAGGGACCCCGCCCCCTTGATTCATTCCATGGGCGTAGCCAGGGGGCGGTTTTGGGGGTTGTAACCCCCAATCGCAATAAAATTTTGTATATTTAACATAGGAATATATGAGTTGTAGCTCTGTAACCCCTCCCATTAAGTCTATAACCACCTCCTTAAGAATTTTCTGCCTACGCTTATGCCTGGATCCGATCATATTTTGGGGGTCCTTTTTACACTAATTTTAAAAATTTTGCAATAAGAGATATATAATGTATAAAGAATAAACTTCGATAATTTGGTTACAACTGTTTGAGTAAGGACAGTATTAGCGGATTGGTCCATACTTTAACAGACGATACTGGAAAAATAAACACATGAATTTAAGTGTATAAGACCATGATACATTTGTATGTATGAGGCTTGAGGTCAGGGGCGGACAGGGTCCTCTCAAAGGGCGCATACCTTGGATTATCGGAGGGCGCGAGTCCTATAGCCCATGAGGGGGCACCTGCCCGGTAGCCCAGTCCGCCCTGATTCAGGTTGGCATGGACAAAACTATGAATTTACATAGACAAGGCTAGGAATTTACAAGGATAACATCATGGATTCACATTTATTTTTATTTATATATGTGTGTGAATGCATACATAAAGTAAATTACAAAATCATAATTTTTCGGGCCATATGTGGATCCCAAGTAAATGCTGCAGCCAAGGGCGGATCCAGGCGAAGGGTCTGGGGGGAGGCTCCGATTCCATAAGCACAAAAAGAAGGGTATTGAGTTTCCCACTTTTTTTTTTTTTCATAAGCCTCTGAGTACAGTACTTAAAAAAAAAAGGTTCTAATTTAGGATTCTAAATGTCACTCTAAACATGCTTCAAACCAGCTTTACCATGTTCACTTTTACCATGTTTGGCGCAGTATAGCCCAGATGCTCTTGCGCCATAAAAAAGCCAAACAATCAATCAATCAATCAATCAATCAAAACAGCTTTGATGTGTTTGGGGCCCGCGCCAATATTGAGAAACGCATTTTGAAAGTTGAATAAGGATGCGGATGAAACAAAAGGGTCTGTTTCAAGTACTTGTAAGCAGCATCATCATCCTCTTTATAATTTTTTAATATATATGACAGCAAAACTCCACCTCTACGGTTTTTTTCGTAGAGAAATATAGGAAAGTAAGGATTTTCTTATCTGACAGATTCAATTTTATTAAAATGTCAAACAAGAAATAAATAATTTTTCCATCGACTTGTAGATTTTCTAAGATGTTACAGAAATTTATTTAAATGTTTAAAAACTTACGGTATGAAAAAAGTTCTTTAAGAAAAAAATTGAAATGAAAAATATAATGTTTTTTAAGAAAAGATATGTTTACGATTTAAATTTTTGGGCAAAAAAATAAAAATAAATAAAACTTGAAACTTTTGACGATCCTCTGCACAGTATTCCAAAGTGTCTTTGTGCGAAAGCCCAACTATGTTGCTCGAAACAACATTTATTTTTCCTTCTATGAAAAATAAGCAGCAGATAGTTTTTAGAACTTTTTTAAATCGTCATTTTAAAACTTGTTATCAAAGTTCGTTTTTTTAGAAAGTTGTTTCACAAATTAAAGTTTGTTTAAATTTTTCAAATTATGAACGTTTTTCACAAATTAAAAATCTATAGAATTTCGTTTTAGAAAAAATATTTTAAAATTAGCAAAACACAAATAAGAACAAAAGTTTTTATCACTTGTTTGTATTCATAAAAATGAAATAAAAATGTTACATCAGTGCTTAAATTCTTTTTCTCAAATTGTTATCCTGTCAAAACATCATAATAGACATCAAAAACGAGATCTACAAAACTTAACGTTTTAACATAGTCCTCCAAAGAGACCACCTTAGTGTTATTAGCTACAAACACTCTGGCAATCTCTGCAATGTCCAACTATTCTAAGAGGGCCCCATAAAAATATTCCAAGGCTTTTTCAGTCATGGGACATTAGTGAAAGAGAGGATTTTGCTTATACAATATACACCCCTCACAGGATTCGCGATTTTTTAAAAGAGTTGCCTTCACACACGTTTGGGAATAATGGAGATCGCCATTTCGTTTGAGCAACGCATCGCTGGTGAATTTCTTCAAGATTGAGATCAAACTATCTTTGTAGACAGGGGGACTGGCATCATCGTCGAACATGTAAGAGGTATTCTCTAGTTCTTGGACTATACATTTATAAAATTGGCTAGACGAAACGAATTCAACAACCTTATCAATCACATTTTCCACATTACATACCATTTCAGCGAACTGTGTCTGATTTAAACAGACAAACGTACGGCTAAGCTGTGAGGAATAAATATATTGAAAATACACCATAGTATCTCCATCTTCATTATCTTTAGTATGTATGAACAATCGCTTATCAATAATCGAGATCTCATCAGGAATAGTGTGCTTAAAGTCTACTACTTTCGATTTAAAAATTTTAAAAATTTCGGAAGACACCCTATATTGGTAGGTAATAAAGTTTTTTCACTCATATAAAAAAGGCAAAGATATATCAACATCCTTCTGTTGAAAACTTTCACACCCATCAGCAAATTTTCGCCCAACTGGATGAAATCAGAAGGCATGGTAGATTCTTCAACGGGAAGTTCTTCGAGGGGCTCCAGAGGATCTCCGGCAGATTGTCCGACGGGAACAGGCATCTTTGAAGTAAATATCTGCAAAGGAGAGAGGACTAATCAATAAAAAAAAAAATGGTTGTTTTAGAAAAAAGAAAATGATTGAGTTAGAAAAGAAAATCAATAACTATTTTATTTGATCACTATACAGGTAAACAATTTTTGGAAAAAAAAATTACACTTACTTCTTGAGTTTTCAATTTCTTTGCCGTTGGAATGCTATCTTTCGCCTTCCTTCGGTATCATCTGATTCGCCAAAGGAATAATATCAATTTCTTAACCACCTTCTGAGGATTTTAAATTCCTTAAAGGAAAGAAAGCTAAAAAAAAACATTTTTTTTAGAAGGCTATAAAAAAGTGACTGGTAAACCATAAAATGCAAAATGCAGGGGAAATTTTGTGTATAAAAATTATATATTATAATATAAAGGAATTATGTACCTGAGAAAAATGTCAATCGTCTGCGAAGAAATAGTGACGAGAGGACAGAATCCCATGGCCTTAAACACACACACACGCACACACATACGTGTAAACACACACAGTAAACGGAACCACGAGAAAAATGTTTAGATGCCTCTCAGGGGAACCAGGGAGCTGCTGCACTCTTGATATGTGTAAGATGGTTGAGGAATAAGCAAAACCCGTTAATACGCTTCTTTTAAAAAAGAAACTCCCAAAATCATCCTACGACCATGAAAGGTAAATTAAGAATTAAGTTAATAATAAGCTTTAAAGAACTTTAATTTTTAAAAACATCAAAAAACAATTAAATCATAGAATACATCCGGAAAAAGACTTTAATAAATTACTAAGGAAACTTCTATAAAGAAACTTACGAAAACAGCTATTGATCATAAAAGATAATGTTGAATAAAAATAAATAAATTAATAATAATAAGTCGTAAAGGGAAATCCTAGAGAGTACATCGAGAAAAGAAAAACTTTACTTACTAACGAAATTTTTATAAAAGAGGAAAATGAACAACTAGGAATCATCGAATATTATAAAAACCTTAATTAATAATTAAATCACAGAATATACCAGTAACAAAAAAACAACCAAACAGATAAGGAATTTAATTACCTTATGTACTAAACTTTTGTAAAGAATTTTGTGAAAAATCAATCAACTATCATGAAAGATAATGCTAATTAACCAATAAATTAATAATAAAAAGCCTTAAAGGGAAATCATAGAATATATCTAGAAAAAAAGGAATTTACTTACTAATAAACTTTTATAAAAGATAAAAATCAACAACTAGCGATCATAAAAGATAATAAAAACTTAATTAAACCACATAATACACCAATTCCTAAAAAAAACTTAAATACTGACCGAAAACGGTCAGGGATCTAACCACCACGACAGGGAAGGGGGAGCCGATCCCCAGACCCGAATCCGGGGGTGGAAGAAAGCACTGGGGGGACACTTGGCGGCCAACCGGGGCGTACATTACTAGCACACTTCATTTTAGAACAAATGAAATTATTAAAAAAAAATCAAATCGAAATGTGAGGTATAGTAGCAGTTTAATTATTTTTGCATTTTGCATTTAGTTGAAATCCCCTGCATGTTATTCATATTTGTATAAATCTAAGGCATTTCGACTTCCTTGTTTAAGGCATTAAAAAAGGCCTTCGGGTGCCTTACAAATAACAGCAGGAACAGTAACTGATGAAAATGAGGTTTGTTTACTTGGTAGATGTAACGCAACACATGAGAAAGTTGTAATTGTTCAAATAGATGAAATATATATTAAACCTTCTTTAGCATTTGGGGCAAACATTTTATAGGATTAACAGAGAAGGGTGAAGAAGCACCAACCATACAGGTGTTCGTGTATTCTTTGGTGTTATCTAAATATAAAGAAATAATAGCATTAAATCCAGTTTCAAAAACGACTACAGGTGATTTGTATGCTATGGCGATACAGGTATTGACTTTAATGGAAAGGGTAGGATTTACTGTTCTAACACAAATCTCGGACAACAATAGGGTAAATCGCAATATGTGTTTAAAATTGTCAGGAGGTGAAATCAAGTATTTTATACAAAATTCACGTAATGTATCAAAAAAGTTATTTTTACTTTTCGATTCTGTCCACCTTTTAAAATCCATCAGAAATAATTGGCTCAATCAAAAAGATTTTGACAAGACATTTACTTTTCCAGATCCCAAAAATTTTGATATAACAATGACTGCTTCATTTTCTTTCTTTAAGAAAAATATACAATATAGAAGTCAACACACTAGCGATATTAGTCCCTAAATTATCATTAGAAGTTTTAAAACCAAGTAACTTGGAACTCCAAAATGTCAAACTCACATTAAAAGTATTTGACGATACAAATGCTGTTGCATTATGCATGCTCGGTGACAAACTTGGGAATCCTCAAGTATGCCAATCAATTGCATATTTTATTCGCCACATTGTAACCTTTTGGCAAATGATGAATATCAGCCATCCTAAGAAAGGGTATTGTCTTAGGCAGGTGAATAGTGTACCATTTATTTCTATTGGAGATGAAAGGCCTGTTTTTAGAAACAATTTTGCTTTGTGGTTAAAAGCTGGAGAAAATCACAAGTAAAATAAACGAGAGGGTTGCTTGACAGATGAAACAAGTTTCACTCTGGAGCACACTGTTGCTGCAATGTACGTTTAATTAAAATTACAATTAATTAAATCTCTGTTAACCGAGTTAAAAATAAAATATGTGTTAACTAACAAATTTCAAACCGATAACCTGAAATCTAGATTCGGTCGAATGACAGACAAATGTCTGGTTGCAACTACCACATTACAGTACAGCAGGTTTTAGAAACAGAAAAAAAGCTTCGTATTAAAAGTTTATGAAAGCTTTACTCAGAGCGATTTGGCTCAATAGCTTTTAAAGACCTTGTTGAATTACACTCATTTGATATTGTTGCTTCAGATGTTATCTTCAATGAAAAATTTAATGATATTGTAAATGAAGAACTTGATTTTGATAATCTTTCTGTTGAAGAAATATGTGTTAACTTATAATGCTGGGTATTGTGCTCATGCTTTACGTAATCAGTGTGAACGTTGTAGAACCTTATTTATTTTAGATAAAGAAATGCATCTGGTGGCTGGTGTATCATTCAATACTGCATATTTATGTCTTTTGGATAGGGGTGGTCTTAAAATGCCAACTACCATGGTGGTAGAAATTCTAACTTCCGCATATTTAATTTTTACATTACTGATTTCAAACGAGCATAAGGATTATTTTCTTAAGAGCAAGGTCTTATTTAATTGTTTTGTACAAATTGTGCAGCTTTATCTTGAACAACACGATTTAACTGAAAATACAATATATTCGTGTTCATCATGTAATAAAGTAGTGTATAAATATACTGAAAAAATAATTCATACTTTTGCAAACATTTGTTTAAATAATTATGCAAAACAGAGAAATGATATGTTGCCCAGAGAAAAGGTAACAGGAAGCTGAAAAAATTTAAAAATAAATAAAAACGGGTTTCTAACTTCTATAAACATTGTATTAAAAATATTTGGATACTTTCCGTTTCCATGTACGCATTTTCCTCATATATACATGGAAATGTGGTTAAAAAATTCATTTAAAAATTAGAACTGTATGGTTATATTATTGCTTCTTAAAATAGTTCGAAAAATTTAATAAATTGGCATATTTTTCTCGTTTTTTACATTTACTGTTTTTCTTTCTGTTTCTGATACAATATATTAATGAAGTTTAAATGTAAGTAATATGGAAATGTGGTGTAATTGATTTTTTTTTATAATTATTAATAAAACATTTGTAAAATTTCTAACTACATTGGGAAAGTTTATTGAAAACCTTAAGAATAAGAATAAAAGAAAATCTAAATAAATTTTATATTTACATTATTATTATTTATATTTTATTATTATGAGAGAAATAATAAAGTATTTAATAAATTATTTATATTTCAATATTACAAAAAGTGTAAAAAGTATATAATATGTTGTTAAAATAAACTAATTCAGAGCAGATTCCAATAAGGACAACACTGAAATCTATTTTCATGTATAGGTAAAAGATATTTAATAATATTTTTTTATACAGTGTGGCCATAATTAAAGTATAGGTGTTTAGAGCCCGATAGCGAGAAAACTGTTAGACCAAACTCAACCAAATTTGCAGTACACACTATTTGGACTATGGGGGTTTTGACTTTAAAAAGAAAAAAAATAGTTTAAAAAATAGTGCACCAGGGACAAAGGCTCATTTTGGGGTAAAATAGTCATAGAAGGTACAGAAAATTAACATTTTACATGCAGATTTTCACGGAGAAGCAAAACGTTATACAAATTTTAGTCAGCTGACGCTGACGGCATTAGTACGTACTACTAATTTTGAGGGTATAAGAAAAATGGAAAGAATGTGTCGGAATCAACGATGAGCTACATTCTTACGATCGTGCTTTGCTGTTAAAAAGTCGCTATGCTAACATTACGTGATCGTGCTTTACTAGTAAAACTTTACTACCAAACCAATGATAATGCTTCTGTTGCCCTTCGAGAATATCGGAGGTTGAAGGGCCTAAGGAAAGGTCCAAGCAGGTTTGTGAAACATGCTTTTGCGTTTTGAAAATTCTGGAACTTTACAAATGTTACCAGGACGAGTACGTAAACCTGTAAGGAACGAAGAACTTCATACAGTTGCAACTGCCATAGAGGATACATGTAAGTGATGCCAATATAAAAATTAATGTCATACGTATGTAAATATAAGATGTAAATGTAAATATAAATTGTACTAAATACGTATAAAATGTGATATCAATAGCAAACTGCATGTAAAATGTTAATTTTCTGTACTTCCTATGCCTATTTTACCCCAAAATGGGCCTTACAGCACCACTTTGGCCCCTGGTAGCGAAAAACCGTACTATTGTTTTTTTTTTTCTTTTAAAAGTCAAAACCCCATGGTCTAAATAGCATCTACTGCAAATTTGGTTGAGTTTGGTAAAGCATTTTTCTCGCTATCCGGCTCTAAACACCTATACTTTAATTATGGCCACCCTGTATATATTACTGGTGATTCGAAATGTATTCCAAAAATTTAGCGTAGAGTTTGTAAATTTAAAATATTCTTTGCTTCGAGAAGAACTAATTTTCGTTTGCTGGCGGTATCCGCCGTGTGACAAACGTTATTCCGAAGGGTAAACATCTTCCTTCCTTTCGTGACGTCATAAACTAGGTGTCATGGCCTCCTATTTTCGAGTCGGCCTTGGGTCATCCCGGGGAAGTGGGGGGATTGATTTCCTGGCAAATCTCTACGTTTTGAGTATGCTAGGGAATTGCACCATGGCATTTTGCACGACACCATTTTGCTTAAAGCGGTAAGGGCGAAAGTTCACTATAAGAGCAGCCACTTTTGACGGTCATGGTCTCATTATTCAGCGACACCGTGGTAAACAGAGAGTAATCCATTCAAATGTTACCATACGTTTTGACTTTGGTCACTTCATTGTATAAACGAAAGACTTGAAAATTACTTAAAAATACAACTTCACAATTTAAATCATTAATTTTTAATCATTAATTTAAATCATTAATTGTTTAATTATTAATTTAAATCATTAATTTTTTAATCATAAATTTAAATCATTAATTTTTAATGATTATTTTTAAGCATTAAGTTAAATCATTAGAATTTTTAATCATTAATTTTAATCATTAATTTAAATCATTAATTGTTTAATTATTAATTTAAATCATTAATTGTTTAATTATTAATTCAAATCATTAATTGTTTAATTATTAATTTAAATCATTAATTTTTAATAATTAATTTTAAGCATTAAGTTAAGTCATTTAATTTTTTGTCATTAGTACAATCACATTAATTTAAATCATTAATTGTTTAATTATTAATTTAAATCATTAATTGTTTAATTATTAATTCAAATCATTAATTGTTTAATTATTAATTTAAATCATTAATTTTTAATAATTAATTTTAAGCATTAAGTTAAATCATTAATTTTAATCATTAATTTAAATCATTAATTTTTTAATCATTAATTTAAATCATTAATTTTTTAATCATTAATTTAAATCATTAATTTTTTAATCATTAATTTAAATCATTAAATTTATATCATTATGTATGCCACTCTAGAAGAGAACCTTGTAACATAATATACGTGGCTTTACATTATATCTTTCATTTCCAATATAAATATTGTAATCCTCTTCTCCCCTTATGTACAGGGCCAACAAAAGGGGGGCAAGAGGGGCTGCAACCCAGGGGCCCGAGCTGGCAAGGACCTACTTTGTGGGGAGCCCATTGTCCCTCTGTTAGTTGGAGGCCAGAAAAATTGTTCTCTAAATCCAGATTAATAAGATTTTGTACATTTTTAATGTACAGTTTTTTAATTATACTTCATTATCCTGACTCGATTATTAAAAAAATAATAATAACAACCAGTAGCTTACGTTAGTTTCTTTTTTCAGCAGTGATCTTGTAAAATAATTAAGTTATAAGTAAGTATATATAAAAAAAACGCGTTTTTATTCCATACGTTTTGATCATTCAGGGGCTGTCACCCCCCCCCTCAAAAAAAATATCTACTGCCCAGGGAAGGGGTTATGGGGGTCCGTGTTGGTTCTTGGTGCCCTTGTTTATATATAACTCAATACAACTTAACTCGCGTCTAGATTTTAATAAATTATAATTATTAACAAAAGCAACGCATTAATGTAACGAGTCAGAAAATGTTAGTATGATATAAAAATATATTGTGAAAATTTATGCACATTAGACAAGAGAAATTAAGCATTGTTCCGAATTTATAGCGTGTGCTTCGTGTTATAAAGCATAAATAATATGAAAACATCGTTTGCTGTATTTGTTTGTTTAACCTGGCAACGGAAATTGCAAATCGCCATGACACATATGAAAAGACACTTCAGTTTGTATATCATCTCGAGAGGTGACCATTATCGAACATGCGAATAAATATATATATATTTTATATAGGTCTAAGAGAGAATATATGATAATGGCGAAATGTATTTTCATCAGAAGAAAGCTGAAAGGTGAAAAGCAAGTCATTGCAATACGGTCAAAAAGTTAGTTGGAATTTTAAGGCTCAAAGATATCAAAGGTCATGCCAGGCCAAACACAATCGGAAAAGGGCAAAGGTCAATGAGACAGAGCTAATGCGAACAAATTAATCTATTTAACAAAATCTCGCCTTTAAAATGTAGAATGTTCCCCGCGTTCAATTTTCCATCATTATTATTATTATTATTAAATTAGCAAAAGTTATGATAATGACAAAGAAAAGAACGATAAGCAGAGCCGTAGCCAGCCCAGGGCTAGAGGGAGCTAGCTGACCCCCACCCCTGGAAAATAGTTTTTAAAAAAAAATATCTTAAAATTTTATTTTAATATTTTTATTTCGTATAAAATTGTACATGACAGTGGAAATTGTTCTTTGACGTTAAAAATATATTCAAAATATATTTCTATGGTGGATTTTGCGTACATCATGTATTTTAGAGAAGTTTGATCTTCGTGTACTCTATGATAAAGGAAACTTTCAATGTAATATATTTTCATGTTTTTTTAATTAATCGTTACCCGCCGTAACGAAGGTTGGAGCCATTGGATTTTATAAGCAGATATGATAAGCAGCGTTTTAGTGCAGATAAGCTAAGGCAATTGACTCACTGAAGCTAACCAGCACTTACTTATCAATTAACGGTGATAAGAAAGACCAAATTCCCAACATATGTCATTGACCAAAGACCAAATGACGGGGAAGAGATAATGGCGAGGGCCAGTATTGTTTACTTACTGTCACCAAGCCTTATCTGTCACCAACCCAGTAGAAACCCATGTTTAAAGCCTAAATTTAGTTATATATATTATTAAATTATGTGTAAATAAATATGCGTACTATAAAACATAAGGTTATATGGCGAGTGGAAATTATTTGTGCCTGTGCAGGATGTTATATATACATGTGCGCTATATATACTGTGTGCTATATATGTATACATGTTTTCAATATCTTCTGTATCTGTATGTTCTTTAATACGATACAGTGTGTAAATCAACGTACTCTCTCTCTACTTCCCTATATGTTTTTTGTTGCTTTGTGTTTTCTGATTCAAGTATAGTAAAGGTGTAACGAACATTTTATTATGGCATCTATTCTATTATTTGTTTCTTGTTGTAAGATGATTCAATATCAGGTATTATTCTTATGGTAGTGGAGTTAGTAGCGTCGTAATTCAAAAATTATGAGGTTCTCAAGTGGAATTATGAGGAGGGCTCAAATAATTTTAAAGAAAATTATGTAACGAAATGTGAGAAAATAATGCGTTGGATGTCAAATAGGGGCTTGAATTCTCTGATCCCCCTTTCCTGAGTCACTGAGTAGAGTCACATATAGAATTTTTTTTATTAATTTTTGTATTAATTGTGTATTAATTTTTGTATTAATTGTTGCCATAGAAATACGAGCCAAGTTATTAAGAAAAGAAATTGTGAAAATTGATAAGTGGACGAACAACAAGGAATTGGAAATGTGACAAATGGCTGTGTGAGTGAAAATTTAATTGATTGATTGATTGATTGTTTGGCTTTTTTATGGCGCAAGAGCATCTGGGCTATACTGCGCTGACTAAACAACTGAGGCGCTTGTATCAAGTGACGTAGGAAACGGAGGTTCGGGGGTTCTGCACTTATTGGATATTAAAACACATTATTTTCTCTAAAGCTGCATTATATACTTTTCTTTAAAGCCCCTTGATTCCCCCCCCCATGAGTTTTGAGTTGCTACTCTACTGTTAGTATCCCATGCGTGGGACACAGGGGGGCCAACTCTGTTATTCTTTGTGGGGGGACGTCTTCTCCCCCCTCCGGGTTCATCAATAGAAGGTGAAGAAGGGTGGTATAATACGTAGCTCTGAAACCTTTTATTCTCCTAGACAAAGGTCTAGAGGTATATGGGCCCGCGGGGTTCCCCCTAAGTTCGCCCAATAATTTAAAATAAGTTGCAGTTTTACATATTCTGTAATGCATAAATGTATATGATATATGCTCAGGCCCCGACTTTCATTCCAATAACTTTGAAAACTGCACGTTCTCTTGTGCGTGTATGCTCGTCGGGAACTTTTCACTTAATAACTTAGAACAAAGGAATGAAAAACATGATACTGTAAATACAGTCGAATCTTCTTAAGACGAACACGCTTAAGAAAAATTAGAATTTTTATAATTTTTTTTTTTAATAAATATAGCTTTTAAAAAAAATGTTTCTTCACTGTCTCCTCTAGCTAAGATGTTTTTAATTAAGGTAGCCAAGATGTTTTTGATTATGGTAGCTAAGATGTTTTTAATTAAGATAACTAAGACGATGACAATAATAATATCAAATAGGCTTTACGCAAAAGATTTTTAATAAGATTCCCACTTTATATAGTTTACAACTGCTTTACGATTTCCTCTTCCCATCTGTTGAACAAATTCTTTGTTTTTTACAAGACTGGTGGGTACTTTAATGTCTTTCAAAACTGATACAAATTGTTTAACAGACAAGGTATTTTGATTTTTCTTGGGTTTCTTCCTAACTGTAGTACCGATCAATTCAATGATGCTCGACTTTGGAACGATACGCTGCTTAACCATCAGTTCACCATCAGGGATCCAAGACACAGTCCGTGGACGCAGCTTAAGAAAATCGACGAGGTTGTGGGCATTTTGACGAAGCGATTTAGGTAGACTGTTTAAAAGGAGTTCTTAGGGAAAAGGATTTTCCTCTTTGACGATTGGAGCAAAGGCTTCTTCTTCTTCTGACGGAGGAGGAGGAGGAGGAGGAAAAGTAGGTGAGACCGTTGCTTCCGGAGTGTTAAAGATGTCTACTTTTAATTGCTTCTGAAGGACTTGTAAATAATGCTTCAATTTAACGTCATCCGATTCCTTACTGAGCAGAGTATTTTTCAGTTCACGATCCAGTTCAGAGAGTTGATCGTTTGACACCATGTGCCTGGCGTATCGTTCCTCTGGGACGAGTATCATCTTTTTGGCAAACTGCATGGTTACCTGACGAACAAGCTGGTGAGGACATTCAGGGCTACAGGTATCAAAACACCGAGGAACCCGCCTTTCTGGACGAGAATTTTTCGTTTCTTATATAGGGGAACACTTTTCTTGACGATTTTACGCAACACGTGTCTGTAATCCCGCAATTTTTTTCTTTTGCTTGGAAGAGAGTGAGACGTTTCCTTTCAGAGTGCTCAAGACACACTCACACACGGCTTTGACGCCAGAGGTGGGTAATTTTTTCAACAATTCTTTTCTGGACTTCTTTTGACAGAGACAGATGAGACGCAGTTGCTATATGTCTGCTTTCGACAGAGTCATCTATCTCATCGAATACATGTGACGATCCACTGACATTCGTTTTTTAATTCATCTCCACCCACCAAAAAAAGAGGGGGAGAATGGAAGGCTGTTGCTGCTGTTTAGTGTACTGTTTAGCTACGCTATAGTTTAGCATCGCTAAGTTAGCTCCGCTAGGATCGCCTCTGATATACGACTTGTGTTTGATGCGGTAATATGTTACTTCTCAGACGAAACTCTTCGGGAGTATGAGGATGCAAGTCTACCAAGAATAGGGATTTTTCATGGCGTCCTGGTAAACCTCCTGGAAAAACTTCAGATGATTCGTATACAGTTGTCTTCCCAGGTGACTGATTTGATTCAAGTCCCTGCGATTTTTAAACAGAATGAGATAGTGAGCGTTCAAGGAAATCTCCCTCATTTATTTCCCCCTTGTGGAAAAAGTTTTGGCTTATAAAAGATGACGGACAGATTCAGGTGATGACTGCCCCTCATAAAGAGATGGGTGACTCGCTTACCGTTTCCACATTCGCTCATTAAATCGTCAATCACGAGAAGCGTGCTGCGCGCCCCTAATGATCTTGAAATTCCCTAATGACTTTGAAATCCGAGGGCAAGCCTCCACAAACTCAACGTCGGGTATTTCGTCGTACAGACTCTGATGCATGGCATAAAATCAGACCACTCTATTAGGAGTAGGCTGTATCATCTCCTGTCTGTGAGATAGCATATCGCGCACAAAACAAGACTTTCCAGTGCCCGAAGTACCGGCGAGAACTCAGGAAAACGGAGCATATAGTGTATAATCCATAGCTAGAGATACAATGAGGGATAGATTGAAAGTAAAAAATCTTTTTTTTTTTTTTTAGAAATCTCTAAATTTTACAAGGACACCAAACTTGATTTTCACAAAACTGTATATACGAATCTCATTGGCCGAATGTTTCGGTTGAAACAATTTTACAATCGATCGAAGGTCTTTGCCCCAACATCGGGCGTGTAAAAGTAAATACAGTATTGTCCACACACAGACGAATTCTAACATTGTAAGGGCGTGTCGTTGTGAAACACGCGGTATTTTGTCAGGAATCGTGCTATGGGCCCCTTTAAATATCCGGGAGGGTGACGGTAGGAATTAAAAA
>QLNU02015270.1:83722626-83741464 GCA_006491805.2 Dysdera silvatica
AGGAAATCAATGAGGGATAGTTTTTGAAAAAAAATATCCTTTATTTATTAGAAATCTCTAAGTTTTACAAGGACACCAAACTTGGTCTTTACAAAATTGTAGACGCGCTGGTCATTGGCCGAACATTTTGATTGAAACGATCTCACGATCGATCGAAGGCCTTTCCCCCGACATCGGGAGTGTAAAAAATAAATACGGTATTGTCCACACACGGACGAATTCGAACATTGTAAGGGCGTGTCGTTGTGAAGCACTTGGTATTTTACCATGAATCGGGCAATAGGTCCCTTGAAATATCCGGGGTGGTGACCGTAAGAGTAAAAAAACTCGGCCTTCGAGGGGGTTTCCACGTATATACCCACTCAGTGGCTACCGGGGTCGGGATCGGTGTCCACGTTCACCACCAGAGAAGCGGGAAATTTCCCCACAGCCTTTGGAAACCTGTTGCTCGGATAAACACCCAAAAACGATGGGGAGGTATGGGGGTCCCTCCGTAAGATCCCCATGATCTGCATCGTGTCCATCGCACTAGTTCGAAAAATCGCAAATCACGTTCCTGGACTTGGTGATTTCTATCACGTTCTGGAACTCGGCGTAGACGATGATGGAGATCGTTTTGGACAGCGTCTTGCCGAATTTTATCTCCAGTCGTAAATTTCCCGGGCGTACCAATTGCAGACAGCCGTTATCTCAGAGATCGGCCACCAGGTCGAAAGCGTACAAGGCGTAGCCCTTCGGGTAATCCTTGCGGGTCAAGTGAATGCCACGGTCCTGATTCAGCTTTTCGGTACCCGCAAAGAGCGAATGATAGGCGCGAACGTAATGTGTTTTGAGAATAGTCTAGTTCAAAGGCCCTCCCGGGCAACTGGTTGCCGTCTATAAACACGCTTACGACATTCACATCGTAATGCTTGAAGTCGAAAGGGTTGGTCGCGTAGATACCGATGAAGGCTTCGTTCTGAGTGATCGCCAAGATCACCCGCTTAGGTATCTGACCGATGAAGATGTTATCTTGGACGAAACTCATACTCCCCTGCAAGATAGAACACCTTGCAGAGAATCCGATCGATGGAGTACTTGGCAGCCGTGCACTCCAGGACCTTGGTATGGCCCAATAACACACCGGGGCTGACCTTGACCTTTCTCACAAAGAGAGAGGCTTGCTCTATCACGACTCTGTAACTGGCTCCGGTAGTGGGGGACAACAGGCAGAAATCCGGTTTACTACGAACCATGTTGATCTTCACGTCCAAGACTCTGCTGTTTTGGTGAGCTCGTGACGCTTCGTCAAGCCCCCTCGTTCCGACGGCGGGTCCACGGGGAGTTCGTTCGTGTAAAGCACCTGGCCGTGTCCTTGTAAAAACATTCTGACGATATCATAGTCTTTTTGGCATCTTCTCCGAAATTTAACAGCGTTTCTATATAGGCGTGGTAGGGGTAGGTATTGGAAGGGGCGGATATCAGTCTATCGTTTAAGCTCACGTCCACTTGAGAAAACAGGGAATGGAGGAAGAGGTTGCTCGGAGATACGGTATCGGTATCGGTCAGGTTTGAACCGTCGGCTTTCACGGTCTTAACCTTGAGGTAGACCTGGCTCGAGGCCAAGTCCATATACTCCTCTCCCGATCTGGGAACGTTGAACTCGATCTGGGCCGCATCCCTAATGTTGGAGAGGGGGGGAATGAAACTCCATCCATTTTTCCATTTTCTATACTGACCTAAGTGGGAGGTAGGGCAAACAAGTCCAGTTCGGATTCGACACATGTCGGGGAATCGTGACGAATGAGGGCCATCACGAACTAAAAATGTCGCGTACCTCCACTTTCCTGGCTTTGGAAGGAATGAGTCGATTCGGAGCCTTCCCCTCTCCGACCATGTTTTTCACTTTGGTGGACGCCTTGTCTGCTAGGATGTTTCCGGCTTCCTTCGCCCGTCGGATGGCGGCAGCCTTCAGGTCCTAACTTGCATGACGTCACTGGAAAGATCGACACCGCTGCGTAACGCTTGTTTCCAAATCACTTTGCCCCCTCTTACAACAGGGGAATGATGCCCTGAATCAACGAACGAAAAACCCACCCAGACCGTGTCCGTGTTGCAGGGGGCTACCCTGGTAGTAAGAGAGTCCGGATCCGGCTTGGTTGGCGTAGTACTCCTCCAGGGACTTTGTACAACAACTGTAGGGCTGATACATGACCACAGCTGCTTCAGACGAAAGTGTAACACCAGCTTCCCCCCCCTCTCGAATGCCACTTTTTCGCCCGTGCTAGTACTTATAACAATATCTACGGTTTTGAAACTCTTGCTCATCATGGGGATGTAGTGGGGGCAGTCGTAAGAAGCGCACACCATCTCTCCGGGGTGACCTTCGACTTTCACGATGTGTAACAACGGAGCCAAGACTTCGCCAAACACCTAGAGCTTCCAGATGTCCGTATAAACGTAGAGAAAGTGGTAATCCACCATGGGGTCCGCCACGATTTTATCGATGTCGCTCTCGACCCTGTACTCCTCCAAACCCTACTCCAAAGGACCCTGGAAAAAGCCCAGAGTCTCCGCTATTCCTTTACACAGGACCAACTTGCACTTCGCCTTCAGCTGAACTTTCACTCTCTTGGTGTGCTTGTTATACATCAGCTTGAAGTAGGGCAGCTTTTCTTTTATTGCGTTAATCATCGTCTTGATCAATTCTTCCGTCGTTTCGTAAAACCCTCTGTGGATCCGACTCTTCTTCACGACACCGTTTTCGTAACTTACGTCGAAAACGTTCGAGTCATTCGTGATGTTGTACCACGCGTGGGAGTAGATGATCTCGCTGAGGCCGACCTCTCACTCCCCCGTTAAATTGATGGCCTTGGGAAGCCTTACGAAAAAATGATTCAGTTTATTTCCAGGGTAGAATTCGCGACTACTGTCGCCGGGTAACGTCAGGTAGAAACCCCTCTTGGGAACTGAACTGGGCCCCGCCGATACACACACATTTTATACATATCGGAGGAGGGGGGATCAATCTATTAAATTTCTTGGGATACCCACTGAAACTGGCAAAGTACTCCACGTTCCCCCACCAATGGCGCTTTTTTCAATACCGAGTCCACGGGATAATTCTCCATCGGTTTGATCTTTTGCAACTCTGCCACGTAAAACGTTCCGGCAATACCTTCGCCCAACAAATCTTTCACCTTGAACAGCGGCGTGGTCCTCGGTAGGCGTTATGAAACCGTAAACACCTACTCCGTCAAGTTGTTCTCGCAACCTTTCTCAAGCAACATTTTCTTCTTCGAAATCCGCAACGTACCACCGACCTCGAACTTATACAGGGGGTGGGCGATGAACGAGTGATCGCCGTATAAATTAAGTCACACTTCTCTGTGATTGTCGAGGGTCACGTTCGTGGGGGGTCATTCGAATCGATCTGTGGAAAATTTCGATGTAACTGTGCAACAGACTGTCCAGAACATCTATGTACTTGTGGGTGTTGAAAGCAGTGAAATATTTCCACATCTTACTTAGATTTGAATGTCTTATTGAAGCGTGCCACCACTGAAGCCTTGGTTTCGTTCTTGGTGGTGAAAAAATGCACCTTCTTCGATTTCAGGATTTTTGAAAGCCGGAAAATATAAATTCCTTTCCCTAATCTGTTTGAAGCGACGAAGAAACGCGCCCCTTCTCGAAAGTACTTTGAAAGGCGTTCACTATCTCCGCACCCGTATTTTTTTTTTTCAGAGGGTCGATCCACGCGTACTTTTAAAAAATGTCGATACACATCAAAAGATACCTAAACCTGTCTTTGGGTTTTGAAAGGGACGACAGATCCACTAAATCTGCCTGCCATTGTTCATCTATCCCTCACACGACGACTCGATTGGTTTCGAATTTTCGACGAAGTGGTTTGTGCAACGTGTACGAATGCTGGGACTGAAGCCAGTCCTGGATTTTCGCTCTTGGGACATTTTTTCCCACAGCACGGTATAAGGCATCGATACCTCCGAAAAATCCGGGATGCTCTGGAATCTGGTACGTCGGAGCCAATACTTCTTCGGCCATTGCAACAATTAATAGCGTCGACAGGCAGAGTCACGTTGAAACTCATCTACCCGCCACGGCACTATATTCCTATATGCTGAAAAAACCCAAAGCGTACCATTATTTATTTAAAGGAAAATAGCCAACATAAGATGATGATAATTATTCACACGAAATTACTGCCAAAAACGAAGGAGCGTCGAAGGAATAAATAAAAAATACTTACCCCTTCATAAGATAGTCCCGTAAACGAAAATTCCCGCTAAGATTCGCCCTTCTCCGACTGTAGAGACCAAAGGTCAAAGCACGCAAAAGACCCCTGTAAAAAACACGCCTTTCTTTCCACATTTTCACATCCCTGCAATAAAGGCCAAAGGTCAAGTATGCCATGGAAACAGAAAACTTCTCGGGGTCCTTTTCACCTCTCGGGACAAAGATCGCTGTAGAATGAGACAGCTCTTTCCCGCCAAAAACCTTACCAGCTCCATCCATCATGCGACGGGGGATACGATTCACAGTTAATTATATCATTAAACCGATTAAAAAACCATTTGACGCGCGCTTATGCGTAACAACGATTAAAATATTATATCATTAAACATCGAACCAAATAATTAATATACTTTACACCAGCTTTTTAATAGCTGGGAATTAAACGATGGAATAATTAATACACATCGCAGCATCCGCTTTTTAATAAAACTAGTAATAAACTCGCCGGTATAATTAACCTTATCAGTAATAATAACCAACCATCACAAACGCCGCATCTTAATAACAACGATCAAATTAATTACCATCCTTCACAAACACCGCCTTTCAATACCTGAGAATAAAAATAATAAATATACAACAACCGCTTTTAATAACAACGATTAAATTAATACCAATAATGATAACCCTTATAAAATAATTATCATTCATCACAAACATCGTTTTTTAATATCAGCGAATAAAAATGATAAATATACAACAACCGCTTTTTGTTAACAACGATTAAATTAATATCACGTGACCTCAAAGAATCCATCATTAAAAATTCCTTATCAGTAAAAAAATCTTCTCTCTCCCACCCGTTTTCCCCTCGTGACGTTCCTTCCGCCACCCAACAGACGCCTGAACTACTAGACGTATTTTATATTGATTTACGTACGCGGAAAATAAATGAATTTTAACGAAATTTTTGCTTTTTTAAGGCCCTTCATTAGCTGCAAAATCTCAACGCTAAACGTTTCTCGATTTAATACCAGTTCCTATAATTAACATTCAAACACGTCGTTTAGAAAGGCCAGACGATACATCGTCTGAGATACGTTTGAACAGACGATTTTCGTAAGGTTTCCTGTCCCAGAAGCCATTGAAATTCATCCTTGGAGAGAATGTGTCTTTGTTGAAAATAATAATTATTTCACCGTTAAGATACCGAGACCGTATTGATTCCTTCGAGTTATGAAACAGTTACCCATTAATGTGAATTGTCCGTTACCAGCGCCTATGTTTTCGCATCACACCTTATTAAATAAAGAGTTAATTAACAACTGATAACACACCCCGCATTGTGAAAGGGCCGTATTCAAATAGAGGGACCTCTGAAAGGGTATTGCAGAATTTTAACCAGCAGCAGAATTTCCGATACGTCACTGTTAATACAGTGTACCCTGGGGAAAACGGCCATCTTTGTAAATTGACCACTTTATATAAGACAGAACTGTGGGAAATTAGGCATGCCTATACCAAAGTCTGTCGGGTATAGTGACCACCATAGACTTAATCTGGCGGGGGAAAGGGGGCACTCGCCCACCAGTTTTTTTGCCCCCAAGTTTACGCTATATTTAACCCCCCCCCCATCAGCCAACACTGCATACGCCAGTGAGTAAAATACACTCTATAACAAAAAAATCGATGCACCAAGAAGGAGTTGTCCGATTGTAATGAAATTTCGTATGCAAAGACATTTTGACCGAACATGCAAATGATTAAAATTTGGTGTCCAATGAATGAATAGCGGGAACTCCAGCGCATCGGAACTGCGCATTCAGCAGGTGTATATAAGGAGCGATTCTCAATATGTGGTCAAAATTTCTGTTGCATTTTGACTGCGGATATCTTACGTCGACTGTAACAATGCCTCGCCGAAAGATTCGTGCTCATTACGAGCATATGTCAGAGTTTGAAAGAGGTCGTGCTATCGGATTGAAAGAGGCTGGTTGGACGAATCGAAGAATCGCTGGACATGTGGGTCGAAGCGATGCGGCGATTGGACGGTGCTGGCAAGAGTGGGTCAACAACGGCAGATGTCAGCGTCGGGACGGCAGCGGTCGACCTAGGGCCACAACAGAACGGGAAGACAGAGCGATTGTCAGAGCAGCTGTCACAGCACCGGATTCGTCGTTATCAACTATCCAACGTGTGGCCCGCACACATGTGTCCAACATGACCCTCTGCAGACGACTGAGAGAGCGGAATTTACGCTCGCGCCGACCGTTACGCCGCTTACCTCTCACGCCTTTACACCGTCAAGTCCGATTACAGTGGTGCCGGGCTCGATCAACTTGGAACTGCGCTGACTGGGGACGTATAGTCTTTAGTGACGAGTCCCGTTTCCAACTGTGTCCTGACGACAACCGCAGACGTGTCTGGAGACGTCCAGGGCAGCGTGGGGATCCTGCCCTTACTATCGCACGCCACACATGCCCACAACAGGGCGTTATGGTCTGGGGTGCCATCTCCTTTGATAGCCGGACCCCTTTGGTGGTCATTTCTGGCACACTTACAGCACAGCGGTACGTAGACGACATTCTACGACCGGTTGTGTTACCGTTCCTTTTGCGACACCCTGGACTTACGTTTCAACAAGACAATGCCCGGCCGCACACGGCACGTGTTGCTATGAATTGTCTTCAAGCTTGCCCAACACTTCCTTGGCAAGCTAGATCTCCTGATCTCTCTCCCATAGAGCACATTTGGGACGCTATGGGAAGGCGATTGCAACCATCCCGGAATGTTGACGATTTAGCCCGACAGTTGGAGACAATTTGGCAAGAAATTCCGCAGGACACCATCCGGGATCTTTATCAGTCTATGCCACGCCGGGTGACAGCTTGCATCCAGGCCAGAGGTGGACCAACGCCTTATTGACTTCCTCCCTTTGTAACGGTCAAACTCTGCAATAAATCATTCAATTGTTCTGAAATTTTAATCGTTTCTTTTTCTATGTATGTTCTTCACATCCACCAATTTTTATCGCAATCGGACAACTCCTTCTTGGTGCGTCGATTTTTTTTTGTTATAGAGTGTACAAATGCGAAGAAAAAAGATTAAACGAAAGGATCTTCCCTAGTTGACTGATACATGCTTCTCACTAAAAACATGCAGCTTCTTTTTTACATTACAACTAATTTAATAAGGCCTTTTTTTATACAACCTCCGTTCAAAAAGTTCGGTGAATGACATTTGCACACGGGTAAAAGTTAATATGCGCAGTAAAATGTGCACGTAACGCATGCTGCAGTAGGTGCGTAGTTATTTAGACAAGCAGTGTTTCGTTCGGACATTTTATTTTCTTATACGTAAGTTGGAAGTGCAGCATAGTGTAGTGGCTTTGTAAAAAACAAAAACATGGATCCACGTCTCAATATGCGATTTTGTTTTAAACTCGTAATGTTAGCTAAAGATTGTCATCAAATGCTTTTAGCGGTGTATGGACAAGATATTGTATCTTTAAAGTGTGTGTACGAATGGTATCGATGGTTTCATGAATGCCGTGACAGCGTGGAAGACCCGCTAATGCGAGCGATGAGAATCACATTCAAAAATTGAAGGACTTATCAGTCGAAGACTGTCGCCAGACAGTGCGAATGTTTGCGGAGGAGATTGGAGTTAGCGTTGGCACGGCGTTTTCAATTTCAACTGAGAATTGGGTAAACGCAAACTTTGATCACATCTAGTGCCTCACCATTTGCGTGCAGAACAAAAACGAAAACGTTTTGACGCACGCGGGGAATTCATTGACATTGCAGATAATGACCCCACTTTCCGTAATCGTATTGTTACCCGCGATGAGAGTTGGTGCGTCAGGTACGACCCCGAATCAAAGAGGAAGAACATGGAGTGGGGGGGGTATGGGCTCGCCGAAATCGTCCAGAAAAGTCCGAAGCGAAAAATCTTTCATGAAGACAATGTTTATTTATTTATTTTTTGATGCTGTAGGCATAATTCATAAGGAATTTTTGCCTGAAGGAAGCACATTGAATGGGTCTAAGTACGTTGAAATTTTGGATCGCTTTGTGAAATGGATACGGCGAGTGAGGCCTCAGTATGCAGTAAAGGGCTCGTGGTTCCTACTCTACGATAACGCGTGACTACATACAGCCATCGTTGTACGCCAGTTTCTAGCCAAAAAGAGAATTACGTCACTTGCTCATCCCCCCTACTCTCTTGATCTGGCGCCCTCAGATTACTTCCTGTTTCCGTTACTGAAGAGAGCCTTGAAAGGAAAAAGGTTTTCGACGATTGAGGAGATTCAACAAAATGTGACCGCCGAACTGAAGTATATTCCAAAAGACGCCTTCTAGCGTAGTTTCTGTGCCTTGTACACACGTTGTCAAACGTCCATAACATCGGATGGTAATTACTTTGAAGGATAGCGAACCTTGTTTGCCCATATGTGTGAATACCTTTCGCAAAATATATGTTTCACCGAACTTTTTGAATAGCGGTTGTATTACAACTATCTTAACTTCCAACACGAAAAATTTCCCCGCCCTCTGTACTAAACTTACACATTACTATAATAATTATAATACATTATTACTACGTTAATATAGTATTACTACTATAACTATATACAGATTGCGAATCAAACTTTTTTACAAGGGGGTGATAAAAAATTCGAACTACAGTGAAAATCGGTTATAATGACCTTCAAGGGACTGTGCAAATTCGGTCGTTATAAACGATATCTTTTTAAAATCATAGTAGCCTATAGTATAATACACTCTAAGAGTTTTATAAATTATTTTGATAGTAAAAAGTATTAAACTTTTTGGTTTCAAAATTAAATAAAAATATATTTAATTATAATGAATTGAATTTCCGTCTATATTAAATTATATTTATAGCCACACTAAATACATAGTATTTTTTATTTTTTTAAATTGAAAAAATTCTATAAAACACTAAAGTATATAATGTAGAAAACAAATCTAATGAATAATATTTATTATATTATACTAATGACTTCCGAACAGTGCCGGTTTGAGAGTTTTATGGGCCTTATGCTGAAAAAATAAAATAGGCCCCTAAAGAATATGATATTCGTGTTATTCAATTAATAAATCACGTGTTTTTTAAGGTTTATTATCTTTAATATTCAGGTTTAGCAGTAAGGGAGTTTCAAGTATTACGTAAGCAATATTTTGGCCATTTCAATCCCCCCTCCCTCCGGGTAAGCAAAAATTAACGTTGGCCAACGTAGGAAAATAAGCACAACAGCAACCTCCCAAAAAAAGTGCTTACGTAATACTTGAACTCGTCCTAATAAAAATTTCTCGGACATTTGTAAATAAACAAGATTAAAATAACGCTTAAATTTTGATAACTAACCTTCAATTTCGATAACTAACCCACTTGGTTCCGATTTATGACTGTCAAGTCGCGTCGTTATATCCCTACTTAGAATCTACGTAGACTACAAAATCGCCGTCATTATAGCAGGTTTCGTCGTTATATACGATGTCGTTATAACCGATATATTTAGTATGGAGTAGAATAGCAAACCAAACTTCTTGTAAAAATTCCGTCATTATATGCGGTTAGTCGTTATAACCAGCGTCATTATAAACGATTTTTACTGTATACTACAGTTCATTACATTCAATTTGACAAAAATTATAATACTATTACTATAAATGTAAATACATCGAAACTTTAAAACAAATAAATGTAAAAAAACCTTGCTTTTTGCTCCTTTATTTTTGCGAAATTATTGAAAATATCTTTCAAAACCATTTTACTGACATGTGTTAAGTCTCAATAGCCAATAATGCACGTATACCACTAGTATTTTTTTTTGTAATCTTTTATTATTCATAATTTACTAAATGATCTTTCGGCAGAGGCAGCTGACACGGATAGGATGAAAAATAGCATAAAGTAAAAATTTCCGTAAAGTCACTTTCTACAAGTAGAACATTATATTTTGAAATTGGCAAATAAAAAAATTGTCTACAGAGTGGGAGAGAAAAGCATACTTTTTGCCATATACAAAACTATTAAGAGGTTCTTTCAAGCCTTTTGCCCCCAAATCCCTGCTACTTTTCACGGGCTAATTTTAGCCCTCCTCCCATTTCCAAATGGGTTCATTTTAGCCTTTCCTCAACTCCCTCCCCACCCATCCTCTTCCTTACCAGATACAGTGATATCGCTCGCAAATCACCAAAAACTTTAAGAATCAAAAATTATTGGGAAGAAGAAAGAAAGAATGTAATACCGTTTTTCTAATGTCATGGGGGGGGGGGATAATCATCCCTGGCAGGGAAGTCAATTAAAATTTTTTGCCGGGGAAATACCCTCATCGGTCTCATTAATTAGCACCCTGACCATATACTATTTTTCCAAAATTACTTAACAAATAAACGTCCATAGTTGTCGGCACCAAGTTAAAAAAAAAAAAAATGCTTGGTTATACCACGCGTACCCCGTCGTTAGTTATGCAGTCAGAACTTTTAAATATAGCAAAATCGTCGTCGAGCCCCTGCAGTGAAGCTCCACCTTAGTAGTTATGCTAATACACATTTCTATATATCTACACTTCTATATATACACATTTCTATATATCTACACTTCTATATATACACATTTCTATATATACACATTTCTATATATCTACACTTCTATATATACACATTTCTATATATACACATTTCTATATATCTACACTTCTATATATATACACATTTCTATATATATACACATTTCTATATATCTACACTTCTATATATATACACATTTCTATATATCTACATTTCTTGAAGGGGTTAGCTTAAACTTCAGTTTGAGGGAGAGTAGGGTTGAGAATGCTTATTGTTCCAGAATAACAACATTTATTAAATTCCTTACTCTCTATAAGCCAACGAACAACACAGGCCCAGCAAAATGCCCTGGCTCAAGCTCCTAATGGCACCACGAGATAAATAAAAAATATTATTTAACTTACCACCTGAAGCCTCAGGTTTTCCAAAGCAGTTTCCCCACTGAAATACACTGCTGCAAAATGGCACCAGCCCGCCAACCTCAGCAGTCGTCATCAAAGCAGCCTGTAGTTGATGCCAGCGCAGTCGAACATAAGCGTACGCAGAAAGTTCGTGGGGTTATAGGCTCAGGGGAAGTCGGCAGAAGCCGCCAACCCACATGATTCCGCGAAATATGGCAACACGTATTGGGTGGGTTGGGTTAACCCCCATTAATGTTTCTAGCCCGTGATAGGGGACTCATAAAGCTATAGGGGGCTTAAAATTCGTAAATGTTTTGATATATTTCATTAATATATTTAATAATACTTAATGTATATATATATAGACTAATATATTTAACATTTAATTTAATTTATAAATATCATATATATTTAAAATAATATATTATAAATATTTAACATTAACGAATACATTTCTCAACTTAAATTTTGCATGGAAAACTTATAATCTTCAGAGTACCTCTCTAGAATTTCCCCTTTCCTATTAAAAAGTAGAGGAAGATTTAAACCTCTGTAAAAAACATCATCTACACACTTGTGTGGAAAGCATTTGGAGAGACCTTCATCCAGCAGTAGATAGATAATGGTTGAATATAATGATGATGATGATGACACAAGATCTACCATAAAGCTAATTTGAATACATTTTTAACGTCAAAAAATAGTTTCCATTGTCATGTACAATTTCATACGAAGCAAAAAAATTTTAATAAAATTCTGTAACAATTTGTTTTGAGAAAAAAAAATTCCATGGGGGGGGGGGGTCGCGACTACATTTGCAGGTGGGGCTCAGCCAATTCTATCGCCAGCCTGGCTACGGCTCTGGTTTTCCAAGTAACTGCAATGTTCTTATGTTTCCTTTCTTTCAGCGTCTTTTTCAACCTGGGAAACAGAAAGAAATCACACCGAGACGCCAGGAGAATATAGAGAATGTGGAAGGGCTGTCATTTAATGTTTTGCAATAATTTCTTCGATCGAAAGAGCAGTGTATGGTCTTGCGTTGTCATGCAGTAAGTAATTGTCCAAATACTCAGAAATGAGATTGGGCGCCTACTTGCCTCCCAATTGATATCAAGTTCCACAGATAACAATATGCACGGTAACACGCAGGTTGACTCATAGCCTGTTTTGATACGATCCGTACTGTTAACAGTAGGCGTTGTTGACGGCCTTCCAGACCTCAGACGGTCTTTACCGACATCCTAGTATCAACAACCCTCTTTTGCGATTCAAACCCACGACCCTTTGATGAGGCCTGGTAACTATACACCTATTGGAGCAGGTTCCTGCTTCAGTCGCGGTCTTCCCTAACTCTACACAAAACTTAATGTTAATTTGCTGCTCAACTCTTTCACCGCGAAAAATTCCGCTATTGAAACAAACATGTTACTATGCGCCGCCCTGCCACCTAGTGGACTTTCGAGGCCATACTTTTGCAGAACACCTTTCTCCCTAAGACTGAAGGCAACTTACCTGAATACCGTAACCAGACTCTTTACAGAAACATAGAATCTGTCCTGGAACTTTTATGACAACGGTAGTATATACCTCTTCTAATATAATATGCTGTCAGCCCATATTATAACAACGGGAGAAGAGTCATTTATGTAATTTATTATTGCTTTTTGTCATTAGAGAAGTACTATGGGGATATTTTACAGTGCTAAGGAAAATGAAATTGCCTCGTGCCATGAAAAGTTCATTTAAGAGAAATGTATTATTCAGCCAAAGCGCTCGATTGAGCTTTGTGCGAGTCGTTGCGTGTGTATTTTTACCTTTTCTTTATAGGTTCATAAATAATTCACTTTCATTAATAGTGCACGCAAAGTCGGCCCAACAAATTCAAAATACCGATTTTGGAACTGTTGATTTTGTGTTAAAAGGGGGTAGGCTAGTGATTCGGCTAAATTGAGCAAAAGGATACGATTTGTAATATATTTGTACCACGACATCATCAATAGCATATCTATACCAGGATTGTCCAACCTTTTTTGGGCAGCAAGCCACTTGAAAATTTTTTACAGAAAGAAGAAAGACAGTAAGTAATGGACATTATATTTAAACATCAAAAATTTCCACAGTAATTTATTATGGTTGCCCATGCTGTTCCTGCGTTTCAATGTTCCATAGTTTGCATGATGTTCTAAAAAAAAAATAAATATTGCAAACAGTTGTCGGCGGGACGGATTCATATTGTTGGCGGGCCGGATTGTGGCCCGCGGTCCGTATGTTGGACAACCCTAATCTATACTATAGATCAGTGGTTCTCAAACAGTTTTCATCGCGGGCCACTTTAAATTTTTTTTTCGGTCGACGGGCCAGAAGATATGAAAACGAAATTTTCTTACAAGCTATATAGACATTGGAAGAGGGGAGGGGGTCGTGGGGGCGACTTTCCCCTAGACATTTTCCGATTCAATAAAATATCATTGAGGTAAGAGTGTTAGCCCTCTCTAAAAACAAAATTAGCCCCCCCCCCCCCACTAGAAAAACATTTTCAGTTTCTCATCTTTTGTAGCCGGGCCAGTTCTTACTGTTCGCAGGCCGGATCTGTCCCACAGGCCGCCTATTGAGAATCACTGCTATAGACGATGAACTGTGTTTTACGAAGTACAGTAAATATGTAGCTTCATTTTGTGGACTTCATGAACTTCTGGAATAAGCTGTTTTGACACCCACGCCCCGATGCTCAAATTATAGATCATTTGACCCAATATTACAAGAACTGATGAGTCAAATTATAGATCACTTGACCCAACATGAGTGAGAGAAGTCTTGCCCCCCCATCCTTATTATTTAATAAATTGTCTGTATACTCTATTAGGTAACTCTTATACAATACGACACATTTTTTATTCCCCAAAACCGTTGTTATTGTGAATCGTCATGAAACTAATAGTCGTAGATTGAGGGCTACCGGTACTGCATATAAATAGTACAATAATTTTATTATTATTATTATTATTGTTATTATTAGCGGGTTTCAATAGATATTGAACCCACTATTGCTTTCTTTGCCCGTAATAAAAAGGGTAAGGTAAAGGTCTTCCGTAAATGCAATAATGATAGCTATTGTTAAAGTTGACAACCTACCGAGTTACTTGAGAATTAGAGAGTTGTGAATTAGAGAGCAGCGATTTAGAGAGTGGTAATTTAAAGTTGCGAATTAGAGAATGGCGATTTAGAGAGTGGCAATTTAAAATTGCGAATTAGAGAGTGGTAATTTAGAGTTGCGAATTAGAGAGTGGTAATTTAGAGTTGCGAATTAGAGTGACGAATTAGAGAATGACGAATTAGAGAGTGGCGATTTAGAGAGTTGCGAATTAATGTTAATTAAAACCCGCTAAATTTAAATAGACCTTAGGCGATTTTTTTTTACTTGCTTGTTATTTCAAATTACTTCGATTTTTGCTATATGAACCCCAAGATAGTGGGGGGGCAAAAAAAAGATTTAATTACATAACTCTTGGGATTGCAGTCCCCATTTCAGAAGCATTTCAGTCATCATTTAAGCCAATACTCAGGGGCGGCTCGAGGTTGATTTTAAACCCAAGCAGCCTGGCGCGGATTGCTTTTTGATGCCCCTCCCCCTCCGGAGAAAACAGGAGATTTTCACAGATGCACAGTGAGCCATATGCCCTATAACAGTGGCCTAAAGTCTCTGAAAGAATTTCTGTAAAGATGTCTCTAAAAATTTCCCTTTTTAGAGAGATTTTTAGATTTTTAGAGAATTTTTTCGTTTCCCTTTTTAGAGAGATTTTCTACTGTTGCGTCAATTGGAAAAAAATTTGAACTCGACTTCAATTTGGCGCGCTCACGACCCTTAAGCCGCCCCTGCCAATACTGAGGATGTTACAAGGGAATGCTATTCCTTTGTCTTGAGAATTCATGGAACTAGTGAGTCAGATTTCCTATCCGAAAACAAAGAAATGTGGTCAACAGCATTAAGCAGAAGAGAAACAAGCTGTACACAAACGCATTAAAAACCGTTGGAAAACATGAGTCACAGAATCCAACGGCTAAAGTCAAGTCGAGCTTTACTGCAGTGTGAACAGCCAGCCACTCCAAGCAAGAATTAAAAACTAAATTGTTTTGGCAGACGACTCTCTAAAAGCATTCGAAGAAATGGAGCAACCACCCAAATTAAATTCCGGCGTGAACGGTTAGTACCCATGTTGACCGCCATTTCCGTTCCTCGCGTGACGCGGTCGACTCCATCTTGAATTGTAGGGCCTTATTATTTCTTCTGTGTCATTAATGTGAGAGAGCAAACACCCTTCTCAACGTGGGCTGATATCGTAATGGTGGGACATGGTTTGGTACGGACGGAGACGAGGTTAGCGTCGCAAAATTATTAGGACTGGAGTCAGGGTCAGGAATCTTCCAACCTCATCATTGACCTTGAATGGCAACAACCCCAACACACTAGACGAACGAACTCCCCGGTGCGCCGTAGAGACGAGTCATTAACGAATCCCAGTCCGTAATACTCGACGTCACTTCCTCAGACACAAAACATTTCAGCACGTGTATGGGGCATTGTTTTTCTTTTGTGTTTCGCTAAAGGCGAAATAGAGGGCGTTTCATCTTTCGCAGTAGATCCTCGCGTGTTCAAAGGTGCAATTACTAGAACTCGCCTGCGTAACAAAACACAAGTTTTTGTTATTTACCTACACGATTTCTTACGCTGTTTTTATTTCTTTTAATCGATTTTAACATTTCTTTTAATCTATTTTACTAAGCGATTTTAATATTTCCTTTAGTTGATTTTAATATTTCCTTTAATTGATTTAAATCTTTCCTTGATTTTGTAATGGAATCTGCCAACCTCGGGTTGTTTTGTTTTTTTTTTTGTTTTTTTTAAATTTCTTTTAAAGAAGAAGCAAGGGTCATTTGCACAAAGACTTCTAGGCTTTAATTATTCCATTATTTTTTTTTTCGGACCTAATATCAAAGACTTTTTAACCTATTTTGTGTTGCTAAACCTTTCGACTATAAGGACATAGAAAAATGACTATATGAAAATCAAGCTTTTACCTTAAAAAATGGTTGTTTGTATTTTTATGGCAAAGAGCATTTGGGCTATACTGCAATTAAAAAAGAAAAGAAAAAATAAGGCAATGAAATTTCATTAACGATGGACAATATTATTCACCGACCGGTTAACTGAATGATTTCGGACATCACATAAGGATGGGCAGAGATTTGGTAAATGAAGGATTTTGCGCATCGCTAGTTTGCTTAAAAACCATAAGACGGAGAAGCAGTAAGGATCATCTGCTAAAAGACTTCTAGGCAGCAATTTCATCATTATTTTTCCACGACATACATCACAAACCTGCTTAATTTATTTTTGCTCAACGATTAAATGCTTGTTATGTGCTAAAGTAGTCGTTTGGGTAATACTCAAATGCAGTATCAACGTTCAAAAACAGCAGACGATGATGAGCGTTTTCATCTTTAAAAACGGGAGGCGAGAAGAGGGGAAACGTCCATACAAACGAGAAAAACAAATGTCGTTACAAGCTGAATATGCATGCATGCACGTGTGTGTGAACTTCGATTTGACCATGAGTGCCTTTACAACTTGTTTAATTACTTGACTTCAATCGATTGACCTAAATAAAATTTAATTAAAAGTCCATTTGAATAATGCGTATTGTGACACACTTTTTTAATGTTTTCCACACACAATACAGTGGCCAATAAATAGCCAACTTGACATTGAAACAATAGTTGTCCTGTAATGATATACGTTTAATCTTATATTGCTCTGTACCGACCCACATTTACCAGCCATGTGAGATCCTCTTGACTATATCCCCTTTCGAACTCAACCATAGCATGAAGATTTACTGATCTACACTCCGTCCATACAACTCGAATTTCTAACATAAAATTACAGTCCCTGGATCTGGGTTGACATCTGGAATCCGACCTTTGACATGTGTGAACCAGATCCGGGGATAGGATGGTAACAGTGACTTGAGACCAGAGAGGGGCCTGGACGCCGAGAGATACTCTACCAGCCCTCTCTGGACTACCTGTACATAGAGAACGGGAAGTTATTTTCAATGAATAAAATGTGATTTTAAATTAATTCTTCCAAGCGTCAATTGCCTGTCTCGAATTTTACTAGCTACGTTACAGCTCATTCAAAAGGAGGGAAAAAACTTGCACAATGCGAGCGACCAATATAAACTTTCGAGCAGAAGGAGTGCCTTATATTCACTTAAAATTTAAATTACCTTATTTTTTTTTAAGATCACCATAACATTGAAAAAGAATCAAAACACACCAAGACACCGGTCATGTTTTTTGTTGTTGGTTTTTTTCGTGGATTATTGATGGATAACACTTTTGAGAGCCACATTTTAATCTAACGTTGGAAAATGAATTTAATCACGTTGAAAAACCTAATTCGTGCATTGCCAATCAAGATTCCTGGTCGGCAATATACGAATTAGATGGTTTGTTTGGAAGCGTTCCATATCAATAAGAATCCTTGTACCATAGTCAATGAACCAAAATCTACTCCTACTTTTAGTCAAGGCTGGAAATGTCTAATAAAATTTTCACATTAATTATTCATCCACAACTGTCAACACACTAGTCACGCAATAACAGCATCTCCAGTTTTCTAATGCGGATTCTAATGCAATATTAAAGTGAGGCCCTGCGGTGGCGCAGTGTGGTAACGCGTTCTCCTATTGCGCGGCTAATCCGGGTTCGACTCCCAGCAGTGCAAAAAGAACGCTTACTCAGAGATCTCATAAAGATCGCACTGCTCACTGTAGTCCGGGGTTTGGTTCCCTAGGCCTTAAGAGGTTCGGATTCCTCGGAAAACAGTAGGTCCCGGCGCAGCATGACCACTGTAGTCTTTGAGCCGTAAAACCAAAAAACAAACAAACAATATTCTAAATCTCCCCCTCCCCACCCCCACGGACGAAAGACGGCCAAGTCCACCAGAAACGTATGTCGGAATGAACTTTTTAACTTTAAGCTTTAACGCTGAGTTCTACTTATAAATCTTAGCTGCGCAGTTCTACGTCAAATTCTCTTGCATAATATCAAGAGTCTTTGTTTCATACAGAGCTCCTAGAATTATAGGCCGACGAATCAGCCGCCATTTTCCTTCATATTTCCGGTTTCATTTACCTTGGCGATAAAGGTTTTCCGCATTGGCGCAATGATCGCTATTTTGGCATAAAAATAATGAACAATCCGCGAATATCCGATTAATGTAAACATTGGCGCATCTTTTAGAATGTCGCCAATAAATACAATTTGCAACCCTAGCTTGGTTTTCGATTAATGCAAAACTATAATGCAAATAATCAAAACAAACTTTACGCTGCAAACATTCTATGTTTATTCCTCGAATGATTAGAACAATTCTTAGCGATACACCCACCCATTTGACCTTATTTTATTAAAAATTACACACTTGTAAATCACTAAACTTTAACAAAGCAGTGAATAGGATCACGTGATACGATGGTAAGAAAATGGCGAATATAAAAGTTTGCACAAAAAACTTTTAAATTAATTTTTAAAAAATTA
>QLNU02015270.1:83741564-83755252 GCA_006491805.2 Dysdera silvatica
TCATCATGCGCATAGTATGATGAAAGCTCATCTTGCAGGAAGTAACTCAAAGCTTACCATACACTGTGGTAAGCTTTATAGTGGTACGCTGGTCTTTCGTGGAATTTGCACTTCGATTCAATGCCGTCTTAAAGTGGCCCAAGGGAACCCGGGCCCAGGGCCTTAACCCAAAACGGGGCCCAAATGGACGAAGTCCGTTATCGATATACATATTATATTTTTCCTCAGTTTTTAGTTCTAAAGTCTTTTCATTTTGCTCTTCCTTTCTTGGCTTTCAAAGCGTTTTCCACCAAAAGATAACTGCCAGACAACTAACAGTAGCGGGTAATGGTAACATTCCGTCTTCACGTGGTTTCCTCTTTTTTATTCCTGACGAAGAACAACTCATGAAACACATCGATACACTCCGCCCAACATTAAAACTACACTCCTCAAGACCATTCCAAACCTTTAATGTATTATACGTGGTGCTGCATTGATTTTTACGCTTATTTAATGACTTTTTACAATATTGGCCGCCGTTTAGAAAGCGTTGACGAATAGCGTGGTTGAGTGCGATGTACCACTTCAGTGCAAGAAAAATGATGAAAAATGGAACGTAGGGATATGTTTTCCCTCTTCAAGTGTGACGTGGGGGCTAAAAATACCCCACAGCGCCAGGAGTGGAGCCAAGTTGAAGGTAATGGTTTTGAAGAACTCATTGATAAAGCTCAGTGCTACATGATATAATATTGAAGTACGGCAATGTGGTTTCTTAAAATTCAAAGTAACCGCGTATTGTGCGTTCGCGCAGACCTGACGCCTGATACCGTTAGCAGACGGGTTAGTCCATTGCAGTTTAGGGAAGGGCATCTTGCCGAAACTGGTTTTTCGCGCGGGAAAAACCAGTTCCTCCAAGACGGCCTTCCCTAAACTGTAATAGACTAACCCGTCTGCTAACGATATCACACGCCAACTGATCCCGAATGCACCATACTCCCTCCATGGCTAATAGTTGTTCAGTGTATAGGCGTAGCCAGGGGCGATTTTGGTGGTTGTAACCAGTCGGTAGAACATGCCCCCCCGTCAGGCTTAAATAGAAAAAAATAAAGACGATGAAGAATATCTTATGTTGTTTGTTACGACTGTAATAAATAAAAGTCTTACACTGGTGTCCAAAGTCTCTAAGCCTTGGAAAAATGCGATCAAGACGTTTTTCCACGAATCTTCAAGCTACTCGTCTTTCAAACTACGTTTTCAGTAAGTGTTGCTTCAGCAGAATGTAGTTTTTTATCGTTGAAACCCCGTCAAATTTGCTTCGAACGCGGATGACAGAAGAGACTTTTAATACACACATATACACACACAAACAAACATTCATATTGATGTGTTAGCGCAGTATAGCTCAGATGCTCTTGCGCCATAAAAAATCCAAACAAACAGCATATTGATGTAAATAAAGTGACAAATTTTCAAAGAAACCAAGATGGCTTGACTTCGTAGCAGGGTTTAAGCTGCAGTCGCATTTTTCGCAAAATGCGACGAGTTGCTCGAAAATGCGACGAAAAAATTATTGCCCATCGCGAAAATGCGACAGGCAGTTTTAACCACAGTTTATTCTCTGAAAACAGGATTTCCCGATTCCAGAATATCCGTTTTGCACTTCAGCGATCTTTTCTTGTTCCTTTTCGTTTCCTCTTCAAAATTCTTAACAGTACCTATTAAGCATTGTTGATATAAATAATTTCATGGATAGGGTTTTTCGAGCAACGAAAGCAACTAATATTTTTTAGCATTTTGCTACAACTTTTTTCCCATTTTTGCGACATCATGTTTTGAGCCAGATTAAACCCTGCTTTGCACTATAAATTTAAGAGTGTTTGAAACAGTTGCTTGTTATAAAAAAAAAGTAAAACAATTACGAAGTTTTTGCAGTTTAAATTTGTTCTATTAATTACAAGTTATCGTTTTGGTTGTTGTATATGTCTCCTTTACTAAATTATCCTTCTGTCATACTTAACTATAATCTACCCTAAACCATATAATTTAATTAAAAAAAGCTCAAATTTTATTCATTGCCGTAAATTAAATACTTTGGTGTATATAAAAACATTATAATAATAATAAAAATAACAAAACATTTACCTAAACTATTTAACAGCCCAAAACTAAAAATTTTCACAGTGATAGCCTCTGAAACCGCCCCCCCCCATTATAACGTCCTGGATCCACCCTTGTTTGGGGGTGCATGGCTTCTTATGGAGTTGGCAATGTGGCCTTTCTTTAAAGTAATATTAACCTGTTAACCGGGGAATAAAATTTTGTGAAACTCGTTTCACACTGGGGACAATTTTTTTTCTCAGTGATATTTAATTAATTTAAGTGATATTAACTATATTCATTATATTTAATTAATTTGATTTGATATTTAATTTCAATGACGAAAAATGTCGTCATTCGCATTTTGGTAGTCTCCCGGGCATGACGACATTTTTCGTCATGCTCAGTTAACAGGTTAATGCTAAACATTACACTAATACTGAGAGATAGCTTATTGGCCAGTGCATTGAAATTGGCAATTAGGGATTTCTCTTCTACTTTCAACAGGCCAACGATCCCAAACATACCTCCCACGAAACGTGGTTGTTTTGAAATGTGAAAAATAAAATACTCCTCCCTTCTAACCTTTGAACCGTAATTTTATTGAAAATTTGTGGCACTTGTTGGATTTCTTAAAAATCCAATAAGTGCCACAAATTTTTCATCAAACAAGTGCCACGGGATTTTTTTTTCCCCCTTTCTTACAAAGGGAAAAGAAAATCCCTCAAATTCACGCCGACGCAAACACTTAACGAAAAATTAAATCAGTGTAAAATTAACCAGATAATTAGTAAAATGGATACCCAGGTGATTGCAAACCTAATTGAAGCGGCATCATACATACTAAGTACCAGTAGCTTTTTCTTTTAATTTTGAAAATCTATTGCTCTTGCTTTTGCTATTAGATGTGCAAATATATATATATTTTGGCAAGAGAAAATGGTTTTTTTATTTTTTTTTATAAATTTATTTCTTATTAATATTAATAAGTAATGTATAGATGCTTATTGTTAACGTAACCTAATACTTAGAAATATTTTGTCACATTTACTTTCCACCATTATTTATGCAATGCAATGTAGATATGTAAAATACTTTTTTTTTTGCACACTGTATAGTTTACAACAGTCTTTGATTTTACCATGTTTGGCGCAGTATAGCCCAGATGCTCTTGCGCCATAAAAAATCCAAACAAACAAACACTGTAGCTATTCGTGATGATGCTATACAGTAACTGTATGTGCTAATAGTGATATATAATGACAATACGTGATAATGATGATGTATAGTAACCGTACAAAAATAACTACAGTCATAACCGTAACTTGGGGGTTAAATATAGCGTAAACGGGGCGGGGGGGGGCAAAAAAAAACCGAAATTACATGGTAAAAAGCAGGATTTTGCCTCTTTTCTAAAAAAACCTAGGGCAAGTGCCCCTTTGCCCCCTCCAGATTGCGCTTATGGCTACAGTGATAGTGAAGTTATATGTTTTGAAGAAGCGCAGTAATACCATTCAGTTGACAGTAATATTTATTAAGGCTTTAAATATTTAAGTTAATTTAATAATACACTGCAATAAATAAATTAATCCAAATACATAGCTAAAAGAATTTTATACGCCGTTTTGCGGAGCCTTCTATGAGACGTGTGCACACTTTGATGGTAAGTTGAAGACTGGTTTTCTGGGAATTCAGAAAACAATTATACACGTACTGTTGCCAAACATAAAAAGTGAAATTATGATTATACAAAATATTTGTTGCCAGATTCGGAAATTAAAATTATGTACATTTAGAAAACATGTAAATGGAAATTGGCATTTTGACAATTTTAGAAATTGTACGTTTAAGTCTTTTTGCGTTTCTAAGTGGCAACAGTTAAGAAAGCCTGCGAAGTGAACATGGTGTTTCTATTGTGGGAGCTCACACTGGTATGATTAATGGACCGCTATATGTAAAGCATTTCGTGCACTTAATCTGCACTTTTTGCGTTAAAAAATGAAAACAAAATACAAATCGATGACAAACGCTATTGGAAATATGGAAAAAGTGACGGTATAATTCGTCAAGAAATCTCTATAAATTATTGAAACGTTTCTCCGAACTTCAGATCTTTCAAAACGATTCATTTTTCTCCTTAAAATATTATACACACAAAGAGTTTTAAAAATAAAATATGTAACGTACTAGCGAGGAAGCCACCTCGTCTAACACCCACTCTGCATTAATTGAATTGTCTGTAATTAAAATTTATATATTATATATATTGAATTAACATAGATTAGATATTAATAATAGAGAATATTATTGATATTCTTTAACATGTAACTCCTATAAGTACATTAACAATATTTTATAACGAAATGTTTATCTTCTTTAGCAAAAAATAATTTGCAGTTCCGTCTTTAAGCCTGTGCACAGCGCAGATGCTAGATGAACTTGCGCCCCTGGTAGAACCGTCTATATTCCGCATTTGGTAGAACCGTCTATATTCCGCATTTGGTAGAACCGTCTATATTACGCCCCTGACAGAACCGTCCATATTGCGCCACTGGCAGAACCGTCCATATTGCGCCCCTGACAGAACCGTCCATATTGCGCCCCTGGCAGAACCGTCTATATTGCGTCCCTGGCAGAACCGTCTATATTGCGTCCCTGGCAGAACCGTCCATATTGCGCCCCTGGTAGAACCGTCCATATTGCGCCCCTGGCAGAATCGTCCGTATTGCGCCCCTGGCAGAACCGTCCATATTGCGCCCCTGGAAGAACCGTCCATATTGCGCCCCATAGCCACGGGCATATTCTCTCCTGTGAATCATTTCGACCGATTTCACGCCCTTCCTCGCTCGCGCCCCTGGCGTCGGCCTTCCACACCATACCCTAGCTACGGCCCTGCCTGTACAGGTATCTCTAGACTTACGCGCTTAATTTGGTCCAAAAAATAATCGCGCATTGCGAATACGCGTAAAGTGAGTTCATTTTAACATGAGTGAGATGGAGATTAGTTCCAAGAAGAAAAAAAATTACCTAAAACTGGTAAAAATACAATTCTTATTAATTTTTACATATAAGTTTACTATTAATTTTCATGAATTAATTAATAATTTCAAGCACAGCACAGTACTGTACAGCAGGGCTTAATTTCTAACAAAAAAAAAGTGAAGGAGCCCTAATATTATGATAAATCGATTAAAAAATTGAATGGCTGCAAAAGAATCGATAAATCATATCAATTGTTTATGTTCATTTTTCTGGACAACAAAATGCTTGACCTTAATCTCAAATTTATTACTTTTTCATGACATTCATGACCTTTTTTGGCAATTCGTGAACCTGGAGGGGGGTCCGACTATTTAAATAATCGCCAAAAATGAAGCAGTGCCGGTGTCGGGCTTTGGTGGGCTACCGCCCAATTTAAGCCTTGCTGTGCAATAGATTTAAAAATTACATACTGTACTATTTATCTTGCTCTCCTGAAGGTCTCGAATCGATGTCTTTCTTTAAGAAATTGTCAAGAATAAGCTGACGGGCAGCATTTTGCTTCTTTCTGTAAAGTTCTTTGTGGCAAGTTGAAGAACTACGAATCTCCCTGGCAACTTTGGCTCTTCTATCGACGTTAGAATCATTTTCTTCAATGACACTAATTGTGCTGTCAGTGTGTCTAAACAATTCCAGCAATTGTCTTGTTGAAAGTTTCTTGACGGGCTCATTAACACCGGGCTCTTCGCCTGCATCTCCGCCGACATGGGGATTTTAACATTGTTTAATTTTCTTTTAACAATTTTCGCAAATTGTAATTAGACAAAATGGTTCGAATTTTAGCATTTTTTAAATTTTTTGAAACGCGTTATTGCAAAAACGCGTAAACTGAGGTTATGTGAAACAAGGGACGCCGATACATAAAATTATGCTCGAGTCATATAACCTTCATGATATTACCACAAAGAGAGCAACAATCTACACATTTATGTTCATTGTTCTACATTATTTGTCGCCATTAATTGTTCCGAGCTGGCAATTCAAATTCGTCAGTGTGTGTTAGTCATTTAGAACAATGGGCTGGGGTTGAAAAGCCATTGAACATCGTTAAAAATTTCGGACCATTTTCGAGTCCGGAAATGGCAGATTCTGGTTTGGTCATAACTTTTATAAAAAAAAATACCGGTTCTGTTTTACAGTGTGACGCCCACGATAAAAACTTTCTGTTCAACGTTTCAATGAAGTTCTTCTTTATTGAAACGTTGAACAGAAAGTTTTTATAGCCTAGCAAAATTACTCTCCCTCCCTCTCTATATTCCAAATAGATTCTAAATGATCCGAATAGATTCTAGGCAACTCTATCAAAATAATTAGCATGGCTAGAAAGAGTCAAGAGGAGCTTAATAGGAGCTCTCTAGAAAAAGTTTTAGGTCTCGCTACTAGAAAAACAAAAATTATAAATGGATGCTATGTGAGAAACGACGTGGGTGAGGTCTGTAAGAGCTCCCCATCCGGACTGCAGTACTTACATTAACGATCAAAGTAGATTCTAGGAAATGCTATCAAAATCATTGGCATAGTTGAGACGGGTTAGGGTGTCTTATACGTCCTTAGAAAAAAAATTTAGACTCTTCCCAGCCAAGGAAAACGAAAATTATAAATGAATATTCTGTACGAAGCGCACAATAAGGGTTAGGTCTATGCTCACTGCTAGGACCTTTAGAATTATAGGCCGGCCCATCAGCAGCCATTTTCCTGCACACTTCCGGTTTCATTTACCTTGGCGATAAAGGTTTTCAACTTTGGAAAGATGATCGCTATTTTGGCATAAAAATAATCAACAATCCGCAATTACCCGACGAATGTAAACATTGGCGCAACTTTTAAGATGTCCCCACTAAATACAATTTGCAACCGTAACTTAGTTTCCGATTAATGTAAAATTATAATGCAGGTAATCAAAACATTCAATGTTTATTCATCGTATGATGAGAACAATTCCCAGAGGAACGCTTATACCCATTTCACCTTATTTTATTAAAAATAACACACTCGTAAATCACTCAACTTTAACGCAGCAGTGAATGGGATCACGTGATACGATGGCAGGAAAATGGCGGCTATGCTCCAACTCTCTTTTCTAGGAGCCTTACCCTTTACCCCAATCTACGGAACTGACGTCACAGATCAGAGTAGATTCTAGGGGTAACTATATTCGAGTAGATCCTAAATGAGGGGCAGGTGCCACTATTTATGTTTGTTGTTGTATGGAAGCATTGAAAATGAACATGAAAACGACTTTTCCCAACAGAGCATGCAATATTCCATAATTATTATTCCATACATTCTTTATAAAAAATATTTCCGTTATTTTATCTTCATAAAATCCATTGCTAAATATTTAAAGAATATTAACAATTTCGTGGGAGAATGCGCGCCGGATTATTTTGCGAAAGAGACCGAGCTTTTCGAAGTAAATCAATTTTAAATCAATTTCACGCGTAAGGGCTTATTTTTAGAGATGGCAAAATTTTGTCAGCCAATAAAAATGCCAGTTCGTTAACCTTTGGATAAATGTCAATTCAATGACCTTAGCCCCACCTACCACGTTTGCAAAAATACGAGATTTTCTTTCATCGCTTATCATTTGTCATAAACCCGGCGCTTAATTTTTTGACAGATTTATCCATTGGCTTAACTAGTGGGTGGGGAAGCTAGAAGCGGCTTAACTTTCCTTTCCTTCTAGAAAATGTTTATTCTCTCAGACTCTCTATATGCTCAGCATTGGGGTGAGGACTCCATGCTGTGGATCAGAGGTCACCAATTACTGGGCCGCGGACCAATCTGGCCCGCTGGTACATTTTTTTACGGACCGCAAAAGGAATAACCCATCAACAGAAGAAAGGATGCTTTCCTTGAATATTCAATTTTTATTTTTTTCTGAAGCCACTTTTCCCGCCAACGAGGGAGGCCGTTTACGTCCAACTGCCATAAACAACCAAAAACAGCAACACTTCAGTGTCTAAAAATATTGACTATAAACTGTTTACTTGTTTGTATTGTTACAATGCAAGGACCGTAAAGGTTGTGCTGGAACTAGAGTTGTAAAAAACTCGGGAATTTTGGGCACATTGGAAACTTTGAACATAGAAACCAAGATAGCTAGAATAAAGGAGGTAGTCCCGTCCGCACCTTTCTTCCTATTGGTCGATTCGACACGATCGATCAATAGAAAGTAAGGCGCGGACGGGACTATCTCCTTTATTCTAGCTATCTTGGTTTCTTCCCATCAAAGTTTTCATTGTGTCCAAAATTCCCGGGTTTTTTACAACTCTAGCTGGAACCCACACCTTTTCGCGAAAAAGGCTTTAGGAGAAGAACCTACAGAGGAAGGCAAAACATGGAGGTAAACGTATCTGCCAGGCAGGCAAGAAGGAAGCATTGAGGTATATCATCAGCGCAGAGAACTGATAGAACATTGGACATTTTTTTTTTCTTCAAAAAAAACGAGAATAATTCTGATGGTTATTCATGTAGCTATATATATCAAATGAAGGATTAATATGTCTCATTTCCTCTGTATAATCGAAACAAGCCTGCTTAACTTCTCAAATCTTATTAACCCCAATTTGGGATTTATCTGGGAAAGGGACCTACAGTTTTATAAGGATCCGAACCTCGCCCGACCTATTTCAGCTCGGGTGTCGAATACGGGACAACGAGATGATGGATAAACGCCTTGTCCCTTGGCCACCGTAGATGCAAACATACCCATGGATCCGCATCTTCTTTCTAATCACCATTCTTAACGACTCTATTGTGAATCGTATTGGTGAGACCGAAAATAAATCAAAGATGCGGACATGTTACTTAGGCTAAATGTTTTGGGAAAGGTTCAAGAAGTGTGAAGCACTTTGCCAAACTCTCAGACGATGTGACATACATGCAAACAAGCTTCTGGATCCAGGCACCCACATGGATCTCCCTACAACGTGATGATGTAGGGAATTTCCTTCCAGATTTAGGGATTTTTAATCCCACAGGGACAGAAATCTAGTAGAATAATTGTCACAAAGAAAAGATAGTCTTATTGATGTAAACACTACAAAGATACATAAATATGTCTTCATCGATAATTAAGTACACATCCGAGAAGAAGGATTATAACCATATTAATCTTAAAATGTGCAAAAATGCTTTTTTTGCAAGGTTTATTAAAGAAAATCTTCTGAACTTAACCGCATTTAGGGAGAAATGGGGTGCTCAACTGGCAACACTGGGTAGAAGAATTTGCTGTAAAAATACGCAAGAGTGTCTCATGACTCACATTTCTAAATATTAACTAGAAATTTGGAGAATTTGCCCCCCTTAACTTTCTTTTTATTTTGCCCGTTTCTTAACCGTGTCAATAGCCCCAAAAGCGTATCGCAGACGATTCTCAAGAAATAAATAGAAAGGGGGGACCTTTCTTTTCTCAAAGTTAGGTAGTGCTTTTCCCATTGCACCGTTGGCATCTCTTTTCGCATGGTATAACACAGTATAATCTAACGTAATGCTTCTCCACCTATGTGAGGCCGCTGCCCTGTAAATTCTTTTTTTTTTTCTTTTTTTTTAAGATGAGGGCCCAGAAAATTATCGTTTTATAAGATGAGAGCCCGGACTCGACAAATTTGCTCGTAAATATCTTCCATTTTTAATCCACTGACTGCTCAATTTTTTTTTTTTTTTATCAAAGTCGCTTCAAAAATTGCATATTTTTTTATTACATATTTCAAATCTACATGCATTTGAGAGTTAAAATATGTAGCACATTTTTGTAAACAAGATTTTTTTAATATAAATTTCGTGCATAAGAACAGGCTTTCATAAAAATCAATTTTAAGAGTAATCGTATAAAGACAAAAATTCTGAAAATACATTTGGATTGAATGACTATTTACTTTATAGAATACAAATATAAAGCATGTATACTAATAAAAATCACTCGCTGAACGTTTCCTACAAGCCATATTCTGGATATAAAAAACTAAAACAGCTTGAGCGCTTGCAAAATCAGTTAGTGAACTCTATGCAAATACGAAAATTTAGGCGACAATAACGCCATTTGTTGACCAAACTACGACTAGAAGTCTAAATATTGTAGAAAATGCATTACCGACAGTTAAACGGTGGAGAAGCGGGATGCGCTTTTAAATAGATGGAAAAATTTCATACCCGCGAAAATCGCGGGATGAAAAATTTTGTTACTTTCATGTTGCCCGTGGAAATCGCGGGATAAGCAGTCGGAGGGTTAAAAGTTCACACATTCAACTATAAGCATGAATAATTAATTATAGTATAATCATAAAGATTATCAGTACATTTCTTCTATTAGTACACTTTTCTAGTACACTACCTTGCTGATTGGTCACTGGTATTTGCCATATATATATATATATGTGTGTGTGTGTGTGTTATTTTGTTCAGTTTTATTCACGAACAGTGTATGAACAGTGTATGCACGGATGTAATCAGTTTACAAATTTATACATTACAACATAATAAAATTTAATTTAAATTTAATAAATATTATATTTAAATTTAATAAAACGTTGTAAAATGTATACAATAGTATACATTTTACAACGTTATAATGAGCGGTATACCCTTTCTCAAATGCTAAAAGATTTCGATGTCTGAAAATTATCGATCATTCATGAATACTCATATAATTAAAAGTACACGGATTGGTCACTGGCAATTGCTGCACCGATGTTATTTAAGCGTTCTATGTCTGAGATTTCCGACGCATGAGCGACTATTATTCTCCTCAGACTATTTCCACGAGAAAGTATTTATCTATAAAGAAATGCTTAGAAGACTAAAATGAAAAATACTCGTAAAATCTCTCGCGGTCGGCGGTTGAGAATCACCCATAGTTCGACTCTAGGACGGGGACGATGTCTCTCTTTCTCCTATATTAAAAAAGCTCTAGATTGAGCTGAAACGTTGGTGTCAAAATTATTCGTAATAGAATTCCCCACGAAAAACCCACAAAAGGAAGCTTTGTATGTTGACCATTCATTATTTGGCAATTGTGTTATCCCTGCGGAGACATTAAAGTTAATTCGGTTCAGCGGGGTTCTACTGTATTTGCTTTGGCATTAATTACGTTGCTGTGCTTGGCATTTTTTCTTCTGCACATTCTTGGTGAGTATTGAATATGACGATGATGATGATAATGATTGAATATGATAATGGTGGTGGTGGTGATGATTGATGATGATGATGATTGAATACGACGACGATGATGATGATGGTGATGATGATTCACACACAGATAATAAACACACGATGGTAAACCTACACACAGTGGTAAGATACGCACATACATACGATACTCGCGGCAAAGCTAACCTGGTACACTGTTAAGGCTGGTGCGACCTAGTCACCCGTGCATCGAGTATTTATGCGCAAATTGGCGAAAAATGAGATAGCCCTCAACGTTATTAGGCTATTTATCGCCTAATTTGGAATGCAGAAAAACGCGGTTGCCAAACTTCCACGCGACAAATTTCCAGCCAAGCGAACGAAGTCCTCTGAGTGGTCAGTTACTTGAATGACGTCAGCGCTTGCTATAATGAGTCTTTTTCCTAAATTTAATAAATACCAGATTTTATTTGCACAAACATGCCTATGTTTCGTGTATTTGAGCATTATTTTAATGTTTTATGCATGAAATGCATCTTCTATTAATTCTGTTAACGTAAGAAAGGGCGAATTATATCGCGCTGGCAGAATCGCAGTGCTCTGCGCCTTGTCAGTGTACCAGGTTAGCTTTGCCGCGAGTATAGTATGCATGCGTGTACAGTAGCGTAACAAGTCAGCTTAATTGATAGTTTATTGGTGTGTGTGAAGAGTTACTGAGTTACTCAAAAGAATAAACTCACGGAAACGAGAAACGAGTCAGAGTCACAAGTGATTCATTCACTCGAAAGAGAACTCTCCCTTCCAAATCTAGCTAGATTCGGCCAATTTTGACTTTGTCTAGCTAATGAAAACAGACATCCGGTTAATTGTTGATAGCATAATGAATATTATTTCAAATTTAAGTTTTTTTATGGAATTTTTATTTACATTTTATTAAAAATTACAATACAATCGCGTTTTTACAAACTCCTGGATACCTTAAAAAAATTGTAAAACTAAGAGTTCGTAAATAGTATTAACATAAAAAAAAAACAAAAAAAACCTACAATTTTCAAACTCTATAAAGTTTTGAAAATTGCTTGTATTTTTTTTTTAATTAAAAACTACGATAGTTGTGAGTTCCCATAATAGAAACACTATATTCACTTCGCAGGCTTTCTTAACTGTTGCCACTTAGAAACGCAAGAAAACAAACTTAAAAAGCTCAATTTCTAAAATCGATAAACTGCCAAAGTGTTTCCTTTTACATTACAGAATTTCGACTTCCGTATCTGGCAACATATATTGTATAATTATAATTTCATTCTTTATATTTGGCAACAGTACGTGCAATTGTTTTCCGAATTCTAAAATCAAATCAGTCTTCCGTTTACCATTGAAGTGTGCACATGTCAGTCTCGAAGGCTCCGCCAAAAAGGAGTTTTAAATTTCTTTAGCTATGTGTTCCAGTGAATTAATTTATTTATTGGCGTCTATTATTGAATTAACCTAAATATTTAAAGCCTTAATAAATATTATTTTGAATTCAATACATACCCACGAAACCATATAAATCTACGCCTATGGCAGTAGCATAGCAATTCAAAACTTATGGACTTACGTAACTATAGGAAAAGTTCAAACGCTCTTTAAGAAGTGATTTTGTGATACGGCCTATGAAAAAATACTATGTTCTGATATCCAATGGGGGGCATGAGTCCCCCCCCATTTCTTACGCTACTGGATACAGGCCTAATTTTGAATTTACTTCCTTTTACTAATGACGGCTGAAGTTATTCTGTGATTTTAAGTTATTTATGAAAAAAAAAAGTAACTCATCAATAAATTCCCGTACTCGAACTCCTTCACATGTCACAAAATATGTATGCCAAGTTTAGTTCAACTTTCGCTATATCGCAGTCTCTGATGAGGTCACAAGCTAACGCAAACAGCACCCTTAGCATAGGGGTCATTCCACAGAATTTCGAAATTTTTTTTTTTCGGTTGCTCGACCATTTTTAATTTCATTCATACTTTGTATACTGAAACATATATGCAAAGAAAATCAAAAACCAATTGAAATTTTTTTTTTTTATTTTGGCAACAGGCATCGGAAAAACAAGATTTCGTGCGGTTTTGCGAAAAACAAATACTTACAAAATCGCATGTATTTTATTAACCAGCAAAGATAAATCAAAAGTTAAAAAAGATTTGAAATTTACGTAGTTTGCTTACTTACATCACGTAAGTTTTAGAGCTTCAGGTTATTTTTAAAAAAAAATTCTAAGTAATATAATAATGACTGAAACATCGCTGAAATCGTCATTTTTTTAAAATAATTTCCTCATGAAGGGGAACATATATCAATGTTGAGTTTTTTTATATGTTAGTATTCTGCCTCAGGGTGTTACCAAAAAAACAACAACAATGGAGTTATTTCCCATCCCCTTTTAATATACAAG
>QLNU02015270.1:83761102-83782215 GCA_006491805.2 Dysdera silvatica
CCAAGATGTTACACAGTCATATTCACATGGTCTTGGAGATATCTTGGCTTCTGGCGTACGCTACATGATCGGCGTAATAGGGAAACCTCTCGAACTGGCATAACTGGAGATGTCACTCGGACAGTTTCTATAGGACTCTCTGTTGACACATTTGGTGTTTCTGGAGTGTGCATTCTTAATGATTGGGTAATGGGAGAGTTTTGTATCTGGATACCGGACATCTGCGAGCTGGGTGTTATCCTCGTGGAGACATCCTCAGGGCTGCGCCGAATCATCTGGTCCACATGTTTTTTCTGTGAAAGCCTATTGTCTGTATCCACTTGATGTGTAACTAAACCAGTAGCTGCACTTACAATTCCTGAAACCCATTTCTGTGGTGGACTGGTGCTGTAGTTCTTAATGAACACTGGAACGTTGACCTCAAAAGATCGAAGCGGTGACTGGAACTTACTATCAGTAACCCTTCTTTCCACAACTCTATCTATAACTTGCTGGGTGCATCCTGCCCAATAAGGTTTTAGGTTTTCGATGCGTCAGTGCTTCTGCTGGTTATGTACCCGTTGAACCTGGAGGTTCTGAGAGCTAACTGTCGATTTCAAAATTTGTTTATTGCCTTGGGAAACGACTATTAAGTTATAATCCCGGGATAGCGTTAACAAGTGTGTGTTACACAGACAAAATATCTCCCCTCATTAGCGGCTTCTTAGTGAAAAGGTTTCTTTTGGAGATGTTCCCCACCCGTGGGACGAACATCGCCAAAAGGAACGTTTCCACGAACTGGGGGTCACCCCTCCAATTCCCATAAGGTGGCCTCGTTGCTATGTTGAACACTGTATAGCTTAGGAAATAAATCTCTTTGTGTTTCCCTGCCCTCTCAAAATCTACCCGCCCCCTGAAAACTGAATTTTTTTGAAAGGATTGAAATCATCCATTTTCTAATAATCGCTCAAATTCACCCGACAAAAACTTTTTATTTATTTTTGAATAGGCAAACAGTTTTATTTATTTACTATTATTTATTATTATTTTTTTAAAATTTAATTGATAAATGGTATATAATGTAAAATTTCGGTGAACTCATTAATTTAACTCTGTATGAAAATAGAATTAGTGGAAAAATTAGTTGTTTTTTAGGGAGCTCTGATTACCTAGCGAAGCTGAATCCACCAATGAGGAAATTCAATCCTTTCATATTTAATCATTTTCATAAAACTTGGCATTGTTTGGATTTTCTTTGGTTTTTCATTCATGTCCCCCTTCTTTCGAAATAAATATCTGGAAGCGTTATTTGCCTATAATATAATAATAATATAAAATGTCCACAATTTATCACCCCTTTTTTTAATTAACTTTAAAAAGTAAACATAACTCACATCACATACAAACAGAAACAACGTATGCACGTATCAGAATGCCATTTTATCGCATGACCTGCCCCCGATTTCCATGATTGATTGCCAGATACTTCGTAAAATGATAACCTATGACACTTATTTGGATTTGAAATTGCTAATGGTTAGATAACTTACTGCATCTAATATTTCATTCACAACATCAAAAAATAACCTAACAAGCCACCAAAGTCGAATTTTAAAAAGTGGTACAAAGGTTTAAAAACAATCATCAACATCTTGATTAATGTTATGACGTCAGCGTTTGTTGACGATTTTAAATTGGCACACTTGGTGACAATTTAATTAGGGTAACCCAAGTTTTTTCTTCATTATTCTCGGAAGATTTTCTGAGATATGCTTTGTGCCTAGGGTGAAACAGGTATTAGGCATGATCATGCCTAGTGACTGTTTAGGAATGCTGCAATCTTCACATTTAACTACTACCTCTTGCTTATAACTACTGCACTTTGTTTCGCCTTTTTCTGGAAATTCAGAGCCGCTAGTGCAGACAACCTTTCCAAACAATTTACAACTGTCCACAAAACAACGTACTTTAACTTACATACACTGAATAAGAACTTACATTACTGAATGAGGTAAAACTTGTTTCAAGTATAAACCCAAATTAATGTAATTTGGTGAATTAGTTTCTTTATTTTTAATTATGCAAAAATAATATGAAAAAGTTTAGAAAGATGGTCACTATTGCAATGCTGTAATCCCAAAATTTGTCTGCATAGATATATAAGATGAAGGTTGGGAGTCAAAGGTATGTGTAGTAGTACCATGAAAACAAAATGGAGCCCACAACAAAAATGACATAACAAAGGAACGTACAGAAATACATACATGAGATGGGACAGGAACTGCAAAAAACATGAAGATAGGCAATGGTGGGAAGTCCTGCTATAGGGGAAGTGGCCAGTCTCAGAGTAGAAGCGGTTAAGGCCAACGAAGAGGCCCTGAAATAGGTGATGATCTTTGTGAAAAATATGAAGGTCAATCAACTGTGGAGACGAGAGAAGTCTAAGGTGACAGCAATTTCTGAAGAGAACGACATTCTACGAACAGATCTCTTCAGAACCTGTGGCCAATCTGTTCGTAGAAGGTAGTAAACAGGGCAGTGGAGAAAAATATATTCCAATATTTCGTCATGTCCTTTAGAACACTGACAACAAGCAGGAGAAGGCAAGCTTTTACTGGTTGACAGGAAGTGGTTTGTGTATAGACATGGACGTACGATAAAAACAAGTATGTGCTGTTCTGGAACAGCAACAGGGGATGAACAAGGGTTGTTTGGAGATTGACAGTTGATAGTGGAAGTGCCTCCTCAGTTCCTGCTGAAGAAGAGACAACTTTTCTGATAGATGTTAATTTTTGATAAATCAAAGGTACCCCTATGGGATGTATTGTTTACTGCAGGTCAAGGAGGAGTCTTTCATGGCCCGGTGGGCCTAGGTATCGGCAATCTCATTACCATGGATGCCTCGATGATCCGGAAGCCAACAGAAAGTGATGAGCATGCCAGAAGCGAAGCAGGAAGACACGAGAATGTCTAGAACAATTGGACATTCAATCCAAGATGTTAGGTGAGCAGTAAGACAATTCGAAATTAATTCAACTTGCCACTAAAAATTCAGCCTTACAGTACTTAGCAGGATGTATACTTTTGAAACGCTTCACTACAGACTATGTGAAGCATTGTAAGTAGCAACACACCAATCAAATATAAGTTTCTTGCATAGTTGCTTAGTAGTGATTTATAAAGCAATCAAGTATGAAGTCTTTTTCGTGAGGTCCTAGTTGGTGTTTCTACTGATGATACTGGGCATAGCTCGTAGTAACGAGTTGCATTTTTAAAAAACCGATAGTGATATATATTTTATTCCACAAAGTACCACTGTTAATTTACTGATCAAAGTTTGAATCTAGATTTCAGCTATCTGTAAATATAAGTGCCACGTGAGGCAAGCAATCACGCTGCAGATTGCTCACGTAATTTTGGGATGTAAAACTACAAACAAACCAAACATTTTACAAAATATTGTAAATAATGTCAATGGAACACCTAGAAAGCATTTGTGTAAAAAGTCGCTACAAACTTTGTGTTTTTAATTCTATCGTTTATCTTCGAATAATTTTATAAAATTAACTGCAAATTAGTCCTTATCAATTTCAATGAAAAAACAAACAATAAAAGTTTTTCAAACTGAGTTTTCACTTTCTTCTATTACCTAGCTTTTATACACTCTTTTCAGGTCTAATGCCCTATAGCATGGTTCCCACTCTTTTATCCTGATGAAATTCAATGACTTTTTAAGGAATTTTCAAGGACCAAATGACGTTTTTCAAAGACCTCACATTGTCAATCGCAATGTACATAAAAATTAAAAATGCAAGACATTATAAGCATAATATTAGAGTGTTTGATTATGTTGCTCCTTTTCAACTTGGCACATGGCCAGAAAAAGTTATACTTTTTGAATCTCTTGTAATAGCCATGTTCAGTCGGTGTGTCCAAAGCACTACCAGCTTTGTTTGGAAACTAAGGAGAAATACCTTTTTTTTTTTTTATCTTTTGCCAAAACTTGAAAAAATATTTGAGAAAATTGACTTTTCAAGGGCCTGACTTGGCAAAAAATTCAAGGACTCTTCCAAGAAGCGTCGAATCATGTATGTATGTGTGTGTGCGTGTGTGTATATATATATATATATATATCATCATCATCATATTCAACCATTATCTATCCACTGCTGGATGAAGGTCTCTCCAAATGCTTTCCACACAAGTCTATCCTGGGCCATTCGTTTCCACGTCACCCCAACCTGTTTTCTTATTTCATCCACCCATCTAGTTTGAGGACGTTTTCTAGGTCTTCGGTGGTCTCTTGGAATCCAGTTCAGAATTTCTGTTGTCCATCGTTGATCAGTTCTTCTTGCAATATGCCCAGCCCATCGCCATTTCAGCCCTTTTACTTTAACAATGATGTCCTCTACTCTAGTTTGCTCTCTCACCCAAGTGTTTCTTTTTCGATCTCTCCTAGTTATTCCAAGCATGCACCTCTCCATGCTCCTTTGCGTTGTCTGTAACTTTCGTATTGCTCCAACTGTTAGACTCCATGTCTCTGATCCATAAGAGAGGACTGGCAATACACACTGGTTGAAGACCTTTCTTTTTAGACACAAAGGCAATTTCCCCTTCAGGATAAAACTGTTTCTTCCAAATGCACTCCAGCCAAGTTTAATACGTCTGTTGAGTTCTTTCATAATGTTGCCATCCATTGAAATCAGCTGGCCAAGGTAAATATATGAATCAGCAATTTCTAGCTCAATGTTGTCAACTTGTATTTTTGTTTCCTCTACAAAATTATTGAACATGATCTTAGTTTTTTGTAGGTTCATCTTGAGTCCAACTTCTTTACTTCTAGTTGAGAGCTCCTGTACCATGTCTTGGAGTTCTGATGGGTTCGTTGAAAAAATAACAATGTCATCAGCAAACCGCAAATGATTTAAATATTCACCATTTATTTTTATTCCCTTGTTATTCCAATTTATCAGCTGAAAAATCATCTGTAAAGCTGAAGTAAAAAGTTTTGGAGAAATGGTATCTCCCTGCCTCACACCTTTAATAGAGTCAAAGGCCTTCTCATAGTCAATAAATGCCACACACAATGGAAGTTCATATTCATGTGTTCTTTCAATTAATTCTCTTAATACTTGAATATGGTCCACTGTACTGAATCCACTTCGAAATCCAGCTTGTTCTCTTGGTTGAGCTGCATCTAATTTTTTCTGCAGGCGATGTGTTAGCACTTTTGTGAAGATTTTATAAATAGCAGGTAACAAGCTAATTGGTCGGTAATTTTTCAAATCCTCTTTATCACCTTTTTTATGCAAAAGAATTACTGTTGCAGAATCCCATTGGTTTGGTATGTTACCGCTGTTAAGACATTTGGTAAAGAATTTTGCAAGTATGTCTTCTACATATTCTCCAGCTTCTTTTAGGATATCTAATGTAATACCATCATCGCCAGGGGCTCTTCCTTTCTTCATACTTTTTATTGCAAATGAAACTTCTTCTTTTAAGATTTTAGGAGCTGTTCCTTCGACTATTTCAGTGTCTTCGTTTAATCCACTGTTACTTTCATATAGTTTTTTGTAGAATTCTTCAACTCTTCTAAGTATTTCTTCCCTATTTCTTGTTACGGTGCCATCCTCTCCTTTTAATGCAATGATGTGTTTCTTCCCAACAGATAAACTTCCTTTAACAACCCTAAGGCTCTTGTTATTTTCAATGGCCTTCCTTACTAACTCACAGTTGAATTTTCTTATGTCTTCTTTCATGCTTTTGCGCAGAGTTTTACAAAGTTCTATGTACTCAATCCTGGAACTGGTATTTCGATTGTCCACCTTCATATCTCTTCGCCTTTTCATGAGCTGTTTCGTCTTCTCAGATAATTTGCTATTGTGCTTTTTACAGGTTACACCACCAATTTCCCCAGCAGTTTCAACTATTGTCTTAACAATGTTTTCATTTGCTTCTGAGATATCACTTTCATCAATAAGTCCTTCCAGTGCAGAAAAGCGATTTTTTAATTCCAACTTGAATGCCTCGGTATTTTCTTTTAATTTCTTTAAATCCACCCTCTTACTTACTTGTTTCCTAATGAGCTTCTGTCGTTCTAATTTAGTATTTAAGTGCACTTTACATCTCACCATTCGATGATCACTTCCAGTATTAAATCTGTTCAGTACGCTGCAATCTTCAATAATTGATTTCTTGTTTGCCAGGATATAGTCAATTTCACTAGTTCCCCCATTTGGGTGTTTCCATGTCCATTTTCTTTGCGGTTTCTTCTTAAAAAATGAATTCATGATGCTAAGATTTTCAGCTTCTGCAAATTCGATGAGTTGATCGCCACGTTCATTCCTTTCCCCATATCCGTATTTACCAACCGATGTCTCTCCTTGTCTCTCTTATTTCTCAGTTCTTTATAAACTCTTTTGCTTAATATTGACACTATTAAGCAATGAAGTTTATAAGCTTCTTTAAAAATGTATTTGTTTTCTGTTAAAATTTCCATGAATGTTTGTAATTTCATATCTCTATACTGCTTATCCAGATATATGTGTTTTAATTCATTTTTCAATCTTTGGAAGTCAGTAAATATATTGGGGTAGTACACATTTAAATTATTTATTGTTTTTGTAAGAAATTTATTGGAATACTCTACAAATTTTGAAGTATCCATTAATGTAATAAAATGAAGCTTTTCCATATCTTGAAAACGTGTAGTAATTTGTAAAGAAATAGTATCTAATATTTCATAAAATATGAATTTTATATTTTGCAAGAACTTTATTTTGTGTGAGCGTCACTTTTTTTTTGTCCCTCACGGTGTTCAGTTGGAACTGTTGTTTTCGAAATCACTAATTCGAAAATTTCTATGAACGTATCCTCATTTAGTTTGCTGTTTAAGACCATTTGCGTATTTTTAATTTGTGAGATGCAAAAATTAATGTCAAATGACTTATTTTGTAGTACATTGAAGAGAACATCCGTAAGTCCAAAAATATGGTTAAAAACAACAACCAAAAGTGAAAATTCAAAGTCGTTAAATATATTTAAATAGCCGACACTCTGCCTAAGCGAAGTTTGATCGGAGGTTGGATCGTTCATAATCTCAGTAAATACTTCTTTTAAAGAATCCCATTCTTTATTTATAACACTCAACATTTTAGAGTTTGATGTCCATCGCGTAATAACAGAAGTAGGAATTCGTCTTCCGACGACTGTATCGACCACGTGAGTTCGTTTGGCAGAATGATGAAAAAATGCAGGTATGCAGCTTACAGTTGCAAAAAATATGCGACACTGTGAAATGCTGTTGCAGCTTTGTTGTAGCACTAAATTCAGACGATGTGCCAAACAATGAATAAAACTGCCTGTGGCGCTACTTCTTTAATTTTGGACTGAAGACCATTTAAGTGCCCTGACATTACGCTTGCCCCATCAAAACATTCTCCTATAAGTTTTGATTTATAGTTAAATTTTTCGAGGCATCTTGATACAAGGTTAAACAATGCTTCGGCAGTCCGATTGGAACTGACGTCATAAAATCCCAAAAATCTTTCCACTAAATTTTCACCAGCAATAACATACCTAATTATGATACTACATTGAGATTTTTGGACAATATCTGTGGAATCGTCTACTTGTATAGAAAAAAATGCAATCCTTTATTTCTTTTTCGATATGTTCATTGATATATTGCCAAATGCAGTCAATTATTTCATTCTGAATAGTCTTAGAATTGCCGGCAAACATGGGTGTGATTTTTCAAAAGTGCTCATGAATGTCCACAGGGCTTATCGAAATGCAGTTTTCTAACAATTCTTTAAAATTACCATGATTAGTGGAGGTTACATCTTTGTGATGACCATGAAATGCTAATTCTTGCTTCCCCAAGTAAAGAACAGCACGAATGGGCGGGCAATTGAATGAAACGTCCATTAAGCTGCACATTCTCGTTGAAGCGTTTAATATATATTGCCTAAAGTATTCTTTTAAAGCATCCTCGGTACCACTTAAATTTTTTTTTAAGTTTGAAAAACATAATGTACAATCCACACGATCAAAAGAACCTTCATGTTTGTGAAGAGCACGGGTAACGTTACCAAAATCATTGAAACCACTCTTATTCCACACATTTGATTTAACACCAATGATTAAACATGGCATACAAAAAAGTTTATTTAAATAATAACTCCCACACAGCCATTCAAACTCCGAATACCACGAAATCTTAAAATGCCGATTATATATATTTTGCAACTTTGCTTAATAAGGCCGTTTTATTTTGAAAGGCCATTGCAGCATATGTATTTATATAAATCGAACACTATGCAGATTAATAATAATTTATATAAATACATATGCTGCAACGTGCATTTCGATCAATTTAATACCAGTCTCTTTGCAATTTGGTTTAAATAGTAGTCCATGTACTACACCATTCTGCGAAATAACTGGCAACAATATATATACGTTCGTAAAGAGATTATATATTGTCCTTCGTAGCTCAGTGGGTAGAGCCTCCGCCCGGCAAGTGGAAGGTCGTGGGTTCAGGTCCCACCGAAGGCAGAAATATTTATTTTCTTTCGAACGTTTCACCATCTAATCACGCCATACCATCGGCGTTGGTATCACTACGCCAATAAACGTTGATTGATATTGTTGTTTAATAATTATGTTTGCTGTTAGTCTTTCGTATTGTTCGTATAGAACTTATTTAAGGTTGCGAGAGCCGTAAAATTAATTAACGCGAATTGGTACAGTGCTGCCTGTTTTGGACGACGTCATTTCATCGTGAAAAAAAAATCCCTTTGAAAAAAAAAAAATCAGTAATAATAGCAAATAAACCATGACGTAGGAATTTTCTACCATAAGAAAAAGTTGCGGACTTCACAGAAAGGTAAGTGTATTCCCCCCCACTTTCTCGTTTCTTTCCAAAATTTAAATTCTCCTCCTATAAGAAAAAAAGGTCGAACGGAGATTTCAGAAATTATGGGTATGAAAAGAAAAGTAAGAAAGAAAACAATAGAAATAGAAGAGTAGATTTCTTGTCAGATGGTGTTGCCCTAAACCTGTTTTAAACTAGTTTCGTTTCATGAACGGTTAACCCTTTCTTCTAGCCAATGGCAACGTGTTTGAGTGAAAAGGGCAGAAATGTCGATTTCATTTTTTTCTCTTTGATTTGGAAGTTTCTGGAAAAAAGGACCAGCAGCCAGGTCATTGACCTTAGAGACTGAAGACCTTCTCCGAATCACATGTGACCAAGGTCTAAATGGAAGTCGCCGAAGACTTGATCTATTACCTGTATATAATAGATGACTGGTGTCAGTACATGTGTAATCGACGCAGACTATTACTCATCTATTATATAATATACAATAGATGAGTATTCAATAAAAGGAATGAAAAAAATTTACCAACGTAGATCGGAACTCGGTTATAATAAACACAGATATTTACTGTTGCAACGAATAAGTGGTTTCGTTTAGTTTGGTTTAAAAATAAATAAATAAATAAAAAGGGAAGGAAGGAAGGATGGATCGATGGATGGATGGGTGGGTAGGTGGACAGGCAGGCAGGCAGGCAGGCAGGCAGGCAGACAGACAGACAGACAGATAGATAGATAGATAGATAGATAGATAGATAGATAGATAGATAGATAGATAGATAGATAGATAGATAGATAGATAGATAGATAGATAGATAGATAAGGCGATGGGAGGAAGAAAAGGAAAAAATTAAGATACAACGCGGTTCGGTAACGTGAAGGCGCTTCAATTTCGGCCCGCTGCTACATTTCTAAGATTCTATATGGCCCGCTTTAAAGATGAGGCTTTGGTAAAATTTAACCAGCTATAGGAGGAGGGCTAGGAAAAATTATGACCTCCTTCAAGGCTACTCAAGCATTTTAGCAAATATACAAGATACTAAAATGCTACAAAATATGATACTGTTTGACAATTAGTAATGAGCTAAAACGTTAAGACTTTTAAAAGTGCTTAAAAAATTTCACCAGACATTTTATCCTTTTAAATTTATGAAAAATTTATCTATACGAACGTCTAAGGGATGGCATCAAGCCGCCCCCTACAACCCTTATAAGCGCCTATTGCCTTTACTATGAAACACTTGCATAATTAAAATTCAAATTTCAACAGCATTCAGATCGTTTGCACACTGAAATAGACATGCGTCCCTATTGCTGTTTTGGGAAATTGAAAGCTTTTATAGCGGTCCAGATATAGCAGCAACGTAACAATTCAAAAATTATAGGGACTTCATCGCTTAAGCTCTCCCCCTCCCCATTTCCTTCACCACAGCAATGAAGTGCCCTGACAGAATTTATTGAATACAATGACGAAATGGGCAGTGATCTCAATGCCCCAAGCAGTATTGAATATAATCTTCGGGATATATGTGAAGTTATTATTGTAAAGTGCTTATGTATTTTCTTAAGCAGATTTGCATTATTGTAATTGTGAAGTGCTTATGTATTTTCTTAAGCAGATTTGTATTTCTAACTACATGAGAACTAATGAGACTAACTAATGAGAAGATAAATGAATATATGAAATGTCGCTAGACTCATGTATATTTTTTACATTTTGCATGTCATTAATTAACAAAAATAATAAATTTTTAATTACGTGTGTATCTTATTCCTTAAATATTAATTAGTCCAGGGCCGTACTTAGAGGGTGCGCCAGGGCCGCTAAAAAAATGCAGTGCAAGCACCAAGAAATAAGTTTTTAGCGGCCTTTATATACTTTCCCAGAGTATTTCATCAATTGACCTTTTGTGTGTGACGTTATATTTCCATTAACGCACAAGAAGCTTCTAATTGGCGGTCAAAATAAATATACGCGCTATTAATTAAATGCATTAACATCAATAGACTCTGCACGTTATATTGTCTATTGTGGTAGCTTTATAGCCACTGGTAAGCCCCCGGTTTCCGACGAAAAAGAACTTACCATAAAGTTCTGAAAGGCCGAAATTTATAATTACATTGTACTGGTTTTTCTTTGTGTTTATAATGCGGCAGTAGAAGTAAATAAAATCCGGTAATTTATCCACAGTATCGAAGTTAAGCAAGAAATGCCAAGTAATAGATATATCACTAGTTAACTTCGTTTGAAAACGCTTATTTTTAATTTAACTTCATTATCTTCTCTTTAGTTTCGGCATTTGGACCAGTGAAGAACTTTATTTTGTAATGCTAAACTCCGGTTAGTCTATTTTTTATTGCTGTGTTACGTTAAAACGTCTTTGAGGGGCCGCTAAAATCTGTTCACCCAGGGCCGCTAAACTCTGTTCGCCCAGGGCCGCTAATGCCATAAGCACGCTCATGAATTAGTCTTTTTAAAAACCTTAAAAACGGTAGCGGTTGATTAAGTATGTTGATTTGTGAACTATGCATTTTAATTTTTAAAAGTTATACGAAGGTGCGAGTCGATATAACCATTTATCAAAAATAACGGCTACAGCAATGGTTCCCAACCTGGGGGTCGCAAACTGGTTTCTGAAGGGTCATCGGAACTATTTTTAGTTGCAATTATTTTTATAAGGAATTTCATACCAAATATTTCCAACCTTTTCATATTTCAACACACATTGCAATATTCTACTAAGGTTGTTTGATTGATTGTTTGGCTTTTTTATGGCGCAAGAGCATCTGGGCTATACTGCGCCAAACACGGTAAAATCAAAGACTGTAGTAAAAGCCAGTACTTTTTAAAAATTTTAAAACGTGCGTATGGTCAGCATGGTCATTTAAAATGTCAGACAGTGCTTCAAGTTGTTAACTTTATATATCCCAATGCATTAATATGTAATTAATATATTGTTAATTAATATGTCGTACTGCTGCTGTCGGCTGCCTGATCTTCCTTCCATATTTTAATCTTGGTGCGGACAGAGTGGGGTGTCGCTGATCTTTTGATTACTATAAAAGGGGGTCGCGGATTACTTGGTTACTATAAAAATGGGTCGCGGCTTGAAAAAGGGCGGGAACCATTGGCAAAGAAAAACTCCTGGTCCTTTCATGATTGTTATAATCGAAGTCGACTGTATTTATCACTGATTAGTCGTAAGTGCTTACTAATCACGAAGGCACCGATATAAATACGTTGTAAGAAAATACATTGCCTTATGTATAGCATCATAAATACAGGGTCTTGAATACATTTCATCAATACTTAATGCGAATTATAAATACATCGCCACGGAAATACACAGTTTGTAAAATACATCGTCAGAATTATGATGTCATAAATGAATTGCCATCAGTATTTATTAGTTGCAATTACACACATACTTACTAGTTGTAAGTAAATTGTTATAAATGTTTACTACCATAATTCATTTTATATAATAAATAGTTATCATTATAATTCTCTCTCTTTCTCATTGAATACTTATCATCATAATCCATGATTGTAAATATTTGTCATCATAATCCATGATTGTAAATATTTGTCATCATAATCCATTGTCATAAATATTGATCATTATAATTCATTGTCTTAAATACTTGTCGTTGTAATTCATTGTCATAAATATTTGTCGTCATAATTTATTGCCATAAATGCTCACCATTATAATTTATTGCCATAAATACTCATCATTATAATTTATTGCCATAAATACTCATAATTATAATTTATTGCCATAAATACTCATCATTATAATTCATTGACGTAAATACGTATCAACGTAATTTAATAAACAGTCCTAAAAAAATACCTATTAATCATAAAGAAGTTCCTATGCGTGGATTACACAAATAATGTATTTATAACTTAATAATCACGCTAGTCTTGCAAGTAAAAATTATTTGTAGGAGTGGCAATGGTGCTAAAATAGTCAAAGTGTTTTTCAGAAGTAAAAAATTGTCCTAAATAATTCTGAAAGTGATGGGGGTGGGGGGGAAGAGTAGTCCTTAAAAAAATTCTCATACATCCTACCAATGGCGTAGAAATGAGGGGGCTCAGGGTGCTCAATCTCCCCCCATTGGATATCGAAACACATTGAAAAATAATAAGGCTACATCTAAGACCACATCCAGTGGCGCCGACTTCATGGGTTCGAGACACTTTTTGAACCCTCAATAATTTTGTTGTGGGTTCCTCGAACCCATAATATTTTTGCTCGTGGGGAAAATACGCATACAGAAATAGAAGCACAAAGTTTTTGGTCATCGATTCTTTAAGATTTTCATTATTTATACCTTGTTCCCTTGGATTTTTATAAACGAAAATTCTTCATTTTGTCTGGGTTCATAGAAAATACAAAAGTTTAGTCTGTAGCTCTACACACAGAGACGAGAATCTTTAGCGGCCATAGTGATAAAAGCGAAAATATGTTGTCCTGTAAGTTAACATACGCTATCTTTCAACAGCTGGGGGATCCACACTTTTCTTTACTTTTTACTTTGTTTTGCCTCCCAAGCCCCCCCTGGAGCAACTGGGGAATTTAGCTTTTATTTCAGTCAACTTCTTTTTAAAGAGTGACCGGGAGGGGAAAAATACATCTGAGTATTTTGGCAGCAATCGTAAAACTATAAAGGGTGTATACATTTAGGGGGCATTAAATAATTATCTAGAGAAAAAATATCTTTCTTTAATAACCTATAATTTGCTTCATTTTAACATTTCAGGTGTCTTATTGTACCAGATAATCTGATAATGAAATTTAACTTACTCTTAAATCCTTTGAAAAACGCGCCCGTCATTTGATTTAAAATTTTCGGAATCCCCGATGATTTTTCAAGTCGGCGCCTATAACTACATCACATAATCTTCTTTAAATCTACTTAAGCCTCGCCCCCATGAATCTGTGCTACTGCCTCCCACAGTAAAATATATATTAAATACAGTTTTACCACACGAAAAATATTCATCATAATATACGTACATGTATACAGAACATAATATAAAATATACAGAACCATGACATAAAATATATTGAATAATGACTGCATTTTCTTAGATATATGGTCGACAATCAACCCCTCACCCCCCCTACTCTTATAAACTTTCCCCGCCTACTTTACTTAGGCGTAGCTACACTACAGTGGAATAAAAGTAATTAGGAAGAAAAATATATAAACTATCACGCGATAAATGAATACAAACAAGCCTTCAGTCTTATTCCAAAGATTGTTTGTTTGGCTTTTTTATGGCGCAAGAGCATCTGGGCTATACTGCGCCAACTTTATTCCAAAGAATTTAATTCAAAACATTTAATTTATAACATCGGTTATTTTATAACTGGGGTAAGGTTTAAAACACAAGGCTTCGAGAGTCAACTGATCCCTTTGTCAAATGGAAGCAGAACCTTTAATTTTCCATATAATTTCGTTTGTTTGGATTTTTTATGGCGCAAGAGCATCTGGGCTATACTGCGCTAAAATAATTTCCGGATTAAGTTTAGGAGCTTCAAGCAGTTAGCAAAAAAAATTGTGGTTTATGAAAAAAATAAATTTAGAAAGGACTGTATTATACAAGAAAATAAGTTAGATTTTTTTATTTATGTAAATACAAGGGGAGGGTGATTGGTTGGTTTCCTCCCCACTAAAAAAAAAATACGTTTTTGGATTTGAACTATATTTCTGATCTTGGTTACCTCCCAAAGTTTTAGGGCACATACATTTAGAACCAAAAGAATATTTCACATATGATTTGAAGTACCGAAAGCAGACGAACAAAATCACCCAGTCTGATGAATGCATTCTTTCGTTCTCAAGCGCTTAAAAGGACTATTTGTTTTTTGGTATCAATTCGTTCTTTCAAATCGTTCACAGAATCAGATTAGGGATGATCATTCCTCATTCACTAAATCTAGATAAGAATTAAAACGGTGATATTTTTTTGTAAGTGAATAAATTACCACTACCATTCACTCATTCGCCACACACCTCCTATATAATGAGCCTTGCTGTTTTACGTTATAATTAGAGCCGTTAAACCGGTTCACTTAGACCATTCTGAACAAAAAGATACCAGTTTACTTCTAAAGAAATTTATAAAAGTAAAACGAGTTATTACAGTTTTGCTTTCGCGTTACGGTATTGATGACGTCACGTCAATGCGAAAACTTGGAAAAGCACTTTTAGAATAGTTTTTTAATCTGATTCAACCCAATTTGGTGGATTTAAGGACGGGGCGGAGGCCTGTAAGTTCAGCTTCGTTCTGAAAAGCATTAAGTGAAAGAACAGACGATTATTTCCTTTATTTACGTAACTGGTTGCCTCTGTTATTCTCTGTTTTAGCTGTAATGGTTTTTTCCTCAGAGGCCTATTTGGAAGGCTAGTAACTGAACACCTTTTCTTGTTTTCAGTTAACTAGTTTCGTATGCTAACGAACTCGCCAATACTCATCAAGGTTGGCTTAAATCCGTAATGGTTTATCCGACCGATAGATAATGTACCTCAAATGACCAATTAAATAGTCTTTAGACACAAATCCCAGCAACGGACTAAATGACAATTTCGAAAGAGAGAAAGAGAGATGGAAATACAAAAGAGATAAAGCGTCTAATCCTAACTTCAAACTATAATCCTTTTAGGACCCTGAATATGACGTCACCTTCTGGGGATAAGTACGATGCTGCTGCATAGTGTTATCATTCGTTATTATATTATTATCTTTCAATGTAATGATGACCTAATAGATAAGATAAGCTTACAAACAATTGCTAGAATTAGGAAAAACAATTGCTATTGCAAAATTATCTTTTGATTTTTTTTTTCTGTAATGGTATAGGTAAGGCTCCTAGAAAACAGAGTGGGTGTATAGTCGCCATTTTCCTGCCAGCGTATCACATGATCCCATTCACTGCTGTGTTAAAGTTGAGTGATTTACAAGTGTGTTATTTTTAATATAAAATAAGGTGAACTGGGTGAGCATTTAGCTGGGAATTGTTCTGCTCATTCCAGGAATAAACATAGAATGTTTGCAGTGTAAATTTTTTTTAATTATTTGCATTCTAATTTTATATTAATCGAAAACTAAACTGGGGTTGAAAATTGTATTTATTGGCGACGTCTTAAAAGTTGCGCCAATGTTTACATTCATTGGATAATCACGGATTGCTGATTATTTTTATGCTAAAAGAGCGATTATTGTTCCAAAGTTGAAAACCTTTGTCGCCAAAGTAAATGAAATCGGAAGCATGCAGGGAAATGGCGGCTGATGCGCCGACCTATAATTCTATGGGCTCTAGGTATAGGCGTTGGAAAACACGGATTAGAAAGGTTTAATTCAGAAGTATAACGGATCCGGAATCAACGCTTTTAATTAATTTTATAAACGGTAGTTAAGTTTTAACTTTTTATGACAAATGGAGGATAACCTGAATCTGTTAAAGTAATGCATGAACTTCATTGCCTTCTGAAAACGAGATGTTCCCCTTACCTCACGTCTCCGAGTGTTTGAGTCATCTTAATCATGACTTACAGTGAAGTGGGTTAATTTTCCATGAAGATTACAAATTAATGATGATGGGTATGAAGAAATGATGATAGGTATAACTGAATGATGACAGACATAACTGAATGATGATAGGCATAACTGAATTATGATAGGCATAACTGAATGATGACGGGTATTTCTGAGGTCACTTTGAGTCATCGTGTAGTCCTGGAACACAGAATTACAAAAATAATTGCAAAAATAAAAGCTGAGAAGAAATATTACCTCCTTCTCAAAGCTGTCGAGAATTTTAGTGAATGTACAAGATACCAAAACGCTACAAAAATAATTGATACTGCTTGACAATTAGTAATGAGCTAAAAAGTACCTTATTTTAAAATGTGACTGTAAAACTTTTGAAAGTAAATGCATAGCAGTTTCGGGAAAATAAAATTTTTAAACGGCTAGGAGGGGGGGGGGAAGGGCTCGAGCCCCCTCTTCCCCCCCATATGGGCGCCAATGGCAATAGGACTTGCACCTCCGAATGGGCAAGAATTTGCCCTCTCTAATAATTCAAGGTATGGACTCTTTGAGAGTACGCAATACGCCTTTGCATTCTCTTATGCCGCTGTTATAAAATTAAGAAGGTAGGCGAGCTTTCCCAAAGTAGAACGAGCTTCCTGAATGATGATTTTAATCTAAACCCCGCGTTACAAAGCGATTAGTAAACAAATATTTCTTTTTCGATTTTGGTTTGCAAAGCACGTTCAAAACTGAGCACTTCCCGCAAACGTGGAGGAATGAAAAGACGCATGGAATTTATAAGCAAGTAGTGCTTAGAATAAAAATTTAATACGCAGGGCCGTATTGACGTACAGACAACAAAACAAATGTCTAGGACCTTCTTTTTTGAGGGGACCGGCGCAGTGAAGACAGGAGACATTTTCAAAATAATTGACAGTCAGATCTCATTACTTTACAAAAGCGAAAATTTAAATTTAACGATAAATATGCCCCAGTTCATAAAGAAAATGAAATTTATATCTAATTTTCCCAATATTGAAACTTCGTTGCACTTTTGTCTGAGATTAACTATTTCTAATGCAACTGGGGGAAAAAATGTTTTCGTAATTACGACGAATAAATAATTAACTACGATAGTCCTTGATAGCCAATTAAAATTAAGTTGTTTTCTGTATTATACGTAGAAACATATTCTGTATTGTACGTAGAAACACATTCCGTATTATACGTAGAAACGCATTCTGTATTATACGTAGAAACTCATTCTGTATTATACGTAGAAACTCATTCTGTATTATACGTAGAAACGCATTCTATATTATACGTAGAAACGTATTCTGTATTATACGTACTGTATTATACGTAGAAACGTATTCTGTATTATACGTAGAAACGTATTCTGTATTATACGTAGAATACTGTGGATAACATTAATTATGAAAAATTTATAATTTTTCTAAAGAAAGAGTATGAAAAAATTATTTATAATATAAAAAAATTTCATGACCTGTGAAATATATACAGAAGTTTCAAAGTATTAGCGTGTTTCATATTGAACCCGCTATTGCTTTTGGTTTCCGAGTTAATTGAGAATTAGAGAGTTGCGGGCCAGGTGAGCTTTGCCGCGAGTATAGAAGGTTCTGTTTTTTAGACTGCTCCACCACAGAAAGTCTGTAAAAAACATAACAACAAACAAGGAAATCGATTACATTCAAACAATAGAAATGATTACATTCAAACAATAGAAATGATTACATTCAAACAATAGAAATGATTACATTCAAACAATAGAAATGATTACATTCAAACAACAAAAATAATTACGTTCAAACAATAAAAATTGGTATATTCAAACGATGAAAATGATCTCATTCAAATGATGAAAATGATTACATTCAAACAATGAAAATGATTACATTCAAACAATGAAAATGATTACATTCAAACAATGAAAATGATTACATTCAAACAATAAAATGAACATGAAATTACATTCAAACAATAGAAATGATTATTCATTCAAACAAGAAATGATTACATTCAAACAATAGAAATGATTACATTCAAACAATAGAAATGATTACATTCAAACAATAGAAATGATTACATTCAAACAACAAAAATAATTACGTTCAAACAATAAAAATTGGTATATTCAAACGATGAAAATGATCTCATTCAAATGATGAAAATGATTACATTCAAACAATGAAAATGATTACATTCAAACAATGAAAATGATTACATTCAAACAATGAAAATGATTACATTCAGACAATGAAAATTATTGCATTCAAACGATGATCACTTTCGTCGTTTTTCGTTTTGTTTTTTACTGACTTTCTGTGTTCGTACTGTACAATTACAAAATCCTCTAGGGTGGTTTCTTTTCTTTTTTTTCCTTTATTTTTATTTTTTATTTATTTATTTATTTTTTTTGACAAAATTTTAACAGTAAGCAAGTACAGTGGAATTAGTTAACTCCTGTCATCGCCTTTCTGTCTTCCGAAGAAGGTTCACACAAACGAACCGAGACGCAAAGTTTCAAGTATTAAATTTTTTATTTTGTAACACAGTTTTATGCTTGAAAATCGTTGAAACCACCTCAAAGTAATTTTTTTTTTTTTTTAATGGAAAACATTAGAAAAACCTTCATTGGGCAGTGAAAGGGTAAGTGCAAAATGTGTGATGATGATGATGAAGAACATACGTAATATGTAGTATGTAAAAAATAATAATTTAACATCTTCTTTGCGTATGTTTTGGAGGTCGCAAACTAACGTAATTAACGTCGCAGAAAACTAATTTAAAAACGCATGCTTTCATCAAAATAATAAAAATAAATTGCTACAAAAAATAGCTGTTATGTCACCAACGTTGATGTGCTTACGAATGTTTCAGCCAGAAATTTTTCTAACGGTTACGTCTTGGTTTTGCAAAAAGAATAAATGTATTCATGCTTTATTATTTTAATTATAAAAAAAAAAAGTCTGCCAGTGTCGTTAATGAGCAAACGATGATGTAAAAGTTGGCTGAGACATGCGGCTTTGTATTCCTGAAAAGGATTAAACTATATCTACATACAAAATCAGATACGTAGTTGTAAATTAAATATAGATTAAATTTATATAATATTTGTCAATTAATTTAATATTAAAATTAACAAGTAAGTAAATAAAAATGGTTTAAAAAATGCTGTTATTTAAAAAATCGATTAATATCAGTGAAGTCCCAATGGCCAGACGATTGTTTAAAATGTAGTGGACTGACAGAAGTAGGGAATATAAAGGGGAAATTTCTTTTCCTAACTTCATGGGAGGGTAAAACAAGCTAACAAGAGGAAAGAAACATAGGGACAAAAATTTCTTTAAAGATATTAAATATATGATATTAATGAACAAAGACGTTGGAAAATTTAATACATAAATTTTAAAAGAAATCACATTCTGTGCCTTTGTGTCCCTTCTGCTACGCAAGCCCACGCCCGTCAAAACAAGATGGTCTTATAATTTTTTTTCCCTTTCTTGCCAAACGATATTTAATTTAAAGTAAAAAAATTCCCTTTCTTGAGTCAGTTTTCATTTTTTTTTTTTTTTTGTAGCGGCGGCGGTTATGATAAAGCACACGTGCAGAGAAATTTCGGGATTTCTTTATTCTGTTTGAATGCTAATGTCAGTATACAACGGCGTTTTTTATTACCCATTTTCCCTTTTGCGTCCCTTGGCGTAATAAAGTCAATACAAAGAAAGGAATATTGTAATAACGCGCGCCTGTGCACTGTTGGCACATAAACCTACATGTGAACGCGCCCCCCTTCCCCTCGGAAGCAGGTCGCCGTTGTATATGCTCCCGGCATCACTTTTATTCTTTAGAAAATGGGCTTCTCCGCATGTGACGTAATCCGACTTGATCATAATCCACGTTTTGCTACGCTCAGCTGGCTGTCGAACGAGCTAAAAAAAAAAAATCTAATTTTGTATTTCAGTTTTTAATTTAACTTGTTGGTCGTGGAAGACCTTCTTTGAAACACCACATGGCCTTAGCTATACAAGGCCACAGATCGTTTCCTGGTAAAAAAACTTTTCATCAACATGAAGGGTCAGACCTTGAAGAACAAACCTAACGCTTTTAATATTAAAATGAATTGTACAGATTGATTGTGCAGATCTACAATTAATCAAGATATATTTTGACAGCAGTTCTCCAACATCAAAACAATTTCAGCAAGGAGCCATGTAGTTAAACAGTGGGTCTCTCTGAATGCGCAAACAAAGCTGAAACGGTACGTTTTCTGCATAATTTTATCCTTCTTCGGACATAATATCCACCAGTGATTGCAGACGAATTGGTGACCTTCGTCCAGAATATGGTTGGTGACGTCTGCATACGCAATGATGAGATAAATCATCATATTTTCTACCACCATATTTAACATATACATATTTTCGTTCCCTAGAAAGAGGGACGATCCCTCCCACTACCTTCTCTCGCCGGATCTCATGAATTTAAGATCAGGAGGTTGATTGGTGGGTGGGAAGAGGGTAAATTACATATTGCGACCTTTTCGTAGAGGGCGTGGGTTGAACTAAAGTTTTTAATATTCAATTGGGATGTATTGAGAGCATATGGGAAAACACCGAGCAGCTTAAGAACTTCTTTACATACGTCCTTGTTAATAATACAATCGTAGGAGCATCAATAATGCAA